>JARVLU010001073.1:3573348-3594721 GCA_031762415.1 Simpsonichthys santanae | reverse complement strand
CACACACACACACACACACACACACACACACACACACACACACACACACGTGCACGCACACACAAGAGCCACAGCAAAATGTAACCCATTCTACGGTGGAACACGTGACCGTCAGCAGCGAGAGCCCGCCCTGCCGTCACGTCAACAGGAAGTGACGGTTCAAAATAAAACGAGGGAGTCTGCTGCCTTTGTTATTAACCGTTTGGAGGCGGAGCTACCCCCGAAACACAAAAAAGGCCACTCTTCAAGCTAAAGCCACAGCGAGGTCCGTTCAGAACCTGTGGATGGCGAGTTCTGTCTCCCTCTTCTTCAGCTCCTCCCGGTAGCAGTAGGAGCAGTAGTTCCCCGTCTCGGGGTGTCCGAAGTAGGTGCAGGTGGGCGTCCGACAGCGGCTGGGCTGCAGGCCGGACAGAGCGCCTGCGCTGCCCAGCGAGTAGTGTCTGAGCGGGGGCAGCCCGCTGCGAGAGTCAAGGCTGGAGCTCATGTCCCGGAAGCCGTTGGTGTAGCCCCCACCGGCGAGCTCAGCCCCGGGGTAGTCTGGAGGGTCGAACTCAGGGTAGGAGGGCGCAAGGCGAGACGGGCTCAAGGAGGAGGGGCCTTGGGATATGCTGTACTGGGGGTGGGAGGGACCCTGTGTGGTGGGGTAGTGCCGGGGAAGGGTGGCGTACGAGGGGAGGCCGGGGTAAGAGGTTGCTGGAGCACCGCCAGCTAGCTGGCGGCGTGTATCCAAGTGGCCGTGCATGTGAAGGTGTTGGGTGAGTGGTGCGGGGGGCGGGGGCTGCGGGAGGAAGGGGGGGCGGGTGATGGGCACTACAGCAGAGTACATCGAAGGACTCAAAGGAGTTGGGTTGAAGGAAGGCGACAAGTTCTCTGAAAGCTCCTCTTTGGCTTCGTAGGGCCGATAGCTCAGCTCCGAACCGCCGAGCACCTCCTTCTTCGGAGGCTGGACGCCGCCAGCGCCGCCGCCAGCGCCGCCTTTCCTCTCGGCCTCGCGACGCTGCTGCTCCTGCTCCGCTCGAAAGCGCTCCTCCGCGTCGGCGAGGTAGCGCTGGATCATCTCCTCCTGGAAGGGCTGTCGGTTGCTGGTGGTGAGGAGGCTGGCGAAGACGAGCTTCCGCTCGCCGTGCATGGCGGCGTGCAGGATGCCGAGGCTGACCTTCACGTCAGAGCTGTACTTGTAGTTTTCGCTCTCCGTGCTGCTCCCGCCGCTGCTGCTCATGCTGCTCATCGTCCCGAGGAGCCGCTCGCTTCCTGAGGAGGGGGAGCCTTTCCCAGAATCCTCTGAGGCTTGGGTGGAGGGAGAGCTGTCCTTGCTGCCCTTCCTCCCCCTAAACGAGCCCTTCTTCTTCTCCCCACCTTCCTGCTTGGCGCCTCCTGCTGCGGCGTTCTTTCCGGTCATCAGACCGCCCACGTTCTTCTTCAGCTTGCTGCCGAGGCTTTTGCCAAAACTTCCGAGCTTGTTGGCCACAGAGTCCGCTCTTTTCTTGTCTTTATCCTTCTCCTTCTTCGTTTTGTCCTTCCCCCCTGACCCAGCTCCTGCAGATCCACTGCTGGACGAGCTGGAGGAGGAAGAGGAGCCATTTTTGGCCACAGACCCACTCCCATTAACCGCTGGCGCTGTGGTTGAGTCTCCGTTGCCGTTGGAGCTGCTGCTGACGGACTCCTTGTCCGATTCTCCCGAGTCAGGAGGCGTCCGGGCGTCCTCTCCTGCCAACGCTGTGGGAGACTCGGGCTGAGCCAGAGGGGCTTGCTGCAGAGAGACAAACAGAGAACCAGGCCCGTCAAAACACACAACAGAAAAGATTCGCAGTCCAAACCTCGTAGCGATGACTCAAAACGATCTAGCTTCAGTTCTGTTTGTGTGCAGGAGAACATGCTTTAGAAGAAAGAAACTAAAGAGAGATGATCTCATGGTTAACGTTGGTATCTCACTGGGCTGCAACAACATTCAAGAGGGCATTTTCCAAACATCTCACAACTTTACACAGTTCCCAACTCCCAACTGACCCCAACAGAAAACCTAAATGACCTTTTAACATAAACTCTATGAACTGTCAGCATCAACACGACGGTGAAGCTTCAAGCTAGCATGCAGGACACAAGAAAACCTTTGCTGGAGCGAGCCGACAAACGTAGAACACAACCGCACACGTTTGTCTGCATCCACACGAAAAGGGACACGAAGAGACGCACTGTGTTAAGCCCAGCTTGTTCAACGAAGGGTCAGATCTTACAAACTTCAGCTACAGATGTGGACTTTTGTGTGTAATTTAAGATTTTTAACTACCTTCATGTTACTCGTATTGTTCCAGATTGGTCAAAGTCTCCCTAACCTCAAAATCCATCCTGGTTTACGTGGACAAAGATCGCCCAGAATGACGTCATGTTTTACCTCGCACGGCAGCGGCAGCCAGGTGACTGTCATGTAAGTGTGCAACATCTGTAGCTTGGCCTCCAAAGAAAGAGCCACACTGGGGGAAGACAAAAATAAATACATTAAAAAAGGTAAAAGTTCTGGATCAGAAGTCTTTCTGCCAAGGATTTAGGTGCCACAACAGTAAAACAATGATTGAATATTTTCAATAGTAACAAAGTGTGAATGAATTCAAAGCCTGCTTTTAAACCATGCTAACAAGTTTAACTATGAAATTAAAAAATGCAGATTTAGTCAGATTTCAGAGGCTACTTTGGATGAAGGATGAAACGTCTCAGCAAAAAAAAGAAACCATCCAGATGACCTGACTGAACATTGTTGGATTTTATACCTGGATTATTGAGCATGAACTTGGGTGTTTTGAACCACTTTGGCATGACTGTCTCAGAGGAGTTGATGGGGGAGAGGACGGGCCCTGGAGGCCATCTTAGCACAAATTTTTTTTTTCCTACTATGGAGTATGCTGTTTGTGGGAATCAGTTTGTTTTGGTGGCGCCTCTGATGGAAGAAGTCCTTTGGATGGACGAACCATCTCAGCAAAAAAAAGAAACCATCCAGACGACCTGACTGAACATTGTTGGAAGGTTAGTTTGTTTGAAACAAGACAAAATATACTGTATTGTGACAGTATGAAGAAATTACTGATGATCAATAATCCAGGTAAATAAATCAGGTCCTCTGGACAGGTTCTTATTTGCTGAAACGTTTCGTCTTTTATCTAAAAGACTTCTTCAGTCTTTCAGAAGAATCTGTCCAGAGGACCTCACTCAACCTTTAGAGTATAAAGAAAGCTTCTCATAGAATAATGTGCGTTTTGTCACAGTACAGACTAGAATTAAAACTAAAACAACCTGCAGGCTGCAGTTTTTATTTTTATTTTTAAATCCACTAAATTAGCTGTGAGCGTTGCAGTAAACAGAAAATGTATCCGAGCGTCACATTCTGCAGGACTTTCACCTCCATGACCTTTAGAAACAATGTTAGCAGCCACTTGTGTAAGAGCATGTCTGCAAACCATTTTATTCAAATAAACCCATCAGCTGCTGCGATGATTAAGGAGTTGTTATTTCGCTCATAGCTGCTATTTTTAGTGCTTGCTCTTTTGGATCATTCACACAAAGTATTTTGAGCTCATTTTATAGTCACTGGCAGCGAGTGTGGCTAATCTGGAATCAGGGATTAATCCCTGCACGCTGACACTACAAGGACAGCTGTCTGCCACGCATTCCTCACGTTCACAAACACGTGACAACTTTATTCTCATTATTGTGATCGTCTATAAACTTATTTATTTTTGTTCTACCTTGCCAGCATTACGTTATCCACGTCGTCTTTTCCCCATTCCCAGTCCTTCCCGGGATCCACAGCGAAGTGCAGAGGCAGCATTTTGTGCTCCGAGTCGGTGAGAGGAATCACGACTGCTGGTGGAAACAAACAAAAACAAAAACACTTGTGTAAAGAATTATTATAAATGTATACTCATCATTGTACATTTAGCTTATTGGATCTGTAAATTACTTTTTATGAAAGTTGAGTTTTATATTAATGGTGGGCACGGACAGTGGTTTTCAAACATTTAAAGTCTAGTTCAAACAGAAATTTTATTATCGTCATGTGTGAACTCTGCAAACAAAATACAAACGTCAACGTTAACATCAATTACATTTTTGAAAATTTTAAATATTACTGTACAACTTGAAAGAGTATTTTCGCTTCACATGCACATCCCTAAATATTGGTAATGTCTTGTGCACAACATAACATGATCTGAACTGTGCCGCTCAGGGTGGCTGCATGTTGGAGCAGCTTCATTCTGAGATTTTGCTTTTGGAAACTTTAATTCCTCTTTTTCTGGATGTAAATCTTTTTTTTTTTGTGATGATCATTTCCTCTGGTATCAGATGCTGTGCAGCTGGAAGGATTTTTACTGAAACTTTTTTTAGTTTTGGTCATTTGTTATGATGCGTAACCATAAGAACAAGGTGGTTTTACAACCAAGAGCAGCTGATTAACATCTCAAAAGTTCAAATAATATCTCAGCTACAGCCCCAAATCTCAAATGAGTTGAAAAGGAGGTGCCGTGGATGCATTCCCGTCTCCCTGCCTACTGTGCTCGAGTGCCTGACCCCTGAGATCCTGGAACTGGCAGGAAACGTGGCTTATGACAGCAGGACAGGATCATTCCCAGACACCTGCAGCCGGCTGTTCGCAGTGACGAGGAGCTCGCAGGCTGTTGGGAGGAGTGACCATCACTCTGGGAGGAGTTCTGCCTGGCATTGGGGCGGTCCTGCAGCCCGGAGGAACCGAGAGGCCAGCTGAGTCTGGGTGGACGGCAAGTGCGGCCAGTTTCTTCGGATCCGCTGTGGGACAGACCTTTACAAGAGTTCCTTCCTGCCTACAACCATCAGCATCTATAACATCTCTTAATGAAACGAGGATAACGAGTTACAACATTTAATTTTGCTTTGGGATTAATAAAGTACTTTTGAATTAGAATTTTGAAATTTTAATAAACATCAACGTGAGCACAAGTACAAGGTCTGAATATATTCAACATATCACAACTTAGGTAATTAATTTTATGATGCAACAAATTAAAACAACTTCCATTAAGACGAAGAGGGAGAAAGTCTGAATGAGAGCCGGTTTACTGTTGACAGACGGTCCTTGTTTTTGTGGCGGAGGAACACAGCAGCAACACTAAGATGAACGTCGTCTTTTCCTATTCGCAGAAAACGCTCAACACACGATTGTATTTAAAACAGCAGCAGATACTAAAATGAAATAAATAAAAACTGAGTTTGTGCATGAAAACCTTGAACGTGCACGTGAAGCAGGAGTGTAGAACGGTAAAATGTCACAGGGGGGAGGACTTCTGCACCGAGGTCCTCGTTGATTTTCTGTTAGTGGGAAGGTGATTCTTTCTCACTCACAAAACTGACTTCTTCACACAATTACACTTTAATTTCATTAAATTAAACTAGACCAAACTAAAGAAAAGCAAGTTTTAAAGCCCTTTGTCTCGATTCTTACATTAAGAAGAATCCCCGTCAGGTAAACAAACCAAGTGACAAGTTACAAAGTGAGTTTTTTTCTTTTAACATAAAAAAAAACAGTTTTTACTCCTGAGAAGAATTCTGACCAGGGCTTGATGAAGCTGGAGGCTGTTCAAAGTCTCACCTTGATCTTTGGAGCCGTCCTTCTGCTCCATGGAGACGAGGGCAGAGAAGTGCGCCTGATCGTACGCCAGGACCAGGGGGGAGCGGTGGCACTTGGCAGCCGGCACCTCCAGCGGTAGGTAGATACCTCCAAATGGAATGGGAGCAAAGGCTAGAGAAGAGAGTCAGGCACGTGTTTTTATTATTCAAAGCTATGACTTCTGCACCGTTGCCTTAACAGTAAAGGACTTTATGCCAAAAACAGCCTTAATTAAACAATTGAGAATCAGGAATATAATGTTGCAGAAATAAAAATTTAAAGAACTGAAAATGAAGAGAAACAGTGAATAAGTGTCCAATTCTTTAAAAGAGTTATGAGAAACATCTGGCTGCTTGGAGGTAAAATCTAAAGAAAACTGGGACTGAGCTTCCTACACATTTTCCTTTTATGAAATTCATAATTTTCCAGTCACAAAATCCAAGATTTGTTTGCAAATTTCTGACATGAAACGTGAGTAAATGTACATTTTATCTACACGCTGAAACCAGTTTGTTATCGGGGCGCTTCAAACACCATTCAAACAACTATCTTCACATTCAGTTTTTGGTTTTAGTAGCAGTGTCCAAGACTATTTTTATATGAAATGTTTAGTTGGTAAAACTGTCTATAACATGAGAAAAAAAATATTCAGCTTCATTTTTTTTTTAGCTTTTAGGCCAGACTATGTGGTTGCTGATCACGCCGGGTGTTGGCATTAGAATCAACCTGTGATTCAAAACTTCTCAACAGATATAAAATGAGTCTGCGTGCACGAATGGATTAGTCAGTAAAAAACGAAAACACTGACATCCACACGTTAAAAAGGCTGGAAGTGGTCGATGGCCAAAGGCTGCACCAAAATGACTATAACAGTTTTTAAACCATCGTTTCAACTGAAGCAGTTTCTTCATTGAAAACAAAATGTGTTTGTGTAGTTGAACTTTTGTTTCCTGCAACAACTAAAATGAGATTTGACCCTGTTTTATTTTAATAGATGGGCTCTGTCCACGTTATAAAACACAAGCAAGTCACTCAGAACTGAGAAGGTCATCCCTGATCTGACGTCTTTTAAACATGGGACACGTCACACTACATGGTGGACCAGCTTCTGCCATATTCACCTTCTCCTCCCGAGTCCCTCAGCATGGTGTCTGCCACCACAACGATGGGCCTTCTGAGGACGTGAGCCAAGACGAAGACATGAAACTCCTCCAAACTCTCATAAACCGGCTCATCAGAGGACTCAGCTCTGAAGACACAAAGAAGAACAGACCGTTGTTTAAAGGAACTCTCTGCAAACTACAAAATCCAACATAACGTTACCTTGAACTATATTAAACGATTTAAAAAGCTACTCCCTAGAGCTTTCCAGAAACACTGATATGAAGTTCTGAAATGTAGCCACGCACTTCATGTAAGTGGAAAACGGTGGCTGAATCTAACCATGATCTGATTCACAGCATTCGACTACGCTGGGATGGCTGTAGTTTGTGTTGGGAAACAAATATGGAGTAACTGGCAAACCGTTGGGAGAAGACGTTTAGGGGGAAACAAGAGTGGATCTGCTGCTAAACGCCAAAGAGAAAGAACAAGGAAGTTAACTGGCCCTAACCTTCAAACGGCTCCTTCATGGACGGCAACGTTGCTGCTGTATTTTCTCTCACTTTAGCTGATTTCGTGGGAAAACTAATGCACATGATAAGTTGGCAACCATTCACAAATCTTGCTTGAAAATATTTAATTTCAGCACACATCAACCACTGACATGAGGAAAAATGTTGCCCGGATTTGGTTTCTTACTTTATGAATTCTTTTTTGCACAGTCTTCACAAGTACTATATTTTTCGGCCTATAAGGCACTTTTTTTATTTTTTTTTACATAATTTGCATAATTTGCGACTTATACACTGAACCGACTTATTATGTTTTTCCCCATAATTATAAACCAATTTTTGGCTGAGATATGACCGTTTTCATTCGTTCTGAATGAAAACATTGAATACTACCATTTACAGCCGCTAGAGGGCAATCGAGTAGTATGGCAAGCCGTTGTGTCAGGTAATAAGTAAAAGTGGCTATTAATGACACAATTGGCTTGCCGTAACCTGTCACCTTAGTCCAGCTCTGGGATCATGCCTGGAGCAACTGTTAAATCAGCTGCATTTCACAGCGCTGCCCCAACGAAATGAAGCTGATTTGACCATTGAAGTGCATTTATTAAGTAAAAGTACAACTAAGACACACCTTTACTATAAAATCGAGCAAACAAATAATTGTGTTAGGTGATTATCTTGTTAAATTTAGAAGAAATGCACAGTGAGGCATCAGCTTTTGAAATGCAGCTGATTTGACCGTCAAAGTGCATTTATTAAAGAAAAGTTAGACTGAGACTCACCTTTACTATAATTTTGAGCAAACAAATAATTGTTTTTAAAGGTTAATCTTGTTAAATTCTTGTTCAAGTCATCCTATGCACGCTCCCGTGGCTGCCATTTGACAGCCAGTTGATTTCTGGCACAACGGCCCACCCAAATTTCCATGTTGCCAGCAGTGATACATAACAGATGCGACGTATTTATGTTGTTTTGCACTTTATTGGACACATTTGGACTGATGCAACTTATAAGGCGGTGCGACATGTACGGTGAAAAATACGGTAGCTTTAAACTGGAGCTAAGCAAGAGTCAAATTAAAATGGCATGTAATGGAAGGATCCCTCCATTTTGCCTGACACGTGAATAACAAATGACGAGCGGTCACTCACATCCGACTCGTTTGTTCGTGGAAAAAAACAAGGCTGTGACGAAGTGTTGTGCGTTAACAGTCGCTGCATTGTCGGAGCCAGACCTTACCCGTTGGTGCCGTTGGTGCTGTAGTGGATTCTTGGCTCGCTCGAGGCCAGCTTCAACAGTTCGTTCCACTCTTTCTGCCACTCCTCTTCTGTGTACACCAGACCAGACTGAGGAGAAGAGGAAAGGCGCATGCAGCCATTTAGAGCAGCAGTGTCAAATGTCACAAAAACATGCACTCTTTGTGGCGTCTTACCACGAAGCTACAGAAAATCAAGCCCAGAGCCTCTGAAAACTCTGTGCTGTTCGTGCAGCAGCAACAGAACCAAACAGTAAATGGATCCAATGCGTTAAGCCGTGGTTTATTTCTCCAAAATATAAAACTTAGTCTCATCTTCACATTAAAAGTTTCCCCATTGCGAACACACTCCTCTGACTAATCTACTGGAGCTGTTCTGCTCTCAGAAATGTGCTCGAGGCCACTTCAGGTGTGGCTGAAGAACGAGTGAATATTAAACAGTTATTCGTGTGGCATCTCCCCTGTGGGCGTCTGCACGGCGTCTGCCACCACATCAACACACGCACACACACACAAACACGCTTGCCGTGCAACAAAGCTTGCTTTCATGAGAACAAAATGCATTTTGTTCCGTTAAAAAAAAAAAAGCTTATTTTTGTGTTGAGGTGCAGCAGAGTACACAGCTCTGCACGAGCTCTTTACTGTGACCAGATCACAAACATCTGACTGTAGATATTAAAGTTCAACATTATCAGATTATTTGATACGACCTTTACCATACTTGTGTAGAAAGAGGCAAATATTTACTCACTATGAATACTTAAAATAAGACAAGCGATCCGACTAATTATACACAACAGAAACATTAACTTTAATCTAACTGAGCAGCTCGTCTTTATACTGAATATTTAATTCTAACACGCTCCATATACTAATACACAAAAACATTAACTGAGCTTAATGCATTTTTATGTATTGGTGAAGTACTGTTGGCCACCTAAAAGAAGCAAATATCTTAAATAAGTCATTTTAACTAGTCTGTCAGACTGTCGGACATTTGTTTGGAGAAACAGTGCTTCTGTTTGAATCTGTCTAGAGGAGAACAAACCAAAGACCAAACTGGGTTTCTACAGCCTCAAATCCTTAAAAAATCTTTAAATCTTCTGTTATTTATATGTAATTTTGTAGTTATTTGCCAGCAGAAATAGCAACATTAGGAGTTAGATGTAGCATCCAAATGTCACATTCTGCAGGAATATCTTAATATTTCAGCTGAAATATTTTGTGTAATGTGAAACTAACAGTGGAGTGAAGGGTTAAAAAAAAGGGGTTGTATGAACCCGAAGACAATTTGAAGACCGAAGCCGTTTTAAAATGACAGTATTCCACTTTGGCTGCTCATTGGCTGATGAGTTCTGTTGGACTTTAACTCCATTTCTTTAAACTGAGACCAACGGAGAAGCGTTCTACAACAGGTAAGATATTTACTATTTATGTATTTTTACATGGAAACGCATTTCAAAACGTTGTCGTTTTAAGTTGATGAGAAGCTTCCACCTGATAACACAGCTGGGAGAAATGTGCAGTTTGTGTGATGGACCTCTTTGTTCTGTTGGGTCTGCTGCCACCTCCACCTGCGCTTCAGCGCCTCCCTCTCCAAGCCGTGATCCATGAGAGCGCACAATGACTTACGCAGCATCAAGTCACGATCGTGGAAACCCCACATACCTGAAGCAGGATGCACAAAGTGTCAAAACACAGAAAAATGTTCAAGATGAAAGACTGAAGCAATGCCACAATGTTCTAATTTTCTAAACACGCGTCCTAAGAGAGCCGACAAACAGAAGGTGAATGTGAACCCGTATGAAACTCACCGAGCGAGGCTGCGTGCAGCAAACAGTTTCCATCTCCACTTGTTGCCAGAGGCAGCAGACTCTGACAGTTTGGAACAACTTTTGTCCACCAGTTTAGTCGCCCTGCAGGCAGACAGAAAAAACTCTCCTTCAGTCTGTTGTTTGATGGTTAAGGCAGGACGTTACCAGTATGAACAGTGGGGCAGAAGAAGCAGAACATGGAGTCCGTGACTTTTTTGGTGTTTGGAATGTTTATACTTTCAAAAACATTTAAATTTATAAACATTTCCCCCCAAATAATACGTTCAGATCTCTTCAGTTTCGTTAAAAATTTAAAATCCACTTTGACAAATTGATTTGTTTTTGTTGTCTTGTGCTAATTTTAGCTAGTAGCCTTTTTATACTTTTAGCCTTTAGCAAGTGGCTACCTACCTTTATATTATTTAGTTAAATTAATTTATTTTTACATTATTAGTATATTTGCTCATTTTAGCTTCTTGGCTAGTAAATAATAAATCATCTTCATATATCAAACTTGCTCAAGGAGTTCTTCAGGACCCAGTGCTTGGACCACTGCTCTTTACCTTATATATATGCTTCCAATAGGTAAAGTTATTTAACAGAATGGGATAATTTTTCATTGCTATGCCGATGATACACAGTTATATTTTACCATGAAACCCAATAAATCCAATCAGTTACTTAGACTACAAGCATGTCTTAAAAAGACAAAAACATGGATGACCCTTAATATTCTGCTCTTAAACTCAGACAAGACAGGACCTGAGCATTTTAGAAATAAATGTTGCAGTCTTTCACCTTCTCTGGATGGCATTAATCTGGCCTGCAGTTCTAAAGTTTAAAATCTTGGAGTTACTTTTGATCAGGACATGTCGTTTAACCCCCACATTAAAAACGTTACTAGAACTGCCTTCTTCCACCTGTGTAATTTCAATAAAACTGGAAACATCTTGTATAAAATGATGATGCTGAAAAACTGGTCTATTCAGCACTTGGCATTCACTGTGTTCTTGCATAAATGCAATTTCTTCCACACTTAAAACTATTTTTGCAAAACTAAGTGTGTGATGGTTTTTCTTTTATTGTACAGGTCTTTACGTTTATCTTATTTTGAAATCAATGTTATCAAGAAGACTTTGCACAAACTGTGAAACAGTAGACACTTTGGGACCAGTTTATGAGTTACACTGATGTTTTTCATCCAGATGAACAATTATAAAGTTTCACAAATGAATTCAGTGATGCGTTTTAAAATGTTTTGACAAAACTCCAAATTGACATGCATTTATTTTTCATTCCCTTATGGGAGAGGGAGAAAATAAACATATATTGTAACTTTAGACTCCAAACAAGTCTGAGCAGTTTTTAAAATCCAAACAGAAATGTTCCTCTGCCCACGCGCCTCTCGTTACCAACTCCACCCCACATGCACGGTCTTAAAGAAACTGTATTTATTGCCTTTAATATTTATTCATATATCTAATAATACACCATCCCATATTGATTCTAGCTAGCTAATATGTACTAATGCCTCTATTATTCTGACAACGTGTTGGTCATATTGTGGAACTGCCGTTAGTTTATTAAGAAAAATTTGTTCTGCAAACAAATTTAAAACGATGATCCTTTTTGATTAAATTCAGTTGTTTCTGAGGTTCTTCTGAATGTAACAAAGTTTGACAAAAGTCCTCTGGAAGCTATAACATTATAAAGATGGGACCTCAAATGTAATAAAATAGATCAGATTAACTGATTAACCTAAATTAGATTAGATTTCATCATTTTCCCAACATACAAATACATACAAACAACCCCAAACACAGATATTTTTATTTGCAGCTGTGAGTTTTTACTAAATTCTTGATTAAATATTGTTCAAATATTTAGGTATTCAGTTTAATCAGCCTCAATAAATGTAAAACTTAAATGTTAAACAAGAATAATGAGGTATTGAGTCCATTTTCTCTTCTCAGAACTTGTTTAGGCTGCAGCAGATTTAAGACTCTACATAAAGAAAATATTCACATTGATTTAGTCTCTTTTGTAAAACTCAACCAGTCGGTGGTTAATAACAGGTGAAAGTTGGTTTTCAGTTGTGCTAACCAGCATTCTCCAACGCCACCATCATGGACTGCTCTATCAGGTCCCTCTCGATGAAGCTCCTGAAGTCGTCTCGGTACACAGTGAGGTCCGGCAGTTGGAAAGTGCACAGCGGCGTGTCCAGGAGCGGCTCGTTGCTGCTTCCACCCGTGCTCGAGACGTGTGAGCGGGCCAACGAAACGATGGTCGAACTGGCGTGAGAGATGCCGCGGGACAGACGCTTTTCTGTGGCTGCTGAGAGACAAAGGAAAAAAGACTTATTGTGTTTGCAACATCAACCTAAAAGATTTGGGACGGATGCAAAGGGTGCATTTCAGTGGATAACAGCCATGGCAAACTGTCGGCCTCACCTTGCACCACTTCGTCTTGGCGGTGCAGTATCGGCCGCCCGACCCTGGCCATGTCTTTCTCCGACGGCTGACACGCCCTCTCTTCTGGGAACGAATACGTCAGGTTGCTGGCGTGCACCTGTCGCAGCTGCTCAAAGTCACTGAGCGCAGCAGTAAAATCCCAGTTTTTGCCTACAGAGACAGAAGGAAGAAGAAATCCATCACCCAGACCGACACGACAGCCTGCATTTGTTTTCTGTGTCAAAGCAAATGACGCATCCTTATGGAGTTTAAATATTTACCACAAGGCAATGCAACTTAGGCTCTCTTATCTAATGCAAAGGGCACATTCCATCACTTGGGTAAATATCTGAGTTTGCTGCTGCTGCATTACAGCCCACATTTCTGCAACTTGCTCTGCTGCTAGGCAACAGAGGCCACGTTCACTCCAGCTATACATCGTCTCGCTTTATTAGGCCAATTAACAGTAACAAGACCAAAGCATCACCAGGATCAACTTTACACCCGTAACCCATTCCTTCCCTGTGAGTTGTTAAGAGGAATGGAATACAAACAAAAAGACTAAAATGTTTAATGTTTCAATAGGTGTGCTTCTAAAACTTTTCTTTACAAATCACCTGATTAAAAACAAATCATGTTTGATTAAACCAGAGCTCCATAGTTCAGGTTTGTATTGCTACCGGGGGGGTGGGGGTGGGGGGCTGTAAGTCGCGTTTTTTTGTTGTTGCATAATTTACATGTCCTGAAGCGACGTATTCATGTTATTTATATTTTTCCATATTTATAAACCAATGTTTTGGCTGAGATATGACTGTTTTCATTCATTCTGACTGAATACTGTATATTGAACACTACCATTTTCAGCCACTAGATGGCACTCGAGTAGTATGGCATGCCGTTGTGTCATGTAATTGGTAAAAAGTGGCTATTAATGACACACTCAACTTTTCCACCTTCAACCGTCAGATTAGCTTCATTTCACTGAGCCCCCCTGGCGAAATGAAGCTGGTTTGACCATTAAAGTGCATTTATTAAGTAAAATTTAAACTGAGACACACCTTAACTGTAATTTCGAGCAAACAAATAATTGTTTTTAACTGTTAAGCTTGTTAAATTCTTGTTAAAATCCTCCCGTGCACACCCCCGTGGCCGCCATTTGGCAGTCAATCGATTTTTGGCACAACACCGGCCCACATTTCCGGGTTGTCAGTGGTGATGCATATGGCGAAGCAACATATTTATGGATTTTTCCACTTTATTAAACAAATTTGGACTGTTGCGACTTATAGGGCGGTGCGACATGTACGGCTGAAAATAGGGTAACTCACCCTCCAGCAGATCTCTGGCCAATCCTGGTTCGGCACCAGTAGAACGGACAAAGTCGGACAGGACTGCGTCCATGTCCACGGTCATGTGATCATGAATTCACAATGTGGCTGGCTGCATCCGGGCATAAAAACTAACTAACAAACATACAAATAAAAAAAGATACAAAAACAAACAAACAAACACTCTGCTCTCCACAACTGGACAGCAGACGAGGTGGTGGAGCACGGTCCTCTGGCGTGAGCTACTCAACCAACCACACCTAGAAAAAGAAGAAAAAATAAATTAAACTTAGGAACATGAGCACATCAGAAGATGAAACATTAACAATAATATGACAGGAACAATAAAAAAAGACATGAACTCTGGGTCAAACTATTTTTAAGCAGTCTGTAGTCAGTCAGGCTGCTTTTGAACTTGGAATGATTTTGCTGTCAGTTGTCCTGCAAGTTGCTGCAAACAGCTTTAAATTAAAACAAAATGTTTTTCAAACAGGCTCCACATGATGATGTAAAACGTCTGCATTAAATTCAAGCTTAGCAAAAACACAGAAATGTCAAAGACTCTGTCGTTATTACGAATAATGAGCTAAAAATTTGGTGTGGTAGCGGCCGAGTCGACTCCATCACACATTTCAAGCACTAGCAGTTCCTCGTTTAAAACTTTAGGCAGTGGGTGATGTGAAAGGCTTCATAAAATGCCAATTAGGAAAAATATATAACGAAACATGAATAAAGATGAGTTTGCTTACAGCAAATATGATGTGTAAAAAAGAAGACTGGAGCAAAAAGGTTGTTTAAATGATATTAACTAGTTGTTAGTGTTATTTTAAATACAAACATTTATAAAGAAAGAGAGCCCTGAATAATGACGATCATTTAAAATACCACAATTAGGTAGAAATGTTGACAGCCTTACAGAAACGGGGGACATGACATTTGCCATGTGGAGAACTTTCAGTTTTACTTTGGTCCCATTTTTAAAAATAAAACCAACAAAACTAATAGAGATCAATAATCAGAACTAAGTCCAAACATCACCTGTTGAACACACAACTAGATTATAAAACCAATTAATGTTGGTGTAAAATCATGCACAATGTTTGAAATGTGTTGCAAACAGCAAACATAAAGTCAGCCTTTCATGTTGGATTATATTAAACTTATTTGATGCACGCTGTTCTATGAATGAACTTAGATTATTATCTACATTCATCCTAAAGGTAGATTTGTTAAAGCAGTGTGATGTGAGGATAGTGGTGTGCCTGTCAATGGGCTCTTTTAAAATCAATTAGGCCGTTCCAGTCCTTGGATTTCAGCAGCAGTTCAAAAGGGACTGGGGGTTGCATCAGTTGGCCGCTGAAATCAATGGAGAGACATTATCAAGGCTGAGAGAAAATGAGAGTCAGCATCAATGGGCCGTTGACACGGAGGATGCAGAGGGCAATCGATGCAACAGCCGGACAGAAGGCATGAGTCAGAAACAGCCCCGAGTTAAAGGAGCCGCTGTGGGCGCTCGGTAAGAAATAAGAAATAAATCACGCGTTCATGCTTACAGTATTATCTGCAACGTGTAGCGTATATTTCATAAGGTTCAGCTTCTGTAAAACACTGTCTACAACCAAAATTAAACATCAAACCAGCCTTCCTTGAAGGGATACACTACTGCTGCCTTGCACACGGTTTTAAACACAGACCCTAAATGGTCCGTCAGCACTCAGAGTTTGTATTAGGGATGCCTCTCAGCAACTACCACACAGAACTGCAGCCTAACTGAGTGAGTTGTAGCCATGTTTGTGTTTGATGGGGTTGATTAGCTGTGGCAGTCATTAGGCCTGTTGCAATAAACGATAAATCAATTAATCGCATGACAAGTGAAAAATTATCGACCTCATTCTCATTTATCAGCTTTATCATTTCTCCGTGTCTCTCTCTTTCTACTGAAGACACTGGATGACAAAAGGCTCAGCTCCAGTTCTCTTCACTGACCCCTCCCTTTCTCTTTTAAATTCATTTGAACGGTCCAAAACTGTTTTTGGATCGTTAAAAGCAGCTAACTGAGAAGCTAAGCTATAAGCTAACAGGACGACCTCGAGAAAAAACCTCTGTCTTGTCGAAGCTCCAAAATTCACGGTTGAAACCCGTTCCTTCGTCTAAAAATTGGTTTTTCTCTGAAAAAAGAAGCTGAGAACTTGTTTACTGACTTTTTATTAAAAACTTTGAGTTAAAAATGCTAAACAGCTCAAACCACACAGAGCATCCAACATTTTGAGAACTGAAAAAATTAGAGACAGCCCATGTCAAGGGCCCTCCCTCCCATTTTTCTTAGAGATACACGCTGCTTGCTCCCTCACTATCCATCCTTCAAGTTCAAACAGTCTTATACTGCAATCCAGTGGTCAAGAAAGGTACTACACTCAACATAAATTAACCAACATTTCTTCTTAAATTTGACAATAATAACCAATTATTGTAACATTTAAAACATTATCGTTTATCGCAATAATTTCTGAGACAATTAATCGCTCAGCAAAATTTGTTATCGTGACAGGCCCAGCGGTCATCCAACATGGAGCAGTACATCCAGTGATTGTTGGTTAAAATCTGTGCACTAGTTGTTTTACCAACAGACACACAAATAAAACCACAGCCGATTCTAGTTTTTCCAAAGCAACAGTTCAGCAAATTGTTAGCAATCAAAATGTTTTTAACAAAAGAGAATGTAATTGTAAATTAAATGTAAAGTCTGGTGAAAATCGCAGCTGCAACAAGCTGATCACTAAACTTTAAAGTTTTCAATCAGCAAATAAACCCCCCAGAAGCTCTAGAACACAAGAAACCATCGGTTCACCTTTGAGTTCAGTTCTGACCATTTTTATTTGTCCGTATCGAGCGGCAGTCATGCGTTCCCATCATTCCTACGACTCATCCACCTCCCAGTGTTCCCGGCTCAGCCGTGACTCACTGAAGCCTTTTCTACTGCGTCTGATGAATCACAAGTTTATTCTTCATGCACCTCTCCACCATCCCTCTCGTTCAGCTTTTACTTGACTTGTACCGAGAGCCACGCAGCCACAGACTTGCTGTGCAGGCAGTGGGTTTCTGCAGAGCCTGCCTCAACAGTTTAACATTCCTACAGTCTGTAAAGTCTTTGATGCTACTTGATACTGTCCACTTTAATGGAGGACAACAAGAGTTGATCCTATTCAGACTGACACCGAAATGTGGATTACACTGCATTTCTAAAAATCAAGGACGCTGCTTCAAAAACACAAAGGGCAGGACTGGACTTTAGGAAAAACAGGAAAAGAAATGCAAACCAATCCAACGGTCGTGAGCAAAGGTGAAGGGTAAACTATTTTTAGACTCATCGCATCACACACAAATTATTCTAAGAAAGATTAACCTGTATAAATAAAGGTTGAATGAAAATTGTGAATAAATTTGCAAACATTAAAAATGGGTTTTGTTAATCTGTGCTGCTACTGAGTATCATGTTGTGCAGTTCTGTTTGTCCTAGTAGAGTTACTGTAGATGTTGTTGTAGTAATACGACTGAGTCAAATTGTGTATTTTAAAATATTTTTCATCTTTTCTTTGCTGAACCCTGAAAAATACAGCATTTGTCTGTATGCATCTAACAGTTGAAGTTATAGTCATTAGTTTGGGTATAAGTTTTCCACTGATAAACACAATGCTAATCACATTAGCTTTTCAGTGGAACTTTCAATACATGTATTAAGTTAGCACCTACGCTAAGTGTTGGACAGTGGCTTGTGATTCATTTATGCATGTAGCTTTATGAAATTGCACATTTGAAAATATGGCTTGTGTTTTAAGTATCACTAAAACAGGCCAAATTTTAGAATTAGGGCGGGTAAGATAAAATAAAAAAATAAAAGTATCACAAAAACACAAATAAGGTCAAAACTAGTCTGGTTGTCATTAATGTCCAGACTAACAGATAATTACAGCAGGTGGAGAAGTGTAAGATCAAGAATAGTTAAAGCCAAGATTGATTTAGTAAAAAATTTTACAATTCCACATTAAACTTTTTTTAATTTCAGAAACCATAACCAACCTCGTAAGATGTTTAATGCCATTTTCTCTTTCTTGTTTAGTGTTCATTAGAAACGTGTGATCATAAAAATACACATCATCCATATAAAATAATACTCTGCACCAAGCAAAACACCAACTACCGGTACTACAGCACGGCCAGTGCCTTTTATGACAAAAAGCCTGTAATCTATGAAAGTTACTTTTGTTTAAATAATAGGACAAACATCATTGTGTCCCCCACTTCCTTCTTCTGACTCCCAAAATAACAACAGCAAAGACTTGTGACCCCAAGGCTTTCTTGGTTGAACTACCCACAGGTAGAGCTGTTGCCTCTCAGCAAGAAGGTCGCCCCGGTTCAAATCCAGACATGGAACCGGGTGGAGTTTGCATGTTCTCTCCGTGCATGCGTGGGTCGTCTCGTTTGTCTCCATGTGTCCCTATGGACTGGAGACCTGTCCATGGTGTCCACCACCTCTCACAGTGACTGCTGTATATGGGTACCATTGACCCCCCGTGACCCGAAAAGGAAGAAGCACTGATGATATGAAGACGGACGGATGGATTCAATTTGCTCACTTTCTGCTATTTTCAAATTTACAGCTATTTCTTCTCATTTTTGAACTAATGTTTTTTGTCTGCTGTAACAATTTAGTTAAAATATTTTCGTAGGAATTATTGTTGAATTTTGTACGATTTCTGGGGATTTCTCAGAACCCCAAATTTGGTGTTTAGGGACCCACAGTGGAGTCCCTTCGGAAACCTCTGCTATGGATGATGATTATAAACCCACCAACTAATAAATGAGGCAGGAAGTAAAAGTGAATCATGTAAACAGAAAAAACTAACAAAAGCCTCTGTTGACTCTCTTGACCCACAACTTCAGATATTTCTGAGCCTTCTGCGATGCAGATGATGTAATGTTGTTTGACCCTTTTAAATCCTTATCTCCAAAGATAAAGGTCAGTATGTGTCCAAAACATACCTTTGGCATTACAATTCAAAAACATTCAATCTTTTTTATGCCTAATTAGATTTGAGGGTGTACTAGAGACAAATCTTTGAACATGCAGCAAAACCAAAGCTCTTAAACCTGCATGTAGCTGAGTTGACTGAATTATACTAAAATTAATTGGACTGCAGGTAACTGGGCTTGAACTGAAAGTTGCTTTAAAAAGGCAGTTTTTTGTTATTTTATTGTGAGGTGGAAAATAAAACTGTACCAATCATTTGTCAAATGACCAGAATCTGGTGGTTCTTGGACTGAATGTACATGCACTATAATAATAACTGTTATTCTCAGAACTTTTTAATGGCCCACGTTGAATTTGAAAAGACAGTTTGTGTAGAAAGAATTCACGCCCACAACAGACCTATTGTTTTTATCCTGAGGCATGGATTATTACACTGCATCTGCTTCACATGATTGAATGTTTTGAAGCTTTTAAGACAAACATTTTTAAAACCTAAATGTCTGGGGTTTGCAAAACACCTGTGATGGTGACTTCAGTCAACCAAATGAAGAGACACGGCCTCATTTTGTTCACAACAAGCCCACAAATCAGCTAACCCCACACAGCACAGCAGAGAGATTTTATTGCACCTACAGTAACAGTTGCCAACTTAATATCTTCTCTCAGCACAGCCTTGAGATCTCACGCATCTAAATATTACTGGCTAACGTTAAGAGTCCTGCAGCTAACCCGGACCAGTCAGTGATGTGTATCTGGGATGGCTGAGCGTTTGTCTGGCAGCAGGGCTTACGTAACAGGAGCTGCTGACAACACGTGGGCGCTGAGCTGAAGGCTTGGGAGAAGGGCTTGGATCACGGAGGGAGACTGAGAGGTCACCACGGCCTACTGCTTCAACCCTTGGTGGGCTGGGAGGGCCGGTTCACTGCTTGGCCTGAAGATGAAAGATTTCTTTGCTATGCTGGAGACAAAAATCATTTCATACTGATATCACACCACGAGTCCGCTGCTGAATAATACAGTGGAGATTCTGAAGTGGAAAAGCATCCACAGATTGGTTTTTGCAAAAAGAATTGTGACTAAGACATCTCAAAAGTCCCTGTTGAGAGAGGTATAACTTTATTTTTTTATTTAGAAACAAGCAAACAGCTGACAACATTATCACTTGTTCCAGTTCCCTACAGACACAGTCCAGTGTGCTTATTTATTTTGTTTATTACACCTTTTTTCATTGTTTCCTTTGTAGTATTTTTAATGTAAAACCCATGAATTTAGGAAACGCCAATAAATTCTAACACGTGGTTTATGTTGGGGTGCACCGATTGCAGTTTTCTGGCTGATCACCGATTTCTAAAAATCCTGACCTGCAGATTCAGATTTTCGCCAGAACCGAGTTTGTTTTCTAAGCAACACTGTCAGATGTTAACGTCACAAGACACCTCCAATATTCCATTCTCAATTGATTGAAAAACATACCCTTGAACAACATCATAGAAACTATAAACTTGTTTTAACTGGCCATGAGGTCGTGCTCTGAAATATAAATGAAGTTTAGACAATTGTTGTTAAAAACTACAAAAAATTGGTAAAATCTGTTTCTCATGCACGTATCGGCCGATCTCCAATCTCCCAAAATTAAGGAAATTGTGGCCGATAAATCAGCCGGCTGATTTATCAGTGCACCCCTAGTTTGTCTTATCTTATGTTACATTTTACATGAAAATCCCAAGTAAAATTGTTAAATATGTTCCCATCATCTTTGTCTAATCAATAAACCTGGTTGGGACATTTTTATAAATTTCATTTCATCTAAAAAATAAAATAAAATAAATAAAATAAAATAAAACCTCACTTCAACATGCAACATAATCCTTTAAATAAAATCCTTATTGGCTTTCATTTGAACATACAGCTAGTCCTTGGGTTACGACGGTCTCGTCTTACAACGTTTCGAGGTTACAAACGCATCTCCCTTTTTCAAGTTACGCGGTTACGTCTGTTTTACATCGGTTTTTACGTCTGTTTTACGTCGGTTTTTACGTCTGTTTTACGTTTGTTTGTACGTCTGTTTTTACGTCTGTTTTACGTCGGTTTTTACGATAGTTTTACGACGTTAAATGTTGTAACGCGGCGGTGCAGCGGCGGAGGAATACAGTACTGTTCGGAGGAGGACAGCGTCGCTAGCATCCCAGTAGGCCATTAGCCCTTCATTATTGCTCCCAAAATGCAAGGAGGACTCTTCTGATGGCAGTGCA
>JARVLU010001073.1:3555560-3573248 GCA_031762415.1 Simpsonichthys santanae | reverse complement strand
GGAGGACTCTTCTGATGGCAGTGCATCGAGGAAAAGGAAGGCCATCACCATGGACTTATGTCGAAAATTGGTTTACGTGCTTGGAAAAACAGGTACGTCATATGTATTTACGTACGTTCCGACTTACGTCAAATTCGCTTTACGACGCCGCGTGAGAACGGATCTCCGTCGTAAGTCGAGGATTACCTGTACATTTATATATTTTTGTCTATTAAATTGCTCTCATTGATTTATTGTTAAGCTCTTTGCTAACAGCTTCTGTTTTGAATGTGCTATATAAAAAGTTGACTTGATTCATTAAATCCCTAATTATCTTAAAACACCGTGTGACTGTTTTATTATTTTCAAACAAATGCACACGACTGAATTGTGAAAAGTAAAAAGTAATGTAGGGAAAACAGACGCAACATTTATTTTCATATAAGGAAATGACACGATAAGAAACCAGAGGATTACAGTAAATTTCCAGCAGATGACACAATATCTTTCACTCGCTCCACAACATAAACCACTTAACTTCACGCTATGAGCCGTGCCTTTCTCCACTCAAACATTACTGGTTATTTAAAACACGTCTGCTGGAAAGTGGCCAAGGACAATTTAACAGCTGCTGTTTTTCCTGTAGCACCAGATGTAAATGAAAATAGCTGTGGTATCTTCAAGATGCAGAACAGATAATTAATAAAAGCACAGTGTAAATAAATGTGACCAACTCAAAAACAAAGCCAGCTTCATGCAAAAAATAAATAAATAAAATCCCACCAAGTATAATCATTCATCACACAAATTACTTATGACCTAAACTATTTTATTGTTCTACAATCATTAAAAAAGATCTGTGGTGCCATCATCGACAAACTGCGTTTGATTTAAATTGGTTCTAAGGGTAATAATTTATTGAAAAATATACATGGATTTTAGGTCTTGTACTCATAAATTCTGCGAGTGTCAGGAAATTGAATTTAAACTCTTGTAAATAATTAAGACGAGAGACCAGCAGGCTTCATTCTGTGTTTGGTGTGTCAGAGTTGATCAACTCTGAGAACACAATGTGTTATTCACAGAACCTGCTCTTCTACATATCTGCATGTTCACACTGTAGCTTTCCATAAACAAACAAAAAGCTAACGAGGAAATGAACTGTAACTCGTCTGCAAAACAAGATTCACTACCCACACTGGGCTCACCCGGGTTTATTTAGCATGACAAACTTTCCCTACAATGAAGAGTAAAAGTTCTTTTTTAAAAGAAGAAATACTTACAAACACCACTGACCTCTTTACATTCTGTGGTGAGACTTCACCAAATGAGGACAAATGAGGTTTTTTGCCTTTAATGGTAGGAACATGATGAATGACCAGAAAAAAAAATGTAAATATGTCCATAAAAGTGTTAGCTCAATCACATAAACCCTCCCTGTGATCTCAGCTAAAGCAACACACCCTCTCCACCCTCCGCATTGCAAAACCATGTGAGTAATGAGATTAACGACATAAGAAAACACGGTAAGGCAATGTGACAAGTGGGAGTTGTAACGAGCAGGAATGACCCATGTTTGGTGCAGGAAGACAGAGCGAAGAAGAGAAATAGACCTTTTAGACTTTAGGTGAAACGTTTAAGGACCCTGAAGATTTATCCCTGTTATTTGTAAATGACATGTAACTCGTTAAGAAATGGAAGAGCACAAATAACAAAACTAAACTGATGTCATTTTAAAACCCTTGTTCCATAACCAAAATACAAAAAAAAAAAAAAAAAGTAAGCTTAAATTAACAATACCGTAATAATAACAATTAGTGAAATTATGGTTAAAAAAACTGGTAATTTCAGCTAATTAACAGCAAAATACTCGCATGAAGACTTTATGGAGGCAGGTGTAGGTGCCTTCACCTTTCCCACCAACATTTTGATGTTGTCGGTACTGGGAGTTGAACCGGTGACCTTCTGATCACAAGCCCACCTTTTTGTACATAAATACTGTTAAAAGATGAACTACCTATTTTTCACAGTCTGCTGGAGCTGGATTTTAAATCCAGATTCTAGTCAGACCCAAATCAAGGGGGAGTAAAAAAAAATAAAATAAAATGCACCCAAAAAAATAAAAAGTAAACAAAAATTAATTCCGTCTATTTCAGATATGACTGGCGTTTAAAGCTGAGGTACATATACCAACAAAGACCAGAACCTCACTGGTCTGGACCACTGGCTTATTACTGATGGACTGTTTTGTGTTTAAAGCACAAAGCAAAGTTCAAAATCTACAGGTAAGTGCATGAACAGTGTGGGAAAACCTCCTTACACTCTTCTCAAACAACACAAGAAGAATGTTGGTGTTCCAATTAAATTATCCTTTGACACAATTATTTAAAATCTATGAGCACGTCCATCCACCTAATGCCTTCTGGTCAACGATTAGAAACGGATCTTTAAAAATGAGAAGAAAACCAAATGCTCTTTCAGGATGATTGCTGAGCAACACATGCAGGATCATTACCGTTACATCAGCAGTTCACTGGACTGCAACTGGTGGAAACTAGTTGGTCAATGAAAGCTGAGAAAATCTGTCAATTTTGTTACTGCAGCCTCGATGAAATCTGAGTGTTTGCAACCAAAGGTTGCCACAATTTGAGGGGTCAAATTTAGTAAATCCCTGCCCATTTTCACGTGCATGAATTGCTAAACTGTGCATTACTGCACATTCTTTGTTACTCACGTTCGCTGTCATTGCACTTGACTCACCTGCTGCCCCGACGTTTATGATTTTATCTACAGGAGTAAACCTTTGAAATAAAAATAGGCAGATTTAGGCAGACCAGTTTTTTAATACCGCACTTTTCGCTGTGTAAGTTGCACCTTTTTGCATAAATGTGCATGCCTGCAACTTATTTATGTTTTTTCCCCATATTTATATGTTTTTTCCCCATATTTATAACCTAATATTTGGCTGGAGATCTGATGATTTCATTCATTCTGACATGTAAAATATTGAACACTACCATTTACAGCCACTATATGGCCCTCGACTGATATGGCAAGCAAAGTGTCTCATTAACAGGTAAAAGTGGTTATTAATGAGACACTCGGCTTGCCATACCATTACACCTTCGTCTCCAGGAGCAATCGTCAAATCAGCTTCATTTCGCTGCACCGCCCAGGTGAAATGCAGCTGATTTGACCATCAAAGTGCATTTATTAAGGAAAAGTTCAACTGAGACACACCTCTGCTATAAATTCGAGCAAACAAATAAAATGTTTTTGAAGTGGCTATCTTGTTAAATTTCAAAGAAATGCACAGCAAGTCGTCCGTCTGCGTGTTCCCCAAGCCGCAAATTGATTTTTGAAATGCAGCTGATTTGACCATTAAAAGTCCTTTTATTAAGGAAAAGTTCAACTGAGACACACCTTTGCTATAATTTTGAGCAAACAACGGTTTTTAAGTGTTAATCTTGTTAAAGCCCTCCCGTGCATGCTCCCGTTGCCCCCATTTGGCAGCCAATCAATTTTTGGCACAATACTATCCAGGTTGTCAGCGGTGATGCAAATTAGATGCGACGTCTACAGCGAAGCGACGCATTTATGTTTTTTCCCCACCTTATTAGACTATTTTGGACTGATGCGACTTATACTGTGGTGCGACGTGTACGGCAGCAATTATGGTTATTGCTGGTGGTTTTTAGACGTGGAAAATTGGGGCTGGACCCTCAGATGGTTTGTGATAAGGAGAGCTCCTGTGCAAGTGCCAAAATACAACATCAACACTGTAAAGAAAGGAACTAAACACAAGAATTTAATTCTGTTCAGTTCAGTTCATTTGTATAGCGCCAAATCACAACAGAAATCATCTCAGGGCACTGCGCAAGAAATAATAATTACAAATACAGATTAAAGACACCTCCTGCAAATATTTCTGAGAAAATTTGTTGCACAAATTCAAGCAATAGGATTGTGAGCCTCCGCAGCTCACACAAATAAACTGAGAATGTTTTGGGATGTTTTTGAAACTCTTACGAATGCAGTTCAGAGACTAATCGCCAACAGTTGCAGCCCAGGTACTGTCTTTAATCCTCACAGAAGATAAGATTAATCAGATCCGTCTCTCCTACAATTGATGACCGGGACCTCTCAAACTTGTAGCCTGGGATCCATTAAAGAAGTAAAAATAAGAAAAGCTGAAATGTGTTTCTAAAGACATGGACACGTTTTGAAATGCATCTTGAAGAAGGTGAGTCTGCTGTTACTGATCAACCAAAGCAAAACATCTGAAGGAAACTGGGAGAGGAAGACAGATGAAGTTGTAGTGAGACTGCTGTCCGTCAACTGTCTATCTGTGGAGTAATCTGTAATCTCATTACCTGGATGAGCACGGCACCCTACTTGGACTCACTACATAAGAGCTGCAGCTGGAGGAGAGAGTGATCAATGTCTGCAAAGGAACGGAGAAAGAGTTTCCAAAAGTTCCTTTGCAACAAATGGAGCCATTTTATGGCATATGTGCTCATGATGCATACATCCAAAGGGATGGGCTGTTAATAGCTATAGCGCCTGAAACAAAGATAACAGCTTTCACTGATAAGACAGCGCCTATGTGTGGACTCTGTCCAGCTGAAGATGAAAACAGTCAAAACTTAATATTGAGAGGACAAGGCAAAATTATCTCAGTGAAATGTGATACACTACAGAGCTGAGCTCTTTTACTGATTATGGCTCTGCTTTATACATTTGACAAATTCACTTGGAGTATTGTAGAAAAAAAAAATGCAGAGACTATGAACACAAAGCAGAAAAGGGATTTAGTTATTCTTTGCACCTCCAGTTCATAGAAAAGTGCATACTCTATAGAAACAGATAGAACGTAGGCACATCACTTTCCCAAGCATTGCATAATGCAGAAGCATAGCATAACCCGTGCACTGCAGATATCCTCCCAGGCTGGTGTGAAGATGGCGCAGAGGTCTCCCTCACTTTCACATTTCTCTACATTTATACAGCACGTATAAGCAACGTATTCATAATAATAAAACACGCAAACATCCAAGTTAAAACCCTAAACTGCTGCTGCATTAAATCTCTAGTGGGTCAAAAATGAGACGTTGTAATTGGCTTACCTCTCAAAAATCAATACAGTAAATTGTACAGCAACCATCTAACTGGAAAATGAAATACACTAGTAAACTGGTCATTGGATGGAAATCAATAAAACCCACTGGACTACAGCTAAACGGGGCATTCATAAACCTACTGGCAGCATTTGGATGACAAAACAAACTGTTTTCCATTAAAAAGATTTTGTCTCGAGTGGAGCTTCTTCCTCGATAAGGTCAACGACTTTCTCACAGCTTCGCTCGGCTCAAACTGCACGAAGTGTCAACAAAAGATGAAGGTGGCAAAATCTGAACAAGGTACATGAGATCAGCAGAAATGATACTTTTCAGCCCTGATGAGGGCGCAGCCACCGGCTGTGGGCGTCTGGGCACGGTGCATAAAACACCACCGCCCTGCACACACAGCTGATGTCACACCATGCCTCCCTTCTCCGAGGCCATGCCATGGAGCTGGTTCAAACGCTGCTCAGTCACTGAACAAAAATCCACTAAGCCCAATTCTCCTCCTCCAGCTTCTCTAACTCGTTTGATGGCTCCAAAAAAAAAAAAAAAAAAAAGGCCAAACCAGATCAGTGTGAACTATTTTTCCACCCTCCCTTTCTCTTTACACGAGAAGCAAAAGACAAAGTGAAGGAAACAAGATTCAGTAACTTCAGTGGTACTTTTTGGACTGAACGTGTGGAATGCTTTATGACTCAACTGGAAACCATCACAGCAGCGTAAGCTCTTTTCTAAAGACCACACAGATCCCAGATGAGGACGAAGCACAATTAACAAATAAAACAATCATTTTCAGACAACTGCACTGTCATTTTAAACTGTGTCAAGTCTGGGGTTGGTAATCTGACCTGGAACTTTAGAAACCAAATTACTTTTGTGGATTCACACAGACCTGACAAGCTGATAATATTGCAATACTTTTAGGAAATGAACAATTTACAGCATCTATTAGCACGGTTGTACCAAAAGCACATATTTTAGAGGAGCTACATAGAACTACCGGTACACATAATATCAAAATAATTTATAAAAAAATCATGGAGACAACTGTAGCAAGAGCAAAAACACCAAAGTGCAAATACTCAAACAAAAAAATGTTCATTTAACCGTGCAAATTAAAAGCTTTACACTACATTTATCTGATTCGACATGCTCCGCCATCATTTACAATGCGCGTTGGAGCAGAGATAACCAATCCTACGTCACAGACGACGTATGCGTAAGTTCGTGGATTTCCAGTAACGAAATGTAGCGCCAAATTTAAAATGACTTTGAATGAAATTTCAATATATTTATAAGTTTGTTTGCAAAAACGAACATAGTTGAATGATAAATGATTTGATGTTTATTTATTCATTTTAAAAAGAACGATACAAAGCAGTTTCATCAGATACAATGTTGTGCCACTTTCTGCAAAGTTTATAAATCATGTCACATACGCTTTAATAAAATGGTAGAAATAAGGGAAATATTTCTCATGAGAGGTTGTAAAAACGGTTCTGGTGAAGCAAACGGAGCTCGTGATGAACATTCAGATCGGGAAGACCTGGAGGACACGGGGACGCTTCATTGTGACGTCTTTGAGCCTAACGTGCTGATATTCACTGGAGCAAAGTAAAAACGGCTAAATCCAGCATTAGCTTCTGAGCACAAGCGTTTGTCAGTGCCTGAAAGCTGATGTCATCGTGTAGCAGAGCGTGCAGCAGAGACGCTGAGTCTTCTGTTCCCTAAAGCACAGCCTGCCACAGCACAAAAACAACAAACTCACTTTAAAGGACAAAAAAGTGGTTTCTGGACAAAGCCGCATCCCCCGTCTTCACATGAACACGGCTGTGAACACATCATTATGAATAAAACTAATAATGCATCCTCTTCCAGAGGATGTGTGTTGTTTGAAAGCAGCTGCTGGATTCTGTGGCTACGATTCAGCTGAAGCTTTGCTGTTTTTTATGCTTTGGAGAAACGCCTGCATCCACGATTCGCTCGTTAATCAAGAAAATAACTGACTGATTAATAAAGTAAACCAAGTCTTCTTAATCCTAAATCAGTTTTATGTGAAGCCTCGAAGATACATTTTTGTTTTTTTAATGCATCATGCTCGTAAATGACTCGACCACCCGGCACTGGCTGTTGCAGCCGTCGTCTGAGCTGTCCTCAAACGTTCCTAATCGGTGCCCTGGGCACATCGCTGCCGTCCGGCCCAGTCATCGCCACTCAAGGAGCGCTAATTAACAGCCACATGAAGCGGACCGCTGTGGCGAGGCCTTCAAGGGATCACAAGTGGCATTCCCACGTTCGATACAAAAACCTCCTCGCACTGAACCGATTGTCGATGAGTACATTTACATGATGCCTAAAGAATTAAGTTTGACTCTTGGGTTTGTCTGACCAAAACACAAACATTTTGTCTACCTTAATCTAACACACACACATCATGAAGTTGGGAGTTGAACTATTTATGTATGAACTCAGCTGGATCTGGCTTTTACAAGAAGGTAACAGGAGAAAAAAACTGCAACTGAACATTTCTGACAAAACAAAACAAATCTTAGGGATGCACGATATTATCGACATGGTATCAGTATCGGCCAAGATTAGTGATAAAGTTAAATGTCAGACATTGGTCAATAACTCACCAATATAAAAGGTGCAGTTTTTCATATATACAGTATTTATATAGTGTTACATCATTTTCAGCCTCCTTTTTGGCATCTG
Source organism: Simpsonichthys santanae (assembly GCA_031762415.1). Taxonomy (NCBI): domain Eukaryota; kingdom Metazoa; phylum Chordata; class Actinopteri; order Cyprinodontiformes; family Rivulidae; genus Simpsonichthys; species Simpsonichthys santanae. The sequence goes on along the minus strand of JARVLU010001073.1, from coordinate 3,565,431 downwards.
CATTTAGCAGGCCAAACTGACAAAGACCATGCAGAATAATGTAGTATTTTAATTCCACAGAAGAAAGCTATGTAGTCTCTGGAAGTTCGACTACGGGGGAAAATATCAGTAAGGTATTGGCCAAATAAGTTTTAACAAATCGGCCAAAAATCCATTATTGTGTATCTCTACAAAATCTTACAGCATGCAGTGTTACAAAATGCATGAAGCAGTAAAGATATCTGAATTTTACATAGATACAAGTCAGATAAGAAACTGAAAGGAATAGTGTTGCAGAGTCTGACATTCTTTCAACAAATTAATCCTCCCCTGCTCGTGGATTAGAAAAAGGAGACCCACTAAATGTGCTACCACTATAGCTTGATTTAACTTTCAAATAAAACAACAGAATGTCATCAGGATATTTGATCTTCATCAAGGCACTGCTGTTAGAAAGATAAAATCTCCAGTCCACAAGTCATGATGCAGAACATTCAGTATTGTTCTGCATCAAAAGGCCAGCAGCACAGTCATAAAAGGATAACTAGGGGAGCAGTAGGAGTTGGTTTTAGTTTTCCGGAGAGCTGCCAAGCTAAACTCCAGACTCTGTGGGTGAGAAGTCCTCATTCTGCCCCTCGGCCTCCAAATTGATTTCCAGTTAAGAAAGCTTCAAAATCCACCAGAACAATGCTAACCTAATTATCTGAATGTGGTTGGGAAAACTCCACATTAAAGAAAAACTATAAATATTTATGTGTGTCCTGCAACATCAGGAAAAGCAGATGATTTAAGGCAACGTGTCAAATACTCCGTCAACAAGCTGGCATGACAAGAGAGCAAAGTGCTGATTTCAACATCACAAAAACTTTAATTACAGTTAAAGGATCCTGTTTAGTTGCATTGCCAATTATTCTTTCTAAAATGTCAAGCAGCACCTCTTTGCCCTCGGATACACAAAAATATTAGCAAGAAATACAATAAATTAAAAAAGCGTTGCACTATTATTAAATCAAAATGTACCCAACAATGACTCACAGCTTTTCTTAGATAAAGCCTTTCATTGAAAGAAATTAATGTCCCGTGTTGGCGATGATGCTAAAATATCCCTTCTGCTTACTAAATAAATTTTGTGCTTTGTATTACGTAAGTCACATTTAAAAGGCAGGCGATGACTACTGCTTTAATCTGCACATAAAGCCTTAAGGAATGCAGGACATTTCTTCCACACAAGAATGAGCTCTGGTGTGGCTGGATGGTCTCACTCCCACAACACAAAATGTGCTGCACAAGGAAAGAATCTGCTTTGATACGGAAAATAAATAAATAAATCTATGAACGCATGTTCTTAAAGAGAAAGGTCCCCTCCTGTAAATCAACCTGAAGGTGAATCCAACCTGCTAAATCTGAGCACGATGCTCATGAGAATCCCAATGTGCTGCAGGCCAGGCCGGGAACACGGACAGGCGACCTTACGTCACTCCCTGTCTGTCGTCATCACAGGCTCATCATTAGGCCATGTGCCGGATTACTCCTGCTGCCGCTTTCAGTAGGGCAGGGCTGAAGATGACGATGTTTCCTCGTCTGCACAGGAAGCTGCTTTTTTTTCCCTGCACAGGGTTAAGTGGTTCACCGAAATGAATATTACCCACAACGAGATGCTGAATTAAACGTTTAGTTCATGTCAAGATACATTTGAACTTTTCAGTGAGACTACCATTGCTGTTCCATAGCTTCCTGTTTTATGAAGAGTACTCTTTAAACAGCGTTGCCAACACTACTGGATTACAATAGTTATGAGAATACGGTCGTTTTGTCAGATGCTGTAAGAAAATTTACAAACTTACATTAAAATTATATCAACAGTCTGAGCATAACACAGATCTGGTCTGTACCTCTAATGTGGTGCGATCCCCACCATCCAGCCTATCACAACAGTTTAGGAAGACAACACGAGTCACTCTCAGTTTCATCCCTGGCGTCATGCCTCGTTTCCGATCCTCTCATTACCCACCCCGTTTCCACTCTTCATCTTCATCACCTCTGACAGCTCCAACATTACTTTGCAGTAATTCATGTGCATGTGTTTTAACAAAATGACCAACAAAGTATAGTCTACTGCAGTATGTTTGCTTATGCTCAGGAACAAGCGTTTGACTCCACTTAACATTTGACTGACAATGAATAAGGCTCATCTCAGAGTCTGACATAAATTTAATTGTAGTCTGACTGTTGACTGTTTTATTGCTCAGCCCCTATAGCAAATTCAATCAATATCAATTCAGCATTCTGTGCTGCGTAAAGGGAAGGAAAAGGTGAACTGCAGAGAGTAAGTGATACAGTGAGATCTCATTACCACATTTCTGTTATAGGAGTGGCAACTCTTGCTGAAATGAATTATAGCTGCTCAGCATTTACCATTAGTTGTTTTTTTGTTTAACTGTTGCCACTGTTTATGCGTGGGCCAACTAATGGCTATACCAGTGTTAAAACGTCACCGTGTCAAAACATTATTTTCTGTCACACCGTTCCTACTGTTAAAATGTATTTTTGAGAATATGCTAAAAACAAATTTTTGGTTGGTTTCGTTCCTCGCTTCCCTCACGTGGAGCACCAAGTAGTGTGCCCCTCTTCTATTTGTTGCTGCGAGACACGTTCAGTCGTATGTACGGATTTCTGCAAAACTTATAAGCTATTTTATTTTTTATTTTTTTAAAGATGACATCATCGGTTTGTTATCACATCATGCAGTCATGGCAAGTTTACCAGAGAAGCAGTCTCTCTTGTAAATGAGTCCTTGAGGCTCAATGGAATTAACCTGCCTAAATAAAGGTTGAATGAAAAAGCACTCAGCTCTGTTTTCAGGGCATGACTGTTTTGAAATAAACATTTGCAACAAGCTACAAGAGTTAGCATGTTAGCATACAACCTGCGGCTGCTGGCTCACTGCTATGGCTAATAACTAATGAATTAACGACAACTTGTCTTAACATTTCTTTGCTAAGAGCAGAACGACAGAAAAGAAATGAAGGTACAATTACTTTAGAATTATAAATAAATATAAAAAGAACAGGCTGTTGACCATGGAGTTTAGCTGACACATTTAAACTTATTCTCTATTAATAAAAAAACTAAAAATTTCATAAATAAAACTGCTGATCACATTATTAACTGTCAACATGTTCACTTGTGTTTTATTAGTCTCCTTATTTACATTTGCATTAAAACAAAATATTTATACACATTTTATTTTGTAATATTACACTACTATAACTAGAAAATAGTTTTTTTCCCCACTCATTCAACCTTTATTTATAAAGCTTAGTCCCTAAGGGAATCATTTACAAGAGAGACCTGATTTTAACAAAGAATTATAACAATAGACAACAAAGATAGCAGCAGACAATCATAGAAGAAAGCATATAAATTGAGAAGAATAAATGAAAGAAAACTATATTAAAAAAATAAACAAAAACAGCTAGGCTATAAAGTGAATTATTCAGCAATTTATTATATCGTTTAGGCACAAAATGTAATAGTAAAAACATTTTAAAATAAAAGCAATGAAACATTTTTAATTTGTTGAAACTGTCCATAGTGGCCCGTCTCTGCTACGGTTCCACCTCTGCTGAATGACAACTGAGTCGTCTGCTTCTGCATTGTACGGATATTATTTAAGGACTCTAATCATTTGGTGCAAATGGGACACCTGCACCTGTTCACAGTTATTCAGCATCTGGCATCCAGGTAAATGCTTTAGTTCCATATTTCTCCATTCTGGGCACAAGACCAGCACACAACCAGCCCCGTGAGAGAGAACAGGTTTAGAAAAGTTTTAAAAGTTGCTGTCTGGACACGAGATCTCTCCAAAACAAGACGCTCATCTCTTCCTGTGTGTGAACACTTGAGGTACCTTCCTCCTTTAGATCACATCTAACCAGTAGTCTTTATCATTTTAGAGATTTGCAGATAAAATACAAGTACATATAGTTTTTATGTTTAGGAAATCTGCAACATGCAGTAAAAATATCAAGCTCATGCCTGTTCAGACTGTAAACTTGTCATAAAGTCTTGTGTATGTCCTACTAACCTGAAGAAGCACTCATCCACTTACTTATTAATCTGGCCATGCTTTAGAAGTCCTAAGGGAATAGCTCAATGGCCAAATGGGCTTGGCTCTGTACGTGACACTGGATCCGTGACACAAGCACACCGAGTGGGCAGCTGTTTGGAGAACCCAGTGAGACACAGTTAAATTTTCATACCCCGTGTGCTGCAGGGGCAGCATGTAGCTTCTCACAACAACCAAATAGAGATGGTACAGTAAGAAATATGGTTAGGAAAGCAGGCCAAGGATTTTACATGACTTATACACATAAGTCATGTAAAATCCTTTCACAGCAGAAAGACTAAAGTAGCAGCTCATACTAGTTTATTCCTGCTCTGCTCTGGATGTGTCACAGTAAACAGTTCAAATGAGGCCTTGCTGGACTACGACAAACCTTTTACGCAGGCAATAAATCTACATGTCGGGAACGGAGTATTTTTGTTTCCATTTTTATCAAACTTCCTGAGCCATTTTCAGCCGGAGTTACTGGGACTGCCAACTGCAGCCGATACTGGTGGAGATGATCTACTGGAAATATTTAACCACAAATTTACATCAGGAGCCACACATTCAAACAGCTCATAGAAAACATAACTGTAACAGGTGACTAAACAAATGGGGTCAAATGTAATTTTTGGTTTTGTTCCGTGTCCACCAGCTGTGGGTGTATTTATCTACACAGCATCAATACAATAACATCAGTTATCACTAGCAAGGCATTCCCTCAAATGTCAAACACAAACATGATTTTATCTTACTAGCTTTTGTTCTCAGTTTACATCCTGCTCGTTTGAAATTGTAAAGGGTTGGGCGGAACCAGAATGTTCTCATCTTCAAGTCACTGTACTTGGTGGATTCATGGATTGTCATGCAGGTTAAAAAAAAATATCCAAGGAGTAAAAGCTGAGTGAGAATTGTCTAGTTACCTGCAAAAGGTCACCAGTAGGCAAAATATTACCAGTAGGGATGTAACAAGTCTAGAGCATCATAAGATTTGTGGTCAAATTGACAACCAACTCATGGAGCAAAGAAAGACTCGTCTCATCACTTTGTAATATCATGGAAGATGTTCTTACCACTTCAAATCGTTTGTGTGGTTGCAGTTTAAACAAACATCTGGCACCAGAAACACGTGGCACCTCACTCATGCTGCATTATGAAAGCAGCTTCCCCTGCATCCATGTGCTGAGAGGAAGAGTTACTGAATACAGAACAAACTTAATGCAAATTTCACACTGTGATTTGTCATTTAGAAGCTGAGAAAATCAAATAAGGGCCTCTCATTAATCTGGTTGAATTGAAAGATAAAAGCTGATCAACCTTGATCAAAAGAGTTTGATCAAATTTGATCAAAAGAGTTTCATGCCCTAAGAGTTTCCAAAACTCAAACCTTTGGAGTCTGCTTGAATAGACATAAAAAATGCTTAACATCTGTTGAACTTTTCATTCTGGGTGATAAATACAATGAGAGAAAATAATTTCATATTTATGCATGCATATTTTAACATGGGAATTCTGAAAAGCATGGGCATTTTTGGAAAGAAAAAATGTTAAAGTGTATGCTCTTGATCAGATTTTTAATGTTAGCCTTCTAAGGTCTGAAGACGCAAGAAGAATCAGACAGGAGAGCAGTCAAACTGTTGAGTTTGTGCCAATCGCTATTTTGTAGCAACATATTGTCCCTTCTCGTCTCTTATATGCCCCTAATTATGAGTCTTAGTGTTTGAGACAGGAATACGTCAGTTCGAAGTGTTCAGCTTCTAAAACAATGTGCAGTGTAGAATGAGCATAAAGTAATTTCTGGTGCTGTATGAATTCAATAAAAGCACTCCTATAAGGCTCAATGCACAAAACAAAACCTTGCTTATCACTGTCCCACTTTCTTTGTTGACCATCAACCCCAATGTCTCACCAAACAAAAGGCTCCACAACTACAAGACGTGAATAATTCAGGGCAAGTGTAACTCAACACTCTCCCATCGTGGCTTTGTTGGAGTAGATGGAAAATAACCCAGTTTCAAACTGAGCACAACACAGTGAACTTTGTGGGGGTCTCCTGTCATGTGTGATGAAGTCCACTTCATGGAAAGACTGGCTCAGGGTGCAAGTTAGGAAGCACACGTGAGTGGATGTAAACACTTGACTTCTGGTGATTTCCCGCTAAGCTGGTGCTTTAAATAAACCTTACATAACACCTGCACCTTAAACACAAACCTACAGCCCATGTTCTGGGTCGTGGCTGCCGGCTCTTAGACAGAAACGACATTTGACTTGTTTTTGTGAGAAGTTAAAAAAGAGAGGAGCAGAACGGGGTCTGCTCAGCCATTCACCACATTTTCCGCATCTAATGACCAGGAACCCGTTTGAAAACGAATACGGCTGCACATGCTTGTCCTCAATGTTGATGAGAAGCTATTATTGTCAGGACTACTCTAATATCTAATAAGAGTCAACGAACAATGCACATGCTTACATAAACGCACTGGGGGCGTCCAAACGCAGATGCTCCAGAACACACGACCACCCAACTTTGTCGGCCTCTAGCTGAATACATTTAGTTTTCCTTCTTTGGGATAGCTCTGCGTGAATGTGCTGATCATTGAGAAGTGATAATAATACATATTTTCAGCTAGTAAAGCGAACCGTGAGCTTTAGCTAACGTTAGCTTCAGCCTGGCTAATCAAACGCTAACGCTAGCTAAAGCTAGTAGTAGCAGGAGTATCCTTTTACCGCTTACCTTCAGAGGCCACGCAGATGTTCCCCTCATGGCACCGTCAAGTTTCCGGGGCAGTACCAACTTGTAAATAGAACAAATGATTCCAAAACAAACTATTTTTAACTTTTAATCATGTTCACATGTAACACTCAGCACAAGCACGCAAACCGGACCACGACCGACAAAGTAATTTCTCCACTTACAATAACAACGTCAACCCGGAGCTTAGGACCGCCCCCAACGGACTGGTCCAATCACAGCATCGGATAGCTTTTTATGACATGCGCAGTGACCAATAGGATGGTCCAGAGACTTTTGACTGATTTTACCCAGCAGAGTAAACACCAAATGAGAGCAAGAGCGAGAAACGTTCACTTGCCAATTGGCTGCTGGAAAAAATGGTAGAAATGTTCAAGTAGCCTATGAGTGAGGCAAGGGCCAGAGTGACAGGTGTTTTGGGGGTTGACAAAATAGCTGGGGCGTCACCAGAGTGGTTGAAATCATCCTGCATGATGTAAACACTAGGTCACATTGATATTAATTAAAACACTGTATGACACACATTTACTTTTTAAAACTTTTATTGTTCCCCCAGATTATAAAAACACAAAACACTTCACCATAAAATACAACCCAAAACGTTTGAAGTAAAACTATTAACATGCACAACTAACACGTAGGTGTTGTATTACACAGTTTCACTAACAGTAAAACATTTTCTTCTATTATACTGTTAAACCATTTTTTTGTAATAACTCCTTAACTCGGTAAGAGCTGCTGGGTGTAGCAAGTACTTATTCTAAATAATGTACAAAACAAATATCTGAGTTTAATTTTTATGAAAAGATGGAAAACTGTTGATGTGATGCAAAAGATGCTTTGTCCACTCAGCGCCGTCTTCTGTCTGGACTTCTGCTACGTCTTCGCCCGCCACTCCTGTAACAGAATACAGAATATTACTGTGAAAAGGAAACGCAGACTGCCGAGAAAAACAAAATCAAGTAGTACGTTTCAGACAAGTTACAGGATCCCTAAAGACATTTTAAACTACCAGCCTCACAAACGTCTAGGGTAGTGAGATTTTAAAAAACTATTTCAACGAGCTGTATTTACATGGTCATTTTTATCTATATTCTGAATGAAGATGTGCATAAAAATAAATAAAAGAATAAACCCAACAGCCTCACCTCCTTTTGTTCTTGGGCGGTCCTCTGACAAATGCCCAGTCTACGCTGATAGTCTGACCCATCAGTTCCTGACCATTGAGCCCCTCCATGGCAGCCTGCGCCTCTTTGTACGTCTCATACTCCACCAGTGCATAGCCCTTTAAACAGATGTCAGATCACATGGATTGTTAGGTAAAAATACAACAGATGTGGAATTTGTTTCTTAAAATAAAGTAAAAAGTCCCAGCAGAGCACAGAACATATTTTCCCATCATGGTAATGTGCTATAAGGAAAACACTTTCAACACATTAGCAATATACACTTTTTCTGGGGGATACTGTATACAAAATATAAGTAATTCTTTAAAGCAGTTAAAGGTTATCAATAAGATACAATCCTGTTCAACAACGAGCAAGCCTGTACTGGTTAATGGGCAGATGCTGCCACCTTGTGGCAGATAATAGGAACAAATTTATTGTTTAAAAAAAAAAAGACTAAACACATTTTCTTTTTGGATTGCATATTGACTTTCACAAAGCAATTTAAAAGTACACCCAACACTCTTCTTGTTGAGAGAAAATTGCCAAATCACGTATTCAGACATTCTTGGCATCTACCAACAGCTGTAAAGGAGGTGACAGTTTGTGATTCACATTGTGACTTCTAAAGTCGTGATCAGGACTCTAAATACACATCTTGAAAGTGTGGGGTCTTCATAACATCCACAGGAATCCAATAAATGTAAAAAAAAAAAAAATATTGAGAAAGACTTTGTACTAGAACCAGAAATCATTTGGGTCACAAGTCTCTTTCATTTTTATTTTGAGAGTCAAAAAACTGAAGTTTGCGAACAGGTCTAAGCAACTTTTTGATAGTCTAGTTTCTTCTTTTTAGTAATCGATTTAAACTCAATTGAGTATATTTTCATTACTTCATCTAAAAGGAAGCATGCTCAAACAAAAGGGATTTTTTAAGAGGACTAGTTCTTTAAGTCGTCTCTTCACTGCTGTTATTAAATACAATCTTTCACACAGTGTTTAAAACATAGACTAGATTTAACTTTAAATGTACTGTTATGAAACCTTGAAAATGTTCAACTTGTCAGAATAAAATATTTACTGTATTTTATTAAATGCAGAACAAATTAAAAAGTAACAAATAAGTTAAGACATTTACAGAAACTTTGTAAAACGAACAAACAAACAAATAAAAAAACACCCTGGTCTCACCTTCAGGTAACCAGTTCTACGGTCGAGGTTGAGGTGCAGGTTTTTGATTTCGCCAAACTCTGAAAACTTGTCATGGATATCTTCTTCTGTGGCCTCCTCGTGCACGCCCGTCACAAACAAGATCCAGCCCTCCACAGCTGCAGCGTAGAAAAGGAATATAATCCACTTATTTAAGTTTATATTCAAGCATTGGTTTTATAATCTTGATGCTTTCTAAGCTTTAACTGCATTGTTAGACTCTAATTAACATCACTCATTAAATATTAACTGTCAGCTTTCTTTCATGCAGTGAGGATCAAGACAAGCTCATCAGCCAGTTAATCTGTCTTGTGGGGAGAAAGAGTTCACAAATTATTACTTTTTGAAGGAGACAGATAAAATGACTAAATGGTCTGCAACATCTCTGGAAAAACTAACATTAGCAATTAAGTTGTCTAAGGTGCATGAAAATGCAGAGATCAGTAAAAATTTAAAAAACAAAAAAGCCAAATCTATCAACTTTGACAGCGGTCAACAGCGCTGGTTAAATAAAAAGTGCAATTTGAAATGACATACCAAAATAATGCTTACCCTTACTTTGACAATGGTTTATGCTAATTACAGGTAGTCCTCGGTTTACGGCCGAGATCCGTTCTAACGGCTCAGCCGTATACCGATTTAGCCGTATACCGGATC
>JARVLU010001073.1:3486960-3498357 GCA_031762415.1 Simpsonichthys santanae | reverse complement strand
GGACACTTCGGCTTGTGACTGCTGGTGGATTTGAACCCCCAACTCTTGCATTGGAGGACGACTGCTCTAACCACTCATCCACATCCGCCCGTGTGTGATTTGCTTCTTTGTAAGCACTGATGAGAAATACAGTTGTCCCTCGATGATCGTGAGGGTTACGTTCCACACCCTTGCAATAAGTAAAAAACTGTGAATGTTACATTTATTTTATTTTAGTATTTATGTATTTTATGGCTTTATAAACTCTTCCCCACACGCTTGCAATGTTCTAAACTCTTAAACCTGCAGATTTTTAACAACATACAGTACGTATATGTGCTGTACAGTAATGCAAAACATTACTCACCAGCTCTGCAGATGAACAGCTCGGTTCCCGTTCTGCAGACCTGCAGCGAGGAAGCCCACCTCCCCGTCCACTTTGATGTGCACGTGGACAGTTGAGCTTCAGGATTATTTGTGACTTTCCTGCCAGTTCTCTGAGCTCAACAGATAGATCGTTACTTATGACTTTGTGTTGCAAAACTTTCCCTCCATTTCTGCAGAAAGCAGCGGCTGGAAGCACTGCTGGCTTCTGGGTAGTGTAGTTCTTTTGACTGGCCTTACAGTATAGGCTTATTGAAAGAAAACTACAAAATGGCGGCACCTGTTCAAAGTATGTTTTCGTTAACTTTTTGTCCCTATCACGTGAGTAATATTAAAGTTTGACAATCGCTAACAAACCACAAAAGTCAAACTGCGAAGTAGCAAGGGACTACTGTACCTCTCTATAAACCTGTGACCCCTGGCGGCTGTGGCTGAGTGGTTAGAGCAGTTGTCCTTCATTGCAAGAGTTGGGGGTTTGATTCCACCAGCAGTCACATGCCAAAGTGTCCCTGGGCAAGACACTGAACCCTCATCACCTCCGATGTGTGTCCCATCGGTGGATGAATGTGATCTAAAGCACTGGTTATTCTTTGTACAGATCTAGTAGAGTGCTGTATAGAGTAAATGAGGACACAGATTGTGTTGAGCTTCTTGAGAAGATAGAAAGAAGCTATTTACCATTCCTGTTGAGGTTTATCTCTACAGACCAGAGGTCCTCAACCCTGCTGTGTTTAACCTTTGATTTGTGAGATAGCCTCAGTATATCATTTTTGACTTGATCACAGCTCAACTTACCTTTTACAATCCACTAAAGTGATAGATCAGTGATAGATCTTGTTTTTAAAGTACCTATAAATATTGGCTGATCTGATCCATCAGAACAGACTTTTCTGAACCCAGTAAAATCTTAACGTCACATAGAAAACTGCTGTCAGTGCTGATGCAGCAACAAACTCAATCTTTTGACTTATTAAAGGTTATAACGGGTTGATTCATTAAAAATAACTGATGACTTAACCACTTACCACTAAACAAAGTTGCACATTCATGCTAAATGTTACATTACAATGTCTGAACTGATGAAACGTTACCAAACTTTGTGCCGGAGTACTTTTCATATTGTTCGGTGTAAACTCAATCGCTCTGAATGATGCAGAATCTTGAACTTTAAAATGTTCTTACTTGTTAAAAATAAAAAGGTGTGAACTTTATATCTAAATCATTGAAGCTCTTTCAAATGGATATAAAAGGTTTGATATATGGTTCAGAAGATGGTTTATTAAGTAAACAGGACCAACATCCATGTAACCATTACACCAGTATCAAGTTATTTTACAAGTTGTGTGACACTTGACGGCCTTTGAGTCAGGCTCAGTTATAAACTGTACCAGTACAACATCTCCCATTAGTCCTCAAGTTTGTGCTGAACCTCATGAAATGAGGTCTTCCAGTGTTTTTTTTTTTCTTGCCAAACTGTAATTGCGTTGTCACGTTTATGCTTTGCTGCTTATCCCTCCATCTTCTCCTCTTCAGCACCGTCACATCATGTAAGCTGAGGTTCATCTCTGCCAACGCTTTCCAAAACAACCTCAAGCTGCAGTACGTGTAAGTGTTCCCGTCGATAAAAGAGGGATTATCTTCCCCACGTGTTGTGTTTTCAGTCTGAGTGTGGGTCAGCCTGTTTGTCGCCGTCAGTCAGGCCTCAGCCAGCTCGTTAATATTAAACGAAGTGACCGCAAAGGTTTTCCAAACCGGACGGTAAACATCCTCAAACCTGGGAGTTTATCAGCTCGTCTAAGAATGTAAAACAGTAAGTTAGTTATGAAAAAGCCCACGTCATGTTGGTGAAAGTCACTTTTCTGTAAGCAGAGGATCTTGAGATCTGTTCATCCAATGGCAAAGGAGAAGTATCAGAAAAAAAATCCAAAAGAAAATGTGTCCAAAGCAACAAAATAAATAAGATTCCAGAAATTCTGCTAAAAATGAAACAACAGCAATGCAAAGCTGATTTGGACAAGTGGAGGGAAACAGTTCTTCATGTGATCAAACAGCTGAAAGAGACAGATTTTTAAAATCTTGCTGGAATAATGTTTGTGTTTTTCTGCATCGTTTCAAAATCTTTAATGTGTCGTCTTGAAGACGTAAACTTAATTTTTATAGATTTATAAGCAATGATCATCTGAAGACTAATTACACAACTAATCAATAGAATATCATTTAATTAAAACCCTGAAGATAATTAATTCAGCGCTCACTCATGTTCTTGGAGAACAGAAAGCACGACAGTTCTGTGGAAGCCCTCAAACATCTCATGTCTTCAGTCCTCGTGCTCCTGAAGCTTACGTCCTAAATAATAAACAGGCTTCTCACATGAAACCATCAGATGTGAGCAGCTGAGCCTTATCGCCACCATCTTGTCCTCATCGTTTACCGAGCGTGTGCAACATGCCCAGTGTTGTTTATGTGAAAGACAAGCAGGTCTGGAGGAGCAGAGATGGTCAGGACGGGGCGGGGGGGCTGGGAAGCTCAAGAAATTGGAGAAGACATCCACCAGTCACCTTTTACTCGCTCACTTTGGCGGATTATCGACAACTGATGCATAATAAATACACTCCACTAAGGGTCCATTATCACTTAATCAATATTTCACTGTGGATGGAGAGGGGCCAGCTGGGCTTGAAGGGGGAGGGGGAGTATAGGGATTTTTATGTGACGGCTGTATGTCTGAGATAAAAACTAAACAAACACACAAAAAAGAGCAAAATCTCCTGTTTTGTTCTGAACTCCACAACAAACAGCTTTAAAAGCATTTTCTATGAAAGTTGTCTGAGAGAGACTGAGCTGCTATTCCCGGCTCCGCTCTCCCCCCGTGGACTGGAGGAGGAATCGAGCTGGTAATGGATAAGCCCCAATGGCTAACCCATCTGACATGAACTTTTGGGAGCAAGGAAAACAAATAATTGAACCCTTGGCCCTGTCACAGTGATTATGTATTGGTTTCCATGCTCACCCTCCCCAGTGTGGCTTTCTGTCATCTTCTGAGAGAGGTTTATTTACAGCCTCTCCAGATCCGAGGATCATTTGAGCTCCACTGTGATGATATTTAAGTGGCCTGAGAGGATTGACCAAAGAGTATGTGGTGTTGTGTCAGTATTAATACCTGACATTCACAATCATAAATATCATTTAGGTTCTTTGAGTAAAAACACAAGTTTATTCTAAGGCCGAGGCTGTGCTTATATTTCATATTTTCATAGAAGATTCGTAAATTTTCTGTTTTATGTCAAATCAGATGCACATTATTTATTAATTTATTCAATCATTTAAAGGAAGCACAACAAATTCATCAAAAATAAAAACATTGAGTGCAAAGGGTGCAGAAAGAAGAAGAAAATTCTTATATCTGCCCCTTATAAAAAAAATAATAATAACTTTAACAAATAACTTAGGCTTGAACAATCTCCAAAGTGAAAACAAAAAATATTAAGCATCCTTCATGGCACCATACTTTCCCAACTATTTTAACTTAATCATTTTTTTTTAATATAAACTGTCTCAGACATTTTTATGGTGATATCAAGTCAACTCCACAATCCTGTTCCCTGAATTACAACTCAGCTCCTTCAGACTATTCTAAATGGAGGTTTTATAAACATTTCTATTCCCTTAAGGTTATAATGACTCTTTTTTAAACACATTTTAATTGAATATTTGGGGTTAATATTTTTATATACTTTATACATGACTTGTAAAGTACTATATTTAACCAAATCACAAGTTTTAATAATTTCAATTGATAAAATAATATATTTGTTGGGTGACCATAGCACTTCCTATTAATAATTCTTATAGCTCTTTTTTTGTAAAATAAAAATGGGATTTGTAATTGTTTTGCATGTGTTTCCTATACAGTTATGCAATTGATTTTGCTTTTTTTATTCTTAAGTAATTTACATGAGATTTCCATGTCAGCGTCTCATCAATAACGACACCCAAAAAATTGTTTCATTAACTCTATAAATTTCAATACTGTACTGTCAATTTTAAATGAGACTTCGAACATTTTATTTCTATTACTAAAGATTATGTAGTTTGTTTTTTCCTAATTTAATGATAACTTATTAAGTTGGAATCAAGTTTGAATTTTTGCAAATTCTGCCTGTATCATCTCTAACATCTGTTCAATATCTTCACCCGAAGACAACAATGTGGTATCATCTGCAAATAAAACCCTGACACATCAACCAGATCATTTGCATGCAAAATAAACAACTTTGGTCCCAACACAAAGCCTGGAGGAACTCCACATCCATTAACACAAAATGATGTTCTCATGTCATCATGTCTGGTTTATCTGCAGCGTGTATCCATCCCCCTGTGCTGCAGCTGCCATCAGTAAAATGCAAAAGGCATTTAGGAGAGAGTTCCCAGAAGGTCTCAAATATTGGCTTTGCTTTCACGTCACAGGGATTTTGGAATTGAAATAATTTTGCATATTTTGTCCTAAAACTCCAGCTGCACTTGGATTAAAATGGCCCAAGGGCAGCAGGAGGGTTCAAATACTTAACGTTGCTTCAGGTGCCTCAAACCATTCTCTTGGTTTTTGTTTTAGAGCGTTGAGCTATATGTTTAGGAATATTTATGCAAACTCCTGACAAATTTTGGACTAAAGTATATTGAAAGTTTGTGCACTGGTATCATTAATTTCAAATGAGAATTTGTGTTTTTCCTTGCAGTTTTATTTGCCAATAAAATATGACTTTACTGTTTAAGTTCAATGAAACAGCATTGACTAAACCATCGGCTAAAACTGATCTCTTCAAACTTACTAGTACTGCAAAAGTACACCCCACCTGATTGTGCTACTTCTTTATAGTTGCTTTACAACCTGTAAATTCAACCAACTTTATTTAGGCAGATTAATCTCATTGAGCATTGAGGACTCATTTACAAGAGAGACCTGGAATACTTTCAATTGGATACGTAATAAACCTACACAAAATATTACAAATTATTGAAGTTAGTTGTGTAAATGACAATAACGTAAGGGTCAAATAATCTTGGTATATACAGTATACACCCATTCTGATAGCCCCCATCAGAGCAGCACCTTTAATTAGAACAGGCTACCACCAAGCAAGAGACATCATGAAGACCAAGGGCCTACAAACACGTCAGAGTCAGAGGTGTTAAACATTTCAGATCAGGGCTGATGTAAAAAATAAATCCTAAACTCTGATATTACTATGAAATGTAATTCACACCACAAGCCAACAAAGGTTGTCCACCAAAACTCACAAACCAGATGAGGAGAGCATCAATCGGGGAAGTATCCAAGATGACCCTGGTGGAGCTGAGCAGCTCTTCAGAGATGGGAGGGTCTGAACATAAGACCACTTTACAAGGTCCTGGTCAAATTAGACAAACATGGAATGGGAGCCGTGCTGAGAACACCGGTCCCTCAGTGAAGCACGGTGTAGGCAACATCATGCTTTGGGGATGTTTTCCATCAGTGGAGACTGGGGAAACTGGTCAGAGTTTAATGAAAGAGCAAAAAATAGATGTTCTTATGGAATTCAGAAGATATGAGACACAAACATTAAACATCAGCAGAGTTCATCCTCTGAGGATGATGAATGATGAAGTTTTATGAAGTTGGTGTTTCAGTCCGAACAGTGACGAATAGCTCACCAAGCACAATTCACCAAAACATTTTTGTTGAAAAACTAAATAATCTTTTTATTTTTATTTTTTGGTTTCATTGTCTGAAAACATTTTGTTTTGTGCAGCAGAACATCGTTCTTCAGCCACGAGCTGTTTGTGGCTGAGGCCTAATTACCTAAATGTACTGAGCGCAGGGCGGAGGTGTGCCTTGGCTGCTGGTGAACGTGCACTCCTGGTCAGTGTGAAATACTTGTTGGAGCAATTGATCAGAGCCAGTCTGCATTAATGTTCTCCACTGAGTGTACTTCAGAGCAGGTACACATTGTTCTGCGAGTGAGCAATCATCTCAACCACAGAGCAGCAAATGTAACATATTTACCTGGATCTTTTTATCTTTTTC
Organism: Simpsonichthys santanae; assembly: GCA_031762415.1. Lineage (NCBI taxonomy): Eukaryota > Metazoa > Chordata > Actinopteri > Cyprinodontiformes > Rivulidae > Simpsonichthys > Simpsonichthys santanae. Next base: position 3,491,930 of record JARVLU010001073.1, on the reverse strand, counting down.
AAACTGCTAATTGTTTCATTTTTGTGTGCATTTTTTTTTTAATCATTTGCTTTGTCCCTCAAAAGGAGCATATGGAAAAACACAACTAAATTTGTGGGGGTGGGGGGGTAGGGGGGGGGGGGCAAGTCTTTGCAGATTTCTTTAAGTGCACAAAAAGCAGAGATACAACGTGTAGCAGAATGTTAAAGTTATAATTTTGTTTCTTTTTGTCTCACAGGAACTTGGCATCAAACTTTTTGGAGCACATCAGCTGGAGAGTGTTTCATTTTTTACCGCTGCTGAACCTGTGAGTCTTTTTCTTTGCTGCAAAGACTGAAAGGCACCAGATTGATGAAGAAACGTTGTACTGATGTATTGTAATGTTGTACAATCAGTGTCTGCACGTATCAACCAGTGCATCTGAAACTCTTACATGAAGTTCAAAGGAACCAAATCAGATGATTTAGTTTTCTGATGAAAACGTCCAACATGCCCCTCACCTCTGGTCATGAACACTGAGTAGAGACTGAAAGAATGAGATCTTGGATACAGAAGGTTGAAATGAGTTTCCTCTGCAGGGTAGCTGGACTCTCCATCAGAGACAGGGTGAGAAGTTCAGTTATCAGGAGAGACTCAGAGTAGAACCGCTGCTCCTCCACATGGAGAGGAGCCAGTTGAGGTGGTTTGGGCACGTCTGATTGGGAGGAGACACCAGGGGAGACCCAGAACACGATGGAGAGACCATGTCTCTCGGATGGTCTGGGAGCACCTTGGAGTCCTCCCAGAAGATCTGGAAGAAGTGGCTTTGGAGAGAGATGTCTGGACCTCCCTGCTCAAGCTGCTGCCGACTACTGACAATGGAATAAGCAGAAGACAATGGATGGATGGATGAAGATCCAGTCAAACCACGGTTCACCCTGAGTCTGGTCTTTAGGTTTGAACTGTTTGAAGCTGTCCAAGTGAAGCATTTTGCTTCAAAGCTCTCTTCCTGGATAAACTGCTCTGTGTTGAAGAGACTAAACTGTTGACTGCAAAGGACCAACCGAGCTCCTTCTCCACGGCCGTGGCTTTACCTAGCTCGCCTCGTCTCAGCGTGGACCAAAAGTGTCTCCATTACCTGCTCCTACTTGGTTTTTGGAACCGTCTCAGCCGCAGTTCCAAGTGAGCCGAGCTGAGCAAGTGGTTGTGAGGTCAGCAAAGTGCAGCCATCGATTGACGTCACTGGATGAGCCGTACTTGCAAACTCTTCCTGAAAGGGCCGTTTTCGATCCCATCGTTGAGTATACGTGCACGTTGCTGAGACCGAGAGCTGCATATCAGGTCATTCTGAGGTCGAATGATGAGGTGGAAAGCTTTTTATCAATTCTGTCAGACGAGCACATACAGCGTGAGCTTGACGGAGCAAGGAGGAACAAACGAGTTTACCGGGAGGTTTTGGAGATACGAGACACCCACAGCTACACTATCACTTACAAACAGTGCCATGACAAATTTTAAAAAATGAAGTCCGACTACTGGACAACGTGGCTGTACTATTAGCGTGTTTGCTAAATACCTACTAAGCACCAGAGCTGCTGTCGAATGAGTGAGACACACCTACACTTCAGTAACAAAGTGATTAGAGCAATAGTGTTTAACAGTGGAGAAGTGGCTTTGGTTCATCTGGACCAGGGGCCACCAACACAGTGGTCGTCCACGGGTACTACGTAAGTTGCCCAAGATGCATGTTCTAAAAATAGCACTAATCATTAAAAATAAAAGAAAGAATAGGGGAAAAAAGGTTGTTAATTAAATGTTTTTGAAGTTAAATCACCATCTCTATGTGAATCACAGAGACACCAGTTTGTTTTACTTGAACGAAGCACACGTGAAAAGTTATCTCCGGCACTTTTACTTGTAAGGTCAGCTATCAGGACAGGCTACATAAACACACAAACCCCGGTCACGAGAATCTGCAGCGTGCTGCATCCTCCGCTCACTTTTAATCCCCGTATCAGCTTGACAGGGTTCACCACAGTTCAGTGGGTGTCCTCGAAGCCAGCTGCAGTCTCACATGGCACTCCCGGCCTTCACAGATACAATTCACGACATATCTTCAGGTTAAGAGAAGGTTTTTGGAAACAGTTTGGTTGTTTAAGGGAATTAATGTTAAAATGATACATCCATAACCTTTAATGAAAACAATAGTCTGACAGCTTCCTCCTCCGCTTGCACATGCAGTGGTGTACAGTATGTACCACAAAATCCCACAATGTAGTGAAAACTCTGCAATACAGAATTAATTTATATATGTATGGATTCAATTCAAAAATACTTTATTAATCCCAAAGATGTAGCTCATACTGGTTTCATTAGAGCTGTTATAGATGCTGATGGCTGTGGGCAGGAAGGATCTCTTGTAGGGGTCCATCCCACAGTGGATCTGAAGAAACTGGCTGCAGGTGGCGATCTGTCTACCCAGACCCAGCAGACCTATCAGTCCTCTTGGGCAGCAGGACCACCTGAATGTCAGGCAGAGCTCCTCCCCCAGCGATGGCCACTCCTCACAGCAGCCGAATTAGCCCCTCGTCACTGCGGCCAAAACTGCAGGTGTCGAGGGGACAATCTCAGTCCTCCCGCTGTCATGAGCCACGTTTCCCGCCACCTCCAAGATCTCGGCGGTCAGGCACTCGAGCACCACCTCCACGTAGATGGAATTGCATCCATGGTGCCTCCTTTTCAACTCATTTGGGATTTGGGGCTTTATTTGAGGCAACATTTGAGTTTTTGAGAGGTTTATCAGCAGCTCCCAGTTTTAGAAAACTACCTTGTTGTTATGGTTATGCATCATAACAAACGTCCAAAAGTTAAAAAAAAAAACAACAAAAAAAAAAAAAAACGTTTCAGACGCACAGCATCCAAAACCAGAGGAAGTAATCATCTGGAAAAAGCAATTTACATCCAGAAACAAAGACTTATTCAAGTTTTCAAAAGCAAAATCTGAGAATGAATGTAAGAGAGCTACTCCAACGTGAAGCCACCTAGAGCGGCACAATTCTGGAACACGTATTTTATGTAGGGAACAAATTAGCAATGTAAGGTCAAAGTTCACAATCATCTGCAGGCACACTGCGGTCTCTGAGCCACGTAGCTGCAAGCTTTGTTTACCTGAGAAAGGGAAATGGCAGAAAAACTTAATAAAACTCAAGACAATTGTGCATGTGTCTCATTTGTGGGGCGACTGTGGTGACAGCAAAATGCTACAATTAAAGCTAACACTTAGCTTTAATGCTAACTACCCACCTGGCAGCACGACGGGCAGGAAAATGTCAGAGTTAAAAGCAGCTTTGAGGAAGTCTTTCTTCACGAGACATTTTCACACGAGGAGGTCTTGATGAATATGTGCTGAGTTAAAACTGCTGCAGATCTGAGGATCCACGCTAAATTATCTAATGTTGCATGATTCGTTTAAAAATGTCAGTTTTTTTTTATATTACAGAACAGATGTTTTGCATCTGCATGAGTTAAGAGTTCTGCTGCGTTAAGAAGACAAAAGTTACTGCAAGTTACTGTTATTTGATGAGGAGAAACTTGCATTTTGAATAAATGTTACACGTGTTAATTCCTACAAAACTATGAAATATATTCACTAATCTCACTCAGTGTCAAATGTTACTGAGTGAGATCAGCTTAAAATAAATAATGTTTTATGTTTAAATATCTGTGTTTACTGCCACAGTCACCCATCCATTAAGTCTCCCTTGTTCCTAATCTCACCTAATACAACATTAGTATCACAAATCAGCATAATATGATAAAGAGGTGGAGGCTGGAGCCTGTCTCGGCTGCCTTTGGGTGAAGGCAAGGGACGCCCTGGACATGTCTCCAGTCCATCACAGGGACACATAGAGACAAACGAGACAAACAACCATTCACACCTAGGGACAATTTAAGGTCACTCAATGTAACTTAATTAGTGTAGCTGACTGATACTACCGGAAATTTATTTTACCATTCTTCCTTTAAAAGCTCCTTAAACAAAAGAGCAGTTTTTTCTGAACTTGGTGCACTTTAATAATATTTAATAATGATCATAAGTTTAATAAATAAAATAAAGAGGCCGCTGAAGTCGAAGCTTTAAAAATAAATCTGAACAGAAGGCACGAAGAGCTGGATGCACAGATTTAAGAAACAAACACGGAGCAGGTTCAGTTCCACAGTGAGGTGAGAGATCACTGAGACCAGGTGAGCAGAATAAACTTGTTCAGAGCTGGAGTGAGTTGTAAACTGAGGGAAACCATGGACATGACACGGAGAGAGACACATCAACATCCCAAAGAAAACACGCTGTAACTAAACACTAACTCCAGGATTACAGCATGTCGTTCTTTAAATTTGTCCAAACAACTTCATTAAAAATGTTGATTTATTTTCCTGCCATGAAAAGATTTATATTACAGTTTTAAGCAAACATTCTGACATGTCTGTATTTTTAGGGTTTTAAAGGACAACCCCCTCGTCTGCTCGTGTGACCTTTTCTGGCTGCAGCAGTGGCAAAGCGACGATCGCGGCGATCTGTACAACCAAATGCTGCTTTGTGTGGCAGACGACGAGGAGATACTCCTCAACTCTCTGGAGATCGTGAACTGCAGTAAGTCTGCATTTCGTTCTGATTGGGTCGGGACACATTTATTCACTTTTCAGATGCTCAACATTTGCAGTGGAAACAGATTCATGTTTGAAATTCCAATCCAGATGGAAAGGGTCACATTTTCTGATAAAATTAAACTTTATTTATGCTCAGATTCAACATTTCAATGTGTAAAGAAACTATTCTAACTCACTGAGGTATTTTTTGATGAACAGACTATTTTAAAGTATTTTGATATCAGCTTTGTGTTTTTCATAAACGAAATAAACCTATTGGTGAAATGTTGTTTCTTCAACAAGACAGGAGAAAAATCTGTTGCCAAGAAGCATACAAGTTATATATATACTGTATATATATATAT
>JARVLU010001073.1:3457493-3471235 GCA_031762415.1 Simpsonichthys santanae | reverse complement strand
GGAGCAGTTCTGGTTTACGACCGAATCGGTATCCGACCGGGTCGTTGGAACGGATCTCGGTCGGAAACCGGGGACTACCTGTATCTGATATATCTGATATAATATAACTTATATGATATATCTGATATAATATGTCTAATATGATATATCTGATATGATATATCGGATATGATATGTCTGATATAATATATCTGATATATCTGATATAATATGTCTGATATGATATATCTGATATATTATATCTGATATGATATATCTGATATAATATATCGGATATGATATATCTGATATAATATATCTGATATATCTGATATAATATAACTGATATGAAATATCTGATATAATATGTCTGATATGATATATCTGATATGATATATCTGATATGATATATCTGATATGATATATCTGATATAATATATCTGATATATCTGATATAATATATCTGATATGATATATCTGATATATCTGATATAATATATCTGATATATCTGATATAATATACCTGATATCTGTAAAACGTATAGATCATATATGTATACAACATATATCTGATATGATATATATGATATAATATATCTGATATGATACACTGTATCTGATATAATATATCTGATATGATATATCTGATATAATATATCTGATATGATATATCTGATAAAATATATCTGATATGATATATCTGATATGATATATCTGATATAATATATCTGATATGATGTATCTGATATATCTGATATAATACAGTATATCTGATATATCTGATATAATATATCTGATATCTGTAAAAGATATAGATCATATATGTATACAACATATATCTAATATGATATATCTGATATCTGTAACACGATGTTGGAAGGAGAAGTGAAAATGGGTAAGATGATAAAACTTCACTGACATGATAGATGAGATTGTCTGAAATGGGATTTTAATTCCAAATATGACAAATCAAATCTTAAGTATTCTGAGTTAAACAACTTTACAGTAATACAGAACAAACCTGCCATCTTTAAAAATCAGCTTAACTTCATATTTTTTCTGCTTTTCTCGTAGGGAAACGGCCTTTTTAAAGCCTCTCTGTCTTTCAGCTCTGCAGATTCTCACCTTTGATTTATTTTAAACCCAAACCTGTCGTCTCTGCGCACAGTTCCAGCCAAGATCATCTTCCTGAGAGACGCTGTGCCACAACACAACTGGTGCTTCCCGTTCGCTGTGGACGGCAACCCTGAACCGAACATCACCTGGCTTTACAACGGCGCCGTGTTCAAGGAAAGCTACTACGCGTTCATGCAGTACATCCTGGACTCGAGCGACGGCTCCGTCAAACATGGCTGCCTCTTCCTGAACAAGCCGACCCACATCAACAATGGCAACTACTCCATCATCGTGGAGAACAAACTGGGCCGGGACATGGCCACAGCAGTTGGGATGTTCATGGACAACCCCTTTCTGGACAACCCTGAAGGGATCATTCCAGGTGAGCTCCTGAAATTATTTGTTTAAACAAAGTTTTTTTTTTATTAATTTTTTGCCTTTTTACACAAAGAAAACAGAACAAAACAAAAGAACATAGAACAAAATCCTCTCCCACACCGGACAGATAAACGCAAATAAACTACACAGGCATTGATTGACAAGTGCTCAACAAATGCCACACAGGGCTGACAGCTGTCCCAGAATCATCCTACAGACCCCTTCAGGGTGTATCTGATTTTTTCCAGATGGATATGGCACATCACCTTCCTAATCCAATGTACACATGCTGTGGGGTGTGGGTCTTTCCAGTTGCACATTAGCCTCCTGGTCTGAAGAGAGCCAAAGGCAATCACATCCCTCTCATACTTGCTGAAGGATGCGTCCACAGGAACCACCCTGACCAGTGAGATGAGAGGTGATGGGTGTAAAGTTTTTCCACATGTCACAGAGAAGGTGTCAAAAATAGATTGCCAAAAGGTCTGCAGTTTGGGACAGGGTTTGCAACGATTGCATGCGGGGTCCAGCTCGGCCTTGATCTTGGACAGCTTGTCTTTGGACCAGTGCAGCCTGCGCGAGCTCCTGAAATTCTTACTGGTTCGAATGTTTTCCAGCTCAGAAGTCCTACATGTGATGTCTGGAGCAGATGATAAAACAGATCAGTGATGAGGATTGTTAGTATTTAAGTTCTGGTTAAAAATTAGTCACATCAGAAAGGTTTCAAACCTCATGTCATGAAGAGCTGTTCATGAACTGCACCTAGTGCAGCCACTTACAGATTCCTGGAGTGTTTGTGGGATTACAGATGATGTGTTGGTGTCCAAATATGTTTTTATTTGTTTATATTTAACTATTTGGGACTGAAAAACTGAAGATTTCTTGGAAATATGAAAATCCATAAAGTTTTACCTTAAGAGAAATAACTTTTACTTTAAAACCTTTGTTGTTTTTTTCCACAGGGTGACAGAAAACAAATCAAAACAGCACAAAAACATAAAATAATAAAACTCGTGGACTGTTATGTTTGATCTGTTTGCCTTCTTTGATTATTTCTTTATTCCAAGTAATTTTTATGTTCTAATTAATCTAGTGCTTGTACAATGTGAAAATATTTTATACTTTACATTGAAATAAGTTGACTGTGAAGTTTACTGTAAAATACTGATTCCAAGCCACAGTCATTTTAGAGACCTAAATGTAATTAAACTAGTTTTACTGTGAATAAGTACTTTTTTTTATTGTAAATTAATTATATTTTCACAGTAAATTACAGAACCCCCCGCCCCCATAACTGATCTAAAAAAAATCATAGTCTAGCAGTGAAACTCAGTTTTTAGCTGAACAATTCTTTTTTTCTAATATAATAATAAAATAAAATAAAAATAAAAAATAAAAAAATAAAATACGTATATAAAATATATATATAAAAAAATAGCTGAACAATTCTAAACAGAACTTTGTATTTTGGGGTTTTCTGTGATCTTGTGTCCATAAATATGTTTGTTCTCTTGCTTCCTTCATGCTAGTCTCTGATTGGGAACCAAGTAAGTCCTTGACTGACGTCTCTTCATATATTTCCTGTCACGTTGGTCTGGAGGTAACGTTTCTCTGAATCTTCTCTCCTCTCAGGTCCTGCCAACAAATCAGACATGGACGTCAGAGAGACCCCGGAGAGCCGGGTGTTTGTGGTACGTCTGCCTGTCGTCTCCAACAGACTGATGATTCCTGATTATTAAAGAGTCAGATGGAGTAATTGCTGATTTTACACTCATCAGCGCCAAACATTTAGCTAAATCTTTCATGCAAGTTTTTTCACTGTGGTGACCCCTAAAGAAAAGAGCAGCCAAAAGACACCCTCAAAGACAAAAAACACTGAATATATTAAATATATAAAATTAATTTTGATCAACAAATTCATTATTTTAGCCTCTAAATGAAGCAGTGAGGACTCTGCAGGCAGGACATCCGCTAGCTCCCTCGTTTAGTTTGTGTTGCGCAATATTAGCTGGTTGCATTTGTTTTAGCATGTAAGAAAAATATACAGTAGTCGCTTGTTTATCACGGGTGTTAGGGACCATGCACCCCCACACCCCACAATAAGTGAAAAACCACGACGTACAGCTAGTAGTACAAGTAGTAAGCAGTAGTTTATTTTAGTATTCATATACAGTACACAGTTTGTATTAAGGTGTTTTAAACCCTTCCCACACTCTTGTAATGTTCCTAACAATGTTTCTAAACTCTAAACGCTCTAAAAGAGCACAGCATGTCATGATTTCAGCTCTCTGCCACCTGCGGCTCTCTGCCATGCCCACTTCTCTGCTCGTCACTCCCAGTCTCTCTTCTTCTGTGTAAATAAATTATTTAAATCTAAATATTGTTCAGTAACAATTTAAATAAACAATCCATGCTGCATGAGCAGCTTTATTTTAAATAACCAAACGCGACCAGAACTGAGCCTTTAGTCCCACTCGGCGAACGGCCAGGCCACCGAGAAATGTCATGATTCTCCAATGGACAGTTCACCCCCAACCTGCTGCAGTAAAATAATTTATTTTAAATTTAAAAAATCCATGCTGCTTGTGCGGCCCATCCATTAATCAGCCAATTGTGTGTCATGCCCAGTCTTTGAAGAAACGCGAAAGAGCGAGTCTGCGAAAGTTGAACCGTGAAGTAGTGAAGGACTACTGTTTGTTATCGATGATTAAAATAAATGAAAAGATTTAACCAGACTGACCTGACTGAAACAAATGTCTTGATCAGGACATCATTAGATCAATGTTAGTGTTGTTAATGAAGGAAAACGTGTGTGTTGGCAGGTTTCTGTGGCTGTGGGCCTCGCGGGGTTCGCCTGCACGTTTCTGCTCGTCATGATTTTGGTCATCAACAGGTGTGGGCAGCAGTCCAAGTTTGGGATTCACCGTAAGTAAAACACACGATGTGGCTGAAGTGATTCAGATTACTCGTGCTGAAACAAATTTCACATGATTTGCTTTAAACACAGAACGGGCTGCGATGGGCCAGAGGTCACGTTCCAACATGCAGCGTTCAGAGAAAATAACCGTCTGAAGCAAAAGTGTAAAGTTGCAGTAAATCACTCACTGGTTAAGTCTTTTGAGATCGGAGCAGTTATCCTGAACGTTTTCTGCAGCTTTTAGTTTCACTCTTTTATAAAAACTTGTCCCTGAAACGCTGAAGAAAAACAACCGAGCACTTAAATGCCAGACCAAAAAGTTTTGACGTCAAGTTGCATTCTGGGTAATGAAGGCAGCAGAATTTTCTGACATATAATAATAGCACACGAGATTTAAAAAAAAAAGACGTCGTTTCTGGCTACGTTGTCTTGATTTTGATTCATATAATCTAATTTTTACAACATTGTTCTGGACTGAAGCTTGAAAAAAACGATTATTTTGTCTCAGCCAAAATAGAATTGGAATAATCTTTTCCAGATTGTTTCAAATTATGGATGGTTCTGTTGGGTTTTCAGATTTGGGTTCTCGCTGTGCTGTAAGTTTGCACCCAGGCAGCCCAAAGTGTTTGAATGACAGAACCACCAAAGAGGCTGGCTGGCTGGCTGGATGGATGGATGGATGGCTGGCTGGCTGGATGGATGGATGGATGGATGGATGGATGGATGAACAGTTACATGTTATTGCTCCATGTGGACTTTCCACCGTGTTCTCTCCACACTCAGAGTGCCTAAGTGGGTCTGATTGCCTAAGTGGACCTTCTCCCTCTTTCCTTCCCTCCATCTCCTCTGGGTTTTCTCTTTGTTGTTCCATTTTCTTCTGTTTTGGACTCTGGGGGGTTCTGCGGTTTGCCTTGCTGAGTAGTTTTACAATTTGGGCTCCACTTGTTGGGCTTTTAATCCGTGCCATGGTGAGGTGTTTCTCACCAGCCAGCTCCTTCTATGGTCACTTTTTTCACGGCTCAATGCGACCTGATTGCTGCGAGGCTGATGATGGTGATTATTAGAGCTTGTCATCATCTGTCACCATGGTACCAACAATTGTGCAGCCAAGTTGGTTTCAGATATGTTGATTCTTTAAAAAAAAATAATAAGGGGGGGAGGGGGTGAATTGCTTCTTTTGTTGGCTCCTGTAATCACAACTTGTTGGAGACTGATTAGGTGTCATGGATCCGTCTTTTCCATTTTTATTAGGCTCATCAGTTCTGGGGACCGAGGACGACCTGGCGGTGTCGCTTCGGTTCATGAACTTTGGAAGCAGCCCGCCTTCCTCCGACGAAGACTCCGGTTTGTCAAGTTTTGTGGAGAACCCCCAGTACTTCTGCGGCATCATCAAGGACAAAGACATGTGTGAGTGGCGGTCTCCACTTCAGTCCTTCACGACGCTCGAGCTTTTCCCCGTAAAAGTTATTTTTAAAGCTCAGTTTTTCGTTGAAATCCTTAGGTCTTCATTTTAAAAGTGTGACAAATAATAAATAAAAATTTCACTCTTTTGAACAAATTTAAACCTTTTGTTTTGATAAAATCACTGTTTTGTTCCTTTGACTTCCTGTAGCGCCGTTATCAGGACAGACATACAGATTTAGCTCCACTTATCGTGGTGAACCACAACTATTTTAGGTGAAAATGGAAGTTAAATTTTAAGACCGGTCAGTGCAGGTGAATACGACTTGCAGGGACTTGGTTCTTCTGGGCTGGAGGTGAATCAGAGACGGTGCTGAGCGGTTTCTGTTCTCCATCATCAGGTGTTCAGCACATCAAGCGGCAGGACATCGTGTTGAAGTGGGAGCTCGGTGAAGGAGCCTTCGGCAAAGTCTACCTGGCAGAGTGCGCCAACCTGAGCCCGGATAACGACAAGATGCTGGTTGCCATCAAGGTGAGGAGCTCTTTACGATCCTGCAGCTGCTGAGAGTTCAGCACACGTGCAGATGCTCTGGAAATGTGACGTCAGGAGTCCTACGACGAGTCTGTTAAGGACTGGTGAGGTTTCTGCAACTGGTGGGCAAAGAGAGTTTGTTGGTGGGTTAGGATTCTGACGGACGTCTTCTTGTCTCGGTCATTAATTGAACATCTGGAAACACCAAAGCTGCATGAACTCAGTGTGTCGTGTTTATCCACTGGAGCTCGTCTTCCAACATGGCGGCTCCTCATTATCTCAGAGTGATGTGCAATGAGCACGACCGCAAACGTTTTCTTTCTGCTTTGCCTCAAAGTCAAAAGCATTTTGTCAGTTTGAGCAAACGTCATTGTCGTGCCACGGTGGAGCCCGATGTTCTCGTCAGGGTTTGTTTCGTCTGTTTTTAGATGAAGGTTTCTCCTCTTCTGCTCCAGGCCGAGCACACGGTGCTGGAAATCCTTCTGGAACTGAAAGAGGCTTCATGTTGTCAGCTTTCTGCAAATTCTCAGGAAACACTTTAAAGAATAAAAGTGAATATAATTAAAAACATGAACTTGATTTACTAAATGAACCAATTCATTTTTTACATTAATAACAAATGACCAAAAAAATATATATATATCATGTAACATTTGCTGCAGCCTTACATTGTATTTACGTGTCTTTTATTGCTCTGACTTCATTTTTGTTTACTTCTTTGGAGTTTTCTGTGTTTTCTAAGACTTAATCGACAGATTCCTTTTCAACTATTGTTGGATTAAGATAAATGTGTTTATTTAAAACACTTAACAGATTACTGATCTTTGCAGAGACTAAAACTTTGTTTACAAAATTGCTGTTAATAACATGAAATATGCTCACGACTCCCATAACTCCAAATCCACTCGGAGTCTTTAAATGCTCGTTCCTAATGCAGATAAATCGTATTTCTGATCCTCATGTGAAGCATCAGTGAAAAGAAAATGACTCAAAATAAAGTCAGAGTTTGAGCATGACTAAAATTACTGGCAACATGGGTTTATTTTACACATTTTTTATTGAAAATTTAACAGCAAATGTTAACAAATTACAAGTAAAACTGTCCATTAGTATGTCTTGCTCTCATCTCTTCAATAAAGTCTGAAAATGCTCGAGTTTCCTTCAATATTTAAAGTTTACTCTGCTGGAGCTGCTTTATCTGTGGTTTTAGAGTGAGCTGTCGTTGCTGAAGGGCTGTGAGCTGATTTAACACACAGCGCATGTTACATCAGATTGATGCAGACCACATAAGAGCAGGACGTCCCATCAATCACAGCTTCCATCACGCATCTGAGCTGGAGGGGCGCGAGAACCTCTGGGACCTTCTGAGGAAAGTTAACTAATAATTTAAAAATTAAAAAAAACTGGAGATCTGTTGTTTTAACATCTTTTATTTGTTTGAATGCAGTTTTAAAAAGCTTTTCAAATTAGATGGAAAACTGAGAAAACTGTTGAGGGAAATAAATTCATCAAAAATGGATATGCTTAGAAAATATGAACTTTTTATGTTTTTGTTATTTTTTTAAACTTTAAAATAAAATAAAAAAAAAGTCTGATTTTGCCTAAACTTCTTATGTAAGTGCATTAGAAGCTGATTTGAATTCTGCAGTAACTTAATGAATTTTACAAATACTGAGCTAAAATGTGGGTTGGTAGTGGCCAAGAGTCATCCCTGACACAAACCATGAGCACTAACAGATTAAGATCTTTGTTTAAAACATTGGGGTTAAGTGTTGGAGTCAACCCTGTCTGTCTGTTAGCAAAATTTCTCAGGATCTGTGCTTTTATTTTAACAAAACTCTAAGTAATCCTTAGATACTTGTCTTCAACTCGTTAAGTTTTAGTCAACCTGGTTTGAGAAGGTAACTATAAAAAAGAGCTACGTTAAATTTTACAGATTTTGTGCACGACTAAAGCACGATGTTGTGGAAAAGCTGTTCTTCATCCAAAACCCTGGAGCGTTGGTGGGTGATGCAGATTTTCATCCTCATCGCCTCGTGAACTTTTTGAATCAGTTTGTGAATCTAATAACTCACGATGCATTAAATTCATGAAAAATTTATAAAATAAGCTACAAACAAGTTAAATCCTGTGGACGTTCCTTTAAGAGAGGATCATCTTTAAGACTGCTAACCCAGATCTGTCTCACCTCCTTTATGTGTTTCAAGCCAGCAAGAAATGTGACGTGCAACAAAGGGACCACCCGTCCAAAACAATCACCGTATTTTTCAGACTATAAATCGCACTTAAAATCCTTGAATTTACTCAAAAATCAACAGTGAGCCATATATATTAATTCTGGTTGTACTTACTGACCTCAAACAGATTTTATCTGATACACGGCGCTCAAACATCAGTCAAAATGAACTTATTTCACTTAATGCGCCTTATAGTCTGAAAAATACGGCAGTCATTGTGTCTAACATTCAGTGTTTTAGTCCAAAAGGCCAAACTGATTGAGATCACAACACTGTTTCTTATGAAATGTTACTTTTCAGTCGTTCTCAATCCATCGTGTTTGACTGCAGACGCTGAAGGACGCAAACGAGTCGACCCGGCAGGACTTCCAGCGGGAGGCCGAGCTGCTGACGGTGCTCCAGCACCAACACATCGTGCGCTTCTATGGCGTGTGCACGGACGGAGAGCCTCTGGCCATGGTGTTCGAGTACATGAGACACGGAGACCTGAACCGCTTCCTTCGGTACGTAGAAACCCACGGATTCACTCTCCTCCGCTGCACCAACTGTTTGTTCTCACACTGCTCAGACCTTTCAAAATAAAACAAAAGAAAAGCTGCACATATGAGAACAGGAAGAGTTCCCAGCAGACGCTGTCTCAGCATCGGGGCTCTGAGGGGACTGCAGCCGCCATTCCTCTCATTCTGGACACTAAATGATGGGGACCTTTAAATATAGCTGATCGAATAAATACATTTTTTTAAGCAAAAAACTCTAAAGAATTGTCTTCTGGCTGTGAGATTGAACATTTTCTGATTTTTGGATTGTAGATGTAAATGTCTTCAAATGTATACATTTCCTTCTACAAACTTATTATTTCTTCCTGCGTTTAATTAACACTAATTGCCTCTTTTCAGCTCAGATAAATGCACCTTGACAAGACGAAAGAGTCCAACAGACGGAGGTCCAGATCCACACCTGATGAAGTCTCATCTAGAAATCACTTGTTGTAATGAACTAAAGGCAGCACAGCTTCCTACATTTGACTGTAAATCATTTCAGGCAGAGCAGTTTTGTAGCTTTATGGTAATTCTCCTGTCTGGACAAGGTTTTTATATTTTCATTGCTTCTCTGTGCAGAGAAGCTGCAAAGAGGTGCAGCTCTGAAAAGAGCGTAGCGAGTGAATAAAACCAGCAGGGCTCTCTCTCTTAAAAGGGAATTTAAATTCATATCCTCAAGACTTTTCATAGAGAACAACTTTTAGGAAGCCCTCGCTGAATTTTATTAAAAGACCGCTGGGATAGAAGTTTCAGGGAACCTGCACAGGATTTATCTGTAGTTACAAATCTATTTGATATTTACTTTTTTCTGTAAAAACTTCTGTAGTAAAACAACTTCACACACACGTGAGGTCTTGAAAACCTTTTCTTGGTTAGCTCAAGTGCTTTTAGTTACACAGGTTAATATTTAATGAAGACGAGAACAAAAGTGTTTGTGGTTCATATTTTTATTTTTCTACTTTGATACAAAGTGCTGTGACAAATGTTCATGTTGTATCACGGCCAGACTCTGTTTTGGTACAGACTGTTTTTGTTCCGATAGTCCAAAGCTCCAGATTCTAGGTTAAAGGTTAATAAAATGAAAATAATAAACATTTATTTTGAAAATTAAATGTTTAGTTTGGGGGGGAAAAAAATGTAGGTCAGAGCTAAATATTTAGTTAGCAAATTAAATATTCAATTTAGGAATTGTGTTTATCTTAGAAATTCCTTTTTCCACCCACATTGTTTGATGCTGTGGTACCGGGGCTTGAACCAATGATCTTCCGATCACAGCCCACCGTCTCTAACCACTGCGCCACCACTCCCCCTAAGTATTTAGTGTGGAACTAAATATTTAGCTCGTACAAGTTAAGTATTTGGTTTGTAAACTAAATATTTAGCTTGTAAATTAAATATTTAGTTAGTAAACTATGACATTTATAACTGTATGAATAACATGGTGAAAATATGACTTTGAAAAAAAACAAACATTTTTTTCTTATGAAAGGCTAAATAAACCAAACTATTGCTGTTAATTTTTGATTGTGTAACTTTATAAACAGCACCCCATAATAATATTAATAATACTAATAATTGTGTATTAATTTGAAAAACTTCAGAAAAAATAAACTGTATTTTCCCTTCAGGAAAAGTTAATTTCATAAAACAAAATGTGCTGATGTTGGCACATCTTATTAAAACAAAATGCTCTCCAACTCAAACCAACTTAATTATTTATTTAATCTAATTTTAGTGTGTTTCTGTGCACTGACCGAAACTTTCACGTTTTTCCTTTTCTTTGCAAATCGTTTCATATTTTATTTGAATCTGTTTTTTTTTATAATTCTTGCCTAAGTGTCCTGATGGATTCTGAGTAGTTTTCTTGAATGAAGTCTAATTACAGCCGCCCTAAAAGCCTGTTGTTCACAACCTGTCAGAAAAATCAACACACAAACACATTCAGACGTTATTGACAGAACTCGTAAATAATTGTCAAATGCTTCACATATAAAATGTATTTTCTGTGCTTTTGTTGCCCTTTGAAAAGTTAAAGTTGAAAACTTGTAGCTTTATACACTCCATTATTTCCTTTGTCAACCTATCAGTGTATCAAACGTGAGCTCCATTAACGTTTCCAAACCTTCACGTCAAAGTGCTAATGTATGTGATTTGTGCATTGAGACTTTCCTGCAGCTAATGGCCGGCGCTGCATGGAGCGCTGCTGAGGACCCACTTAGTTCCTGCATTAGAAACCAAACAGAAACGACTTTAATGATAAAACACCCAAACTCTGCATCTCACTGAGCTGGACGTCAGCTGGAGATAAAAACTTCCAAACACATAATTTAAAACTAGAACGTTTTCTGCTGCGGTCTCTGTGAATTTGGAGCGTTTGCAATGAAGCGACCGTTTTGCACAGTCGATTCTTTGAACATTACGGCCTATTTTTGTGCGTGCAGCGTGCAAACTTCTACTCTTGGTGCTCAGATTTAGTCGTTGCTCCCCTCCAGGGCTGTGGCCTTTCAGTGCTTTTAAAGAGAGCTCCTGTGCAGGCGTTAAAACATGGTTCAAATAATGTGAATTTTACAGAAACTGAACTGAGATGCCTGTTATAACTTTGACTATTTTGATTAATAGTCGCTTTTGGAAGTGATAAGACTGCGAGCCTCCTCAAACACTGAAGACTTTTTAAAGTCTCTCTTGTGGTCATCATTCATAATTTGTTGCCAACAGACCAACAATATGGTTTTTAAAATAATTTGGCTCAGTCAGAGCTTCCTTTCTGTTGACGCTGTCATTTTGGCTGTGGCTGCAATTGCATTCATCATAAAAAAATAAAATAAAATAAAAAGATAATTTTCCAGTTCTTAATGGACTTTTCAAATCACAGCAGCAGGAAGCTTTGAATAAACCTGTCATGGAAAGACGGGTAACAGTTTCACAAAAACAAAAAAACTGATCTGCTCATCAACACATATATTTAACGTCTACAAAAATGGATTTAAATAATATACATTTTGTGTTTGAATTTTTAAGTTTAAATAATGTGGCCTTTAGAAACTGATTATTTTAACTGTTGAGTTATTAAAACTCTCCGATTGACCTTCAGCGTATTACGGCACCGACCTTGGGTCACCTGAAGGACAGCGACCTCAGCATGCAATCTGCAGACTGAACGCTTGTGAGCCTGACAGCCGCGGTCAGCACGCCACAATAAAACCATTTCAAACTAATGTTAATAGAAAACACAGGCGTGTAATACGCCTACAATTGATTTGCAATAATGTAATTCAGAGATGCAGAGCACATTAACTCCCTGTTGTTTGTGTGGACCATGAACACCCACTCCAACATCCAACTGCCTAAATGAGCCAATCACAGCTGATGTGTCTCCATGTGGCGTCCATCCTAATGTCTCTTCTCTCCACTTTACAAAGGAAGTTGTTTGTACAATCAGGATTAGTTTAAGAGGCAGGTGGCAGGGCGGGAAAGCAGCTGCATCGTGGGGGCTTTCTGACATTTCACTCGTTCTGTCTTCTGGAAATGTGATTTCCAGCAACGTATATTTCAGAAAAAAACCCACGAGCATGCATCCATGTGTGTGTGTTTTCTAATCTGTCTCACGTGGAGGACACCTGGCAGTCAGCATCGGCTGCGTCTGCTCGGGTAAATCGCTCCGATTGTTACCAAGGTGCCAGGCGAGCAGGTCAACACAGTCTCAGCTTTCTTCAACTGCCTCTGCAGGTTTCCAACAAAAGAAAAAGATTAAACGACCAAAAAACACATTTTGAAGCTTTTTGCCTCCGTGTTGCCCAACAACAAGTCTCTTTAGTTGCTTGAGCCCTTCTCTAGATCCTGACTCAGTTTCCTGCACCTTCTTACAGCAGACATTTTGACTTGAAGCAGGAGGACGAGCGCAGGTGTAGCACTTGTTGCGTTTCACTTAACTTTTCTAGTTGGAGACGTAACTGTGAGGAAAACACACATTTAGAGCTGGAATCTCACTTGTTCGAACTCCTGGTGAAATTCTGGCCTTAATTTCTAGGAAGGTTGTTTGCATGTGACCAAGAAACACAGTTCTGGTGCTTTGGACTTGCAGACACCACAACCCCAATTCCAAAAATGTTGGACGTCGTCTAAAACATGCATCAAAAACTGAATGCACTGATTCACAAATCTTTTAAACCTTTTGACCATGCA
The DNA here is from genome assembly GCA_031762415.1 of Simpsonichthys santanae. NCBI lineage: Eukaryota > Metazoa > Chordata > Actinopteri > Cyprinodontiformes > Rivulidae > Simpsonichthys > Simpsonichthys santanae. The sequence continues at coordinate 3,457,957 of JARVLU010001073.1, read as the reverse complement.
ACGTAGTAAACAACAAAAACATCATCTCAAAAACAGTCGGGACCTGAGATCATAAACAGAGAGATTTTATGCACTTGTGATGACGTCATCATGTTGGGAAAAAAAAAATAAAACGCCAAAGTCCCAAAGTTGTTCAAAATTGCTGCGACGCTGAGTGAAGCTTGTTGACTCACACAAGCAACTTGAGATGACCTCAGAAAAGTTTTGAGATATTTTCAAGTTGTACAAATGCATGAAATGAGGATTTAGAGGAAGTTCCGCTTTAGTTGCTCCGTGCTCCACAGCAGAGCACGTGCACGGTGCAGGCTGCTCCACTTCAAGGTAAAATGTCTGCTGGGACATGAAGTATAAAATGTGAGCTTCATGTTTGCTCCTGTGTTTGGGTTTTTAAACACATTAAAAAAAAAAAAAACATCTTATTAATTATATTTCACATTTTTTATAAAATATATTTATTTTTTAGG
>JARVLU010001073.1:3434361-3448484 GCA_031762415.1 Simpsonichthys santanae | reverse complement strand
AGCAACCTACCACACCCCCCCCCCCCCACACACACACACACACATCCAGTACCTCCATTGCCACTACTTTCTGTGCTTCAACTCTCGCTTGCTTGATTGCACAATGAAAAGACTTAAAAACGTAAAATAAAATAAAAAATAAATTGGACAGTCTTTTACTGTATATTTTGATTGCTTTTTTTTTGTTTGTTTTTGAAAAATTTGCACCATTGTATTTGAGGCGTGATGTACATATGTGATCACCCATCAAACATTTCTCTAATCTTTGTAATAAATAATCAAAATTTTATTAATGATCCACTTAAACTGTAAAACTGATTTGCAAATTAGGTGTGCTGTTTAATTATATTTTTGTGTTTTTAGTTAAATTGTTCTTTTAAGAGCGGAGACTTTTTAAGGGTAGAAGTGGAAATGCTGCTTGAAGGAGCGGCTCTAATGTGATATTAAGAAGCTCGTTGTTATGTTTAAAATTAGAGTTTATGTCATCATTTTCAGATTACATGTCCAATATGTTTTATTCGTTCAAGGCAGTTAAATTTGTTCATAACTTTATTATTAGTAAGCCTGAGAGTACTGAACCCGAGCTAACAGTTACTGGAACACACCCTGTCAAAATCAGAAAATTCCCGGATCCTGTTCTGGCAGGATCTGGTTCAAATTAAGCCCTGGTCTAGATCTGAAAAACGTTTGGAGTCAACCCAGTTCACAGTGTGACCTCAATAAACACATACCATACACTTAGTGACATTTACAGATATTGAGCTGATATTTAAGCTAGTAGTAGCCGAGAGTTGTTCACAACACAAACTTTGAGCACTCTCAGATTGTGGTTTCTAGTAATATTAAACATTATTTTATTTTCAAGGTTTGATTGAAACAGCTAGATTATTAATTTCTCAACATAATCTTACTTTAAATCCGTGGCATGAAAGGTGGTAGGCAACATGCATTCCTTCAAGCTACTATGAAGTTGAAATATCAAAACATCTATGTACATGAAAAGTTAGATAAAGGATTAGAAATAAGGAAATTTACATTAAAAAAGAGTAGTAAACATATATTTTTTTCCATTTTCTTGGGCTTTTGTGTCTTGTAATCAGTGTTAGTTTAGCTCATAGACGTCCCATTCTGCACGCTAAAACTAAAAAGTGAATTTCCTGCTCTGCAACACAGAAGACGTTGAGAGCGAAGCGCTAATGTTCAGCTTCACAGAAGAATGAGGAGAAATATGGTTTCTCACTGCGGGACGTCTCTGATGAAACTCATAAAGTAAAACAGATGTGAAATAAAGTTATTTGGATGCACGTCTAATTGTAAATCATCTGTGATGAAAGTTGAGAGATTTACATAGCAGGGTTGTTTGTTTGAGCCCAAAGGGTGACATTTCTGGATCTCAGTCAAAACTATTCCTTTGACTTCTCCAATGTTCCTCTGAAAAACAGAAGAACATCTCAGATTCATTTGAGCATAATAATTTAATCAATCCAGCCTCACATCTTGTGTTTCAGTGTTGTTTGCCTTCGAGGCGCAGCACTTTGCCAAACTTTGATTAATTAGTGACTTTTTTAACGTAAAGATGAGCTGTCACGGTGAAAGTTGAAGAAGTTCAGCAGCATGTTTTTGTCCTGTTACATCATCCGTTCCCACAACTCGTAGAGTTCACACTCCGTGCTCCTTAATATGCAGTAGATGCACTTCCTGCCACAAGAATGATACATTATAGACTGATGCAACTGTGATCCAGACCTGGCAACGGGCTGTTTATTACCCTCCTAATTCATGGGAATAAGACTTATCTAAAGGCTGAGCTTCATCCTGAGATTAAACTTCAGCTGCACGGTTGCTCCTTTTCACTCTGAACTGAAAAGACTCCATGTTGTTGTGCGTTTTTTGTATTTTTTATTTTTGAGGGAATTTGCTGTAATCTGAGAGGAGCGTGAACCAGCCTGGACTTGCTGATGAAACAGGCAGAGTGGTGGATGCAGATATGCTAGCAGTTCCAGTTGCAACAGTACAGCGTGCATGAATTATGAATCGTGCACGAGGGAATGGCAGGAGGAGTGCAGATCATGCATAAATGCAGGAGCAAGCCAGGCTTTTGTGAGCTTTCTGAGGCTGAGGGGTTTGCTGAACGATGCTCATAAGTTTCCTTTTTACAGACAGAGAAGGTTTAAACAAGCGAACACATTATTGTTTAGACGGTTTAGTTAACTTTAAACTAACTTTTCTACCGTGTGGGAAAACGTAAGCTTAAGATGGTGAGCAAAGTGTTTCTTAAAGGGAAGCATTTCGCCGGCTGCCCTTCAAACCAGAGTTGTAGACGTCCATTAACTTTATGCTGTTAAATGACTGTGAGCCAGTGGTGATTTTAGCCTCTTTTTTGAGGGTGCCCAAGCACCCCTAAATTTTAACTCAGCACCCCTGAAAAATTAAGAAACTACAGTATCAATAGGATTTTGTAAAGAAACAGTCTTCAAATCTTAGATTCACCAAAATATTGAATACATTTGAAATAAATATGGAATAAATGATGACACTCTTAAACGGGCCAGTATTTTTTTTTTTTTTCTTTTGCACGAGTCAGATCCTCAACGCCACCTGTCAATCAATCCAGTAGGCTCGTCAACAACTGACCAGTCGGCAACCTCAACTTGTCCTGAAGGTAAACGCCCCCTACCTGCAGGAGCTCCACCCCTTTTCCTCCAACAACATTGTCAGGGTTTTGCATTACAAATGTTTTGCAGTCAAAGGTCATTGGTTAAATTAAAGGTTAATGCTATTAGTTAATGCTAAATCTATTAGTTGTGCTTTGTTTTGTTTTGTATGCAGATATATGTTGTAACTTCTGGTTGCATATGTTTAGTCTTTGTTAACTACGATCTTTTAAAAGTCCCGTTTGTGACCGAGTTCCTCGTTTACAGCCATACCACCCTGAATACACCCGATCTCGTCTGATCTTGGAAGCTAAGCAGGGTTGGGCCTGGTTAGTACTTGGATAGGAGACCACCTGGGAATACCAGGTGCTGTAAGCTTTTGTACTTCTCAAAACCCAGTTGGTCAAAGCAGATGACCGCTTGTCCTGAGCCTGGTTCTGCTAAAGGTTTCTTCCTCATGAGGGAGTTTTTCCTTTCCACTGTCGCCTTCATGCTTGCTCAAGATGAGAGTTCTGTGATGGAGTTAAACTCAAAGCTGCTCCTCATAATGTTACATTTTTTTTTATATTGATATTTCTGTTTAGTGCCCTGAGACGACTTCTGTTGTGGCTTGGCGCTATAGAAATAAACTGAAACTGGCGGAGAACCCCTACCAAACTTCTCATCTAAGAAAATGTTGTTAAATAGTAAAGTTCACAGAAAACCAGAAGGATCTTCTCAAAGTTGTTAAAATGTTTTGTACAAAATGTTCAATCCAGTCAACCACGCAACAAGAATGCCCCAGAGCTAAGTGGAAATAAGGACAAAGGAGTGTGACACTGGATCACTGAAGCTTTTATGCAGCACACTGATGAGGAGGAAGTGATTCCAGGTGTGACAGCAACCAGCAGAGGAGGAGAAAGGTTGTCCTCTAGTAAGAGAACCCCATGAAATCAGTGGACGTAACAGGCACCCTATGTTTTATATTTAACAATGCACTGTTGAACTTGTTCTTTCTTTAAATGAATTAGAATTAATTTACTAATAAACTTTTTAAAAATAGTGTTTAAGACACCAAAGTTCATGCTCAATAATCCAACAACGTTCAGTCAGGTCATCTGGACGATTTATTGTTTTGCTGAGCCGTTTCGTCCTTCATCCAAAGGACTTCCTCACTCTGAGGAGACATGCAGAGGATTGAAACTTGAAAGTGTTTCAGACATTTTTCTTTTAAATTTATGAACCCAGTCCGGCTCGTTGGAAGCAAACGTGCAGAACAACTGCTGGTTTTGGTAAAACACTCAAATGACTTGAGGAATGGAAGTTTTCAACACAGCTCTCTCCTCCCACCGCTGCATCCGCTGCAGCACCGTGGTTCTGTTCTGGTGTGTTTGGGATCGTGGTTCTGTTGGACTCAGCTGTTGGACGACGTGAGTTCACGTTGCATTCAGTGCCTGCAAAGAGCCCAAACCATCAGCCCTCCACCACCGTGCTTCACAGCCACTGTGAAATGATGCCGTGCATCAGGGTTAAGATCTTCTCTTTGGTGTCGTTTTGTTCCAGGAGTCTTCAGGTTCATTCACATGAAATTCAAAAGAAGAGATTTTCTCCTGTAACCTGTTCTGAAAAGCCACACTTGTTCAGTCTGTCTCTAACTGTTCTGACATGACCTTTGAACTTTAACCTTTAGCCTGTTAACTGAGGCCTGCAGCATCTGAGCTGGAGCTCATTTCTCAGAGCGTTGCACAGTCTGACCTTCAGGGTGAACTTGCTGTATGTCCATACGACTGGCCAATGCCACTCGTGATGAATCTTCCTCACTGTTGGATATTGGACTCCAAACAGTTTGGAAATGACCTTTGACCCTTCCTAGATTGATTAGCAGCAACAGTTGCTGCTCTCAGCGGGTCATTGCTGATATCTTTCCTTCTTGACGTTGCACAAGCATGTCTTTGGCTTTTATAGAGAAACTGCTGGTTGTCAGTTAATTAATGTTTCCTCAGCAGCACCGGCTGCTCCTCACCCTCTTTATTCATGTAGCAGAAAGGATCGATTCATTTTTCACAAACTATTCCTGCTTTGAGGCTTAATTTTAGCGACTAATGAAATGTTTTGTGGCGTTCAGCTGAGGCTGTATTGACTTCATTTCCTTCATTATGAGACCTTGGACGAAACGGATCGTTTTTATTGTAACAGAATGGTTTTTCTGTCTCATTAGTTTTTAAACGGAGCTGAGCTGCAGCCGGTCAGGAGGTGAACGTCTTCAGTTCACAGAAACACAGCGAACATCAAGAAACATGGTGCTCAAGCTGATTTCCACCTAAGATTCATTTAAATGCTCAAAGGGAGGAATTCACCACGTCTGTCACAACTGTAGTCTCCTTGATCAGACGTGCCCTTAAATTTACTGTGATTGTGATTCTAATGTAAAACTGTGGCTTCACTTTGCTTTATTTAACCATGATCCTGCTGGTAAAGTGCTTTTATTTTTATTTTTGTGCAGGCAATGAAGTGCCTCCCACACCGAAAACCTTGTCAAATTCAAACTTTGAGGTCCACCTTTTGCAGGACAATGTTGGAATTTACACAGTTCAACGAAGCAACACATTCTAAATTCAGATTTTCAGCTATGATCCTTAGATCCTCAGTGGTTTTACAGCAAATAAGACCTGCGGTCTGTTTTTTTAAATCGTAGATGTTTTATGCTCCTCCACAAATTAAAAATCAACATTTGACGTTCTCACCCAAACAGGCCATTGAATGCATCACGCAGGGCCGGGAGCTGGAGAGGCCACGCACCTGCCCCAAGGAGGTGTACCTGCTGATGCAGGGCTGCTGGCAGAGGGAGCCCCAGCAGAGGATGGTCATCAAGGACATCCACCACCGCCTGCTGGAGCTGGTCAGAAACCCACCCATCTACCTGGATATCCTGGGCTGATGGCGCCAGGAGGCCCAATCAGTTTAATCAGCTCATAAACAAGTTGCCTTTTTCATTTAAAATCTGTTTTTTGTCTCTGAACTGGGATACAGTTGTCACCCAGTGTGCTAACGTGTCCGCTTTACCGAACAACCAGTCGGAAGTGACCTTTTTGCCTTAATTTGTCCCTTTCCAGCTCCACTTTGAGTCCTGTTTACGGCCCCGTGACTCTCTGGAACAAACGTCAAATGTTTACCAAAGTGTTAAAAAGGTCATCTGAGGCGGGATCAGCATGGAGGGGGCGTGCATGGATGTGTTGGGAGTGGCACAGCTGAGAACCCAGTTCCAGATGATGGCTCGTGTCCACTTTGCAGCTGAGAGTTTTGTCGATCAGTAAGTCGCAGCGGGACAGGCGTCGTCTTGCAGAGCGACGTCTGCAAAACGCACCGATTTGGGTTTTAGTTTTCTCAAGGAAGGCTTTTAGTAAATGTAAATAAGATTGTCACAATAAAAGCTTGTTTTCCATGAGTCAAAGTTATAGGATTATTTTTCAAAACGAGAAAAATGGACAAATTGTTACAGATTAGCAGAAAACATGTTTCCAGGAAGAAGTCCAAACAGGACAGAGTGTAAATGACCAGAGCCAGATTTTATTCCCAGAGGAGCAAACGTCCAGCTGCTGCTGGTGAAAGAGGAGAAGCTTCAGAGGAAACATCTCACCTCTTTATGTACTAAAAAAAAAAGGCTCAACTTCTTAGTTTCATCATTTCATATGTTTACAATGTTCAAATATGAGTAAAATATGTATTTATGAGATAAGCAAATTGTTGCTTTGGGTTTTATTTTTACATTTTACACAACGTCCGACTTTTCATGGTTGGGACCGTGTATAAACGTCAGTGTTTACATTTGTTACTGAGAGAAAAAGCAGCAGTTCGACGTGCAGATCGCTCCGAAGCAGCTTTACTCCTGATCGGACGTGTTCAACATGCGACTGCAGAAAACCTGCAGTGAAATCTGAAAAGGGAGCGGGCCGGGAGGTGAACGCCTGAGATGGCTGGAGAGGCAACAGATGGGTTGAAGCGAGACTCCAGGAGGGGGGACAGATGGCTCCGAAAGTGAAACTGGAGCAAAAACCTGGGGACTGGACGGATCAGGTGTTCAAACCACAGCTTGTGTAGATTCTGACTGTACATATCTGTGTGATGGTTCAAATATCTCCCTTCATGTGTTGTTACTCCAGCACTTTCTATACTGTCTGCCTTTAAACAATAAACTTGATAATAAATTAAAGAGTCGGTCGAGCCTTCATTGTTCCAGAGCCGCCTGTTTGGACGGGCTGACCCGCGGCGCCTCCCCGGGCTGCTCGGCAGACGCTCGTTGAAAAAGAATAATCAAGTTTCATATTGCCTTACCGCTGGGCCTCCAGCAAACATCGCCACAGTCCTACCCCGCCCTCCATCTCTCTGTATGCAGAGCCTCCAGGGGTTGTGAGTAATGCTATCATCCCTGCCCCCCACCTCCCCCCTCCTTGGTGCACAGGGGGACAAACACTTGGAGGCCTCGTGTCTGGCTCATTGTTTCTTCTAGTGTCTTACAAGCAGATTGAGGCCAGATAGTTCCGAACGCTCGGCACCCTTTGGTGGCGAGTTAATAAGCTCTCCAGCTCCGCCCTGCTTCCACGAGGAATACGAGGATAATAAGAGCTGGAAATGAGGCCATTTAATGGAAGTCCTATTAAAGCTGTGCAGCAGGAAACTTCCCTTTTCACCTCATCTTATAATGTACGCTCACAGGATATTGGTTTCTCCTGATAATTATTTCTTTTGTGGTAACGGCAGAGCCGATTCATTGTGGCCTGTGTCTACTGCTAATAATGAAGCGCTCTGTGCTTCACATGCCGCTGTGTGAGGCTTCACAGTGGGAGAAGAAAGAAACCTAATGAATCAGGCCGAGTCACACAAAACTGCACTGCTTCAACACTGCTGCAAGTTCTGCTCTGCTTCTAATTACATTTCTGCAATTTTAATGTCCTCATGTTTTCAGCCTGAATATCGGCCTTCAAGACAAGGCCATTCAACACCCGCTCCCCCTAAATAAACCAACAGCTCTGTGGCTCCTCATTTGTGGGAAATAAACTCATCCGAGCACCAGATATTTAGGTTTTCCTGCACATGACGTCTTCCACTGTTCAAACTGCCTGAGGCTCATTTATTGACAAGTGAAAGCTCATGAGGGAGAAGAGCTGCAGCTTTTAAAGGCCCCCATGTTGTGCTGCACTGCCCTCTGCTGGTCACTGAAGGCACCACTCAGGTTCTGCAGCAAGAAGCTGCAAAATTAAGCGTTTTGTCCAACAAGAAACAACCCCAATTTATGCAATTTTAGCTTTTTTTAAACAACCAAATTATTATTATTTTTTTTAATTAGCTCTGACATATATTTGGTGTTTGACCACCTGAATGCATCACTGTCAAACCTCACATTCTTAAAACTAAAGTTTGGTCAACAGGAAATAAATATTCGGCTGCAGGTGTTTATGAAGCTTGTTGTTTCTGCACATCATGAATCAGAAATCTGAAATAATTCCACTTCCAAGAAGAACATTTGACAAAAGCTTTCATTTTTATTACACCGGTCTATTAGAACAAAGTAGCAAAAAACAAATTATGTACAACAAATGTATTTACACGGTTCAAGATTACTTTTTAAAAACAGAGCATTTAAACAAAACAACAGTTTTGTAAAACTTTTTTTAAAAAGCACTTCTTTATGTTTTTAACCAACTCAACTCGAGCATCTTTTTCCTCCACCTCATCATATTTACTTTCTGTTGCACATTTTTCAAACATTCTTCAACATGTACCTTAATAAAAAAAAAAAAAAACTTCACAAATGAGTGACGTCGAATCCAGAACTAATTCTGCACAAACAGCTTTTGACAGCAACAGTGATCCGGTCAAAAGGTGTGATTTTGGTCCGGGTGGTGCTGTTTGGGACGAGACGGGTTTTAGCAGAAGCTGCTGCGGGAAGAAACGAACGCTGCCGTTTGAGAAAGCGACGCTGCCAGGAATCAACAGGGTCCGAGTGAGGAACGCTGTAATGTGATCGCTGCAGAGACGCTCCGGATCGATGTGCGCTCTGCAGGAGGGGAGCTCTGAGCCCAGCGAGGGCAAAAGCTGCTCCTTTGTGTGGATGATGCCACTTTTATTCTTCAACGTGAACCCTGAAGGCAACATGAAGTGCTCTGACACTAAAGTGTTTCTGCTCATCCTTCCTCCAGCGCCCGACACGGACCTGGAACCACCTCGCGTCCTTTACATCACATACGCTTCCCCTTAAATCGACCTACAGACGGACGCAGCGCGTTAGCCGTGCGCTTCCTGCTGCTCAGGCGCACAAAGAGCCGGTGGACTGAAATGCACGATTAAATTAAATCACCTGCAGTGAACGCTGCAGCTGCTCTGCGCCGATGAGACACGGAGCTTTAAACACGCCGTTTGTGCCGAGTCTGAACGTCCTGAGCTCAGCAGCGTCTGAAACTTATTTTATTCTCATTAGAGTTTAGGTGGAGCCCAAAACAAGTGGAAAAGAACTTTGTCCCAGTTTCTTAGGATTTTCAGTCTTTAATTGCATCATTATAAAGATTTACACATACTACAAATAGGAATATGAACATTAACTATGCTTTTATTTCTAGGGTTTCATGATGGATACATTTTTATTTGAGGCCGCAAGTTTCTTTAAAAATGGGGTGGACAGGAATTTTTTTTAGATTTTTTTGCTGGAATAATCATATTAATCTAGTTTTTCCCAAATAAATTGAAAACAAAAACAAAAAAGTTTGAATTAAACATGAACCCGTTTGTAATTATTGACATCATCTGCTTAATAAAACTTTCTTCAAGGACCAAAAGTTTTTCAAATGTTCTACAACATCTCACTTCTTAACAGTAAAATAAAGTTTAAATATGACACTGTTGACATTTCCCACTTGTTTTGAGGCACAATTATCTTTGTGTTAAACGTTTCTTTGGAAATACGACGCAAGAAATTATTATTTTAGCAAGAATTTATAGAAATCAACCACTTTTATAACAAATACTCCACGGATTCTCACATCTGTTCCAAATAAAACATGATGGTAAATATAAGTGTTTTATTTATTTGCTCAAAAACGACAGTTTCTGCTTGTTTTAAGGCACGTTATGACTCTGTAAATATAAAATCTGAAGATCCCCTAACAACAATAAAACTTTAATAATTCTGTTTATGCACCTAAAATAAGCAATAAATATAGATCTATATAAATATAAAAGTTATTGAGTTAGTGGTTAATGTAAACAGGAGTCACATTTACACCTTAAAACACCATAAATGTTAACAAAACCCCAAACTATGATTAAATTCTCTCTTTTTTTTCTTCCGTGTTTCTTGAAACCCCATCAAGAAAACAATTTAAAGTGTTTAAAACTTCCCAGGAATCGTCTGAATTTAAACAAAGTCCAATTGGAAGCGCTGGTTTGTGTTTTCTCGTTGGGATCTGTGGAGCCCACCGGGGTTCACAACAGTTTTTACGATGAGCGGTCCGAAGCAAACCGCTCCCGACGCAGACTGTGGAAGACCTCTGGGGGGCAGGAGGCCGCCTCAGCGTTGCCATGGGAACAGGGTTATAAAAGTGCTACCTGTCTTTTAATCACCGCCTCAGCAACACTTTCTTCTCCTCCCCTGTTGGGGGCGGATTGTGAGGCTCGTAATGAGGCAGGCAATCAGAAAAATAAAATAAATAAAGTCAAATGGAGCCGCACGGCTCTGAAAATCAGGTCCCGTCTGCTCCAAGTGGAACGGACGGATGTTTGAGAGCCGGTGATCCAATCTGCACGACCCGACGTGGAGCTGTCGTCTGCGCTGCTGCACGCTTATAATGAAACCTCAGAACTCTGAGCGGCTCTCTGCACATTTGAACCTGATCAGACGTGGAGGTCAAAGGTTAAGTGTGGCGTGTTGTGTCAGAAAGCTTCATTCAACCCACAGCCTTCCAGAAAGCACCATGAAACAAACCCTTTGTTTCAGGCCCTCGTGCACAGATTCAATAAATGTGAGCGGGTCTTCAGCTTCTGAGCACAAAACAAAAACAAGACAAAACTTAAAGCAGCGCCACTGGGAGCTGACGAACAGGTAGCCCTTTCCTCAGGAAAGGGAATCAGTTTTTATTTTGGAGTGGGGGGGTCCCTTACTGCTCCTTGCCCTCGCAGGCTGCGGCGTGCGGCTCGATGGAGGCGGAGCTAGGTTTCCATAGCAGCGGCGTGCTGAAGATGGCGATGACGCCCATGTTGAGGACGAGGCTGACCACAAGCGCCCCGATGGTCCCGAGGAAGGACGGCATCACCTCGTGAGACTGGAGCCACGCCCTCCGTGACGTCATGTCGGCGATGACCCCCTCCATCTGGAAGTGGGTTCCCACCACGGCGCAGATGTGGAAGAGCTGATGGCTGTGGCCTTCATGAAGACAAAGCAGGTTTCTGGGTCAGGACTCGTCACATCAAAGTGTTTTTTTATTTTTTTTATTTTACATCTTGAAGGTCATTTTGTCACAGGGACACCAACATGTACAGATGTGGTTACAGTTTGGTGTGAAACATCAGCATTTCTTAGTCAAACCGTCAAAAACCTCCATGGCTGGAGCTTTAATTTTGTCTGGAGCTCAGAAAGAGGTTTGTAACGGCTTTATTTCTTTTAACAACAAAACGCACCACAAAGGACCATTTTGGGTTCAATTTCCAGACTCTAAAAAGATTTCCACCCCAGCCTCAATCGATTTACTCACGCACAGGATTTACTTTTCTTTCAGTCAAAACGGACACAACAAAACCAAACACCTTAAAGTCCCCATTCCTTACATTACATGTAAAGAAGTGGAAAAATATTAGGAACTATGAGGGGAGAAATAAACAAACAAACAAGATTTTGAGGTTTAATTTCTAAAACCAAAGTAGTATAAAAAAAAAAAAAAAAAAAAAAAAAAAAAAAAAAAAAAAGAAAAAAAAAAAAAATACCTAAACTAAAACTAATGAGTTTTTCTGCTCTGAATCATCTAAAAAGAGATAAAAAGCTTCAAGGTCGTCTGAAACAAGCTCCATGTTTATTTATTACAGAGAAAAAAGTTCATTTAAAAATGAGTTGATCAAACAAATGAGTTACAAAGAATGAGTCATCCAGAGGTGGGTGGGCACAGCTAATCAAAAGGTTAGCTTTGCTAACGCTAAACTGCTAAGCAGAGTGACGCAGTCAATGTTTCTGGCCGTTTACGATGTTTCTGGCCGTTTACGATGTTTCTGGCCGTTTACGACGTTTCTGGCCGTTTACGACGTTTCTGGCCGTTTACGACGTTTCTGGCCGTTTACGGCGTTTCTGGCCGTTTACGACGCTTCTGGCCGTTTACGACGCTTCTGGCCGTTTACGACGCTTCTGGCCGTTTACGAAGCTTCTGGCCGTTTACGAAGCTTCTGGCCGTTTACGAAGCTTCTGGCCGTTTACGAAGCTTCTGGCCGTTTACGATGCTTCTGGCCGTTTACGATGCTTCTGGCCGTTTACGATGTTTCTGGCCGTTTACGAAGCTTCTGGCCGTTTACGAAGCTTCTGGCCGTTTACGATGCTTCTGGCCGTTTACGAAGCTTCTGGCCGTTTACGATGCTTCTGGCCGTTTACGATGCTTCTGGCCGTTTACGATGCTTCTGGCCGTTTACGATGCTTCTGGCCGTTTACGCTGTTTCTGGCCATTTACGCTGTTTCTGGCCATTTACACTGTTTCTGGCCGTTTACGCTGTTTCTGGCCGTTTACGCTGTTTCTGGCCGTTTACGCTGTTTCTGGCCGTTTACGCGGTTTCTGGCCGTTTACGCTGTTTCCTTCTCTTTATAAATGATTCTCAGTAAAACTACGCAGAGCAGCTGGAGGAGTTTAAGATGAAATCAGGTGTCTGTCTGACACTGAGACAATGTTTATTGTTAGAAGGTGAGCAGGAGGAACTCAAACAAAGCCTAAGGCTAATAAGTGGAAACATGTAGATCTTGCAGGGAACATTTCGGACATTCACACGGTTGAAACTTCTTTCTTTGTAGAAAATATTTTGTTTTTGAGCAAACGTTTTTAGAAAGCAGCAGATACAGTTTCTGACAGAATATCTTGACTGTTCCCTAAACTCAGTAGATGAGTAGCAGATGTGAAAATAAAACTTTTGAATGCAACTAAACCACTGAAGGTCAAAGGGATAAACCGGCTGTGGGACAAACTCAATGATTTTAACAAATGTATGAAACAAAAGGTCTGAAACACTTTCAGCTTTTCTTCAAACTGTGGCTGTGCAGCCAAACGACGTCAACCCAAGCTGCATGAACCCTCAGAAGCACGTACCGATGTAGTCGAAGCGGCCGGGGGCCAGCCGCTCCGGGAGGTGAGCGGTAAACAGGAAACAGGTGAGGAAGGCGAAGAGGAGGTGGTAGCTGTGATTGGAGAGGGCGACGCTCTGACTGCAGCTTCCCCAAAACCACAGAATGACCTGAAGACGGAAACAACCGGATCTGAGTCCGACTCCAAAACCACTTTGGATTTGGTCGAAGAGGGAAAAAAACAACTTCTTGCATAATGAACAAACCAATTATCTCCAAGATTAGAAGATTAGACTGTGGATTACTGGAGCCAAGTCTTGTTAATAATCTCAGTAAAACGTGGAACTAATCAGGTGTGGTCGCTTACATAAACAGATTTTATTATTAAAATAAATTTAAAAAACTATACAGAAACTACAGTTCTGGTGTGAGGACTCACCCGGTAAAACAGAGGAACGGTGTCAAATATAAACGGCACGACGAACGCTCCGGTGCGGAGGGCTTTGCTTCTCTTTGGAAACTGCAACTCCACAAATCTGTGCAGAGGCAAACACAAACATGTCAGCAGAACTGGCAACGCTCAGAATATTTATCATGTTGCTCATTTTTTATTTGCATCTCCTCCGACCGTTTGAAAAAACTCCCACAAAATGCACAACAGGACCTGCCTCAGTGTGGAAACGTGTGCAGAGACTTTGGGTTCAAACGGGACACAGGAAGTTGGACTTTAGACGTCTGAACGAGCGTTTGGAGATCTTTAACTCTTTTATACAACAAAGTGTTGAAGGGTTTATCAACTTTACAGATCCATTAAAAACAGACACATTTGGATCCAAACCAACTTTGATTAAAGCATGAGAACATTTCAGCTTGTCCAAATAAATGGTAGATGGACAGTTATTATAGAAGCCGTTCTATCTTATCGATACTCAGAGCTAGGCCTGTCATAATAAATTTTACTGGGTGATTAATTGTCTCAAATTATTGTGATAAACAGTAATATTGTTTGAAATTTGACAATAATTAGCAATTATTGTAGGGCAGCACAGTGGCGCAACCGGTAGAGCTGCTGCCTCTCAGCGAGCAGGTGCCCGGTTCAAATCCCAGTCTGGGGGTCTTTCTGGGTGGAGTTTGCATGTTCTCTCCGTGCATGTGTGGGTTTTCTCCGGGTACTCCGGTTTCCTCCCACA
>JARVLU010001073.1:3379491-3394921 GCA_031762415.1 Simpsonichthys santanae | reverse complement strand
AAAGGTTTCTTCCTCATGAGGGAGTTTTTCCTTTCCACTGTCACCTTCATGCTTGCTCAAGATGAGAGTTCTGTGATATGAATAAACTGAATTGAATACTTTCATTTTGTTTTAAAAACCCAGCCAAGCCTTCTTTGCTTACAATCCTAAAAGTCTAACAACCCAAACGCCATGGAACAGAACAGCTTTCTGGGTAGACGTTTGACTGTCAGTTGAACTAAACAGTAAAGAAAGGCAGGTTGTGATCAACCTGCTCTGCAGTACATCCCTCAGGTGTGACCAGGAAATCCAAATTCACATTGTGCTGGATGAAGCAATTCTAAGCCAGGTCAGACCAGAGGTTTCTCAGCTTCCAAGCTGAAATGTTTGAAATGAAAGGGCTGTCTCCAGCTGGACGTACTTGTTGCGCAGGCTGATGTTCTCCGGCTTGAAGACTTCTCTGTAAGATGATTTGCTGCCGATGATGACATCCAGCTTGTGGACAGACTCCACCACAGCCCTGGGAGGAGAGACAGATAAATAAATAACAGGACAATGACAACATTAGACAGCAGCTGTAACGTTCAGAATGTGTATGTTTTGTGAAATGACAGGCTGAAAAGCTAAAGAGCCTTTTTTTTTAGTTTCACTTCTCTGTGACAACAACAGAAATGACAAAAGCTACTCTTCAGAAAGATTAGTTCTGAGGAAAACATGTCTGTTACAGATAAAAAACATGCGAGAACTTTACACATGACGTTAATAAAACAGCTTGGTGGACCCTTTAATTTAAAGCACGGTTATAACGTTAGCACGTCCGGTTAGCTCGGCTACAAACGGCCTCGTCAACTTACCTGTAAAGCCGCTTGATGAGAAGCACTTTCGCCTCTGATTCGCTGTCCTGCCCCGGCCCACTCATGTTAGCGACCAGGCGGATGTTGGCTCACACGTCCCGGTGTCAAGTCACCGTTTCATCCGAATCTCCGGACATACAGTTGTCACGGCTACTCGGGTTCGTTCCCCGGGTAGTGACAACCGTGTTGTTAGCCAGCTAGCACTAGCTATCCAGATAACGCTGGCGTTCCTCCTGTTTTCTTCCGTTTCTTGTGTCCTTTGTATAAACCTCCTCCACCCATCCGTTCTGAAAACTGGGTGGAAAGGTGTTCCGGGCCATACACAGCGTTCCCGGTCAGCTAAAACGCTCTAAAATGCCTCTTGTGTTATCCTCCATTCCGACCATTATTCCTATCAGGCGCTGACTGCCTGAATATCGCGAGAGTACGAAAGCGAACTCACGAGATTTGAAACGGGGTTGCCAGGTAGTTTTTGAAATTTCGCAAATCAGCATCTAAGAAGTTACGGGGTTGCCAGATAGTTTACAATTTTCGCAAACTGTACAAAAGTACGTACGAGAAAACAGTCACGTACCGGTATGTTATACATTCATTTGCAAAGAAAGATTAGTCCCGAGGCAAACATGTCTGTTACAGATTTATTTATTTACATTTATTTATATTTATTTACATTTAATCATCGTGAAACTTTAATGATAAAATTTAATTTAACAGCTGATGCTTCATTCTGGATTCCTTAGAGAACTTTACTAATTGGCTTTTCTATGTGAATGCTACTTAGTGCCCTGAGACAACTTTGTTGTGATTTGGCGCTATATAAATACACAATTGAAGTGAATTCTTGGTCAATATGTAAAAACTAATTGTTTATGTTATTTGGTATACAGTATTGTCAAAGGAAATAAAGTTTTTAAAAATACAACGTAACAAAACCTTGGTTATAAACTTTTACAGAAAATGTATTTTATTTGCAAAAAACGATTTGAACAGATTTTACTTTGTCATATACAGTAATTACCATCTCAATAAATGCGTTTACACAAAGGATTTTTATTTTATGATTGTGAACCCTAAAATGATCTTGTCAGTTTTTGGACAACAAGGTAATTTCATCAAAATGTGGAAACAGCAAATAAATTCGGTCACCCTCCAATGATGAGCTCTCATTTGTTTGTAAAGTTTAATGGGCATCAACACACTGAACCAAGCTGAACAAATGTTCTGATACGTGCGTTCAGTTTCATGGCAAAATCTTTAACTTCCTTGTTATCATTTTAATAAAAGAGCTGTCTTGTAAGACAAAAAGTCCTCCAAATTTTAAAGTGGACAATGCATTAAAAAAGTTATAAAAACTTGCAAAGTTGAACTTTAGATATTAGACAAAGCAGCACATTCAAGAGCATTGATTATGCTTTATTATTTTACTAAACTAACCAACCTTTTCTTGCACAACATCAATTTGTTATGTAAGAAGTTGTTGAGCATACTGACATATTAACTCTGCTGCCCCTGTGTCACCCATCCAGAGAGGTCCAAAGTGACTGTTAAATAAAGAGTAAGGAGCACGAGATGTTGGAGAAATACCAGAAGTTATGGAGTCAAGACGTCAGGAGTCCCAGTGGTCGTTGGAGGACTTGGTGCTGTGACCCCCCAAACTGGAAGAGTGGCTCCAACAGATCAGGGACAATCAGGGACCTCTGTGCACAAGAGAGCAGTCCTAGGAACAGCTGATCCAGAACAGAACCTCAGAACCAAAGATCTCTGGTAGAGGATAATGTTGTACTTCCTCTATTTGACAACAGAGGCCAACAAAGATCATTCATCATTTTTAAATGTCTGTAAATTTACCATCTTTACAGCCTCAGAAACAAACTCAGAATGCTGGGAATTTGATAAAGTCTTGGTTTGATGTTAAAAAGATGGAAACAACTAAAACTGTAAAAGTTGATGAGATTAAAAGTGTTTTACAGGTTCAAATGTATATAATAAATGTATTTCTGTTGTTTTTAGTGTCTTAAAAAGTCAATAATGAAACTTCTTGGCGTAACAACAGTTTAACAACATGTTTACTCCATTGACTTGTTTTGTGTGTGACGGGCAAACAGGTTGATTTTGGTTTTGTTGCACTTCCTTTGTGTGTTTTTTGCTTTTTTCAGAGTCAGACAATAACAGCCTCCTGAGACGGTCGCCTGGAGGAGAACCAGCACATTTATAAGCCTTTCGTGTTCAGTTTACTCCCCACGTTTCAGGCGACCTTCATCACACTCGACACCTTGACGGAGAGACTGAGTGATGAAATGACCAACTCACATCAGCAAAAAGCAGAAATCAAATTCCTGTGAGAAGACTCACTTGTGAGTCTAACCGTAGAGCGTGAACCATCTTGAAAAATTATTTGCTCTAATTTGCATTAAATTCAGATAAAGCAGAACTTTGTATTACAAGTAAACTAAAACTGTCCGTTTTATTCAATATTTAAATAATCTGTTAGATAATTCGGGTTACATCTTGAACATCAACATCTGAAATTTAAAGAAACAAGTTTGAAAACTCATTTTATTTCTTAATTTAAACCAGATTGAGTTATAATTTGTTTAATTGGATTGTGCTCCATTCTTTCATCGTTTGTGGACAGCACTTGTTTGTAAAAGCAACTGGTTTGACCTTTCTCGTTTAAAAGTTACTTTCAATGGGAAACACATGGAATTACCATGTGTATGAAAAGTGCTTTAAAAGATGCCTTGTTTAGAAATTAATCAACCATATTGTTCAGAATATAAGGCACATAAAATCTTTTAATCTTCTCAAAAATCAACAGTGAGCCCAATAATCCAGTGTACCTTATGTATTAATTCTGGTTGTGCTTACTGACCTCAAACCGATTTTAGGCAGGCAGCACGACGGCTCAGTGGTTAGCACTGTTGCCTCACAGCAAGAAGGTCCAGGGTTCAATCCCTGGTAGGACCTGGGTTCATTCTGGGTGGAGTTTGCATGTTCTTCTCGTGCATGTGTGGGTTTTCTCCAGGTACTCCGGTTTCCTCCCACAGACAAAAACATGCATGTTGGGCTGCCTTCAGGTCCAGGCCTCCCTTGCAAAAGAGATCTATCTCTGTGAGATTTGCCTGGTTAAGTAAAGGTTAATGAAATAAAATGTGGTTATTGTGAATGCGTTGAATAAAGTTAGACTTATCTGTCTGTTTGTTTCACTTAATGCGCCTGATAATCCGAGGCGCCTTATAGTCTGCAAAATACGGTAACACCAGTATCCCATGTAGTCACGTCTTGTGTAATAAGCATGTCGAGCTCTTAAAGACATTGCTGATCAGCAAAATTCTAAATTATCAACAACAAAAAAATTAGAAATGACAAATATATTATATACTGTATATAATAAACAGACACAACAAGTTAAGAATTCAATAATTTTTTAATGTAATAATTTATTTACGTAATTCTATCTCCTCTGTCACCCACCCGAAAAATATAAATTTCGGTGTATTCAAAAACAAAAAAACAAAGAAAAATGGCATCTTCATCAACCGCATCATAAGGATTAGTCAACAAAATCAAAGAGGCAATGATTATTATCATTATTACAATAATAATTAATCAATTATCAGAATATCCACATTCATAACAAATCCATATACAACTGCAAAAACACTCTTCAACACCACTCTTCCATTAATATACACAAAATCCCCAAATGTCGGTTCTGTCAAAACAACAATTAGAGGAGTTTTGGGGTGAGCGGGGAGGGCTATGGCTTGTAAAAGGGGGTATGAAGATGTGTGACCAGCAGAGTGACTGGTTAGTAAGATTATAAGAGGGAGGCACACTCATTTAGTTAAGACCTGTACAAAAACAAGCATCGAGTAATAACAGCGTACTTCTATGGAAGGATTTGTCTGCATAAAAACGGCTCGACAACTCCGTGAGAGGCAGAATTTGGGGAATTTCAAAGAACATTTAAATATATTTATATATAATGGTTGTCAGAATAAATATAGGACTAAAATGAAAACTCAGAACAGGTGGAGACCCTGCGAGGAACCAAGGTTTCTGGAGGAAAACAAAAAAGATTTGAGGTTGTGTAATATGTACAAACATTGCTTGGTCACCCAAATCTTGTAAGAAAAGCTTTTGAGTTGGTCAGAAAATGAGTGCAAGCTCAAGGTTGAGTGAGTTTTGTTTGAGAGCCTCGAGGAAAACAGCTGAAAAGTGACAGACGTGGCTGATTCCCTACGTCTGCACAGAAAGTGCTTCTGATAGCTGTCAGTGTGAAAAACCTCTCCGTGCCTCAGCATTGGTAATTTTAGAAGACCTATTCATAGAAAGAGAGAGAAACATTAGAGGAAAAATAACTGTACACTCTGCATGTACAAACAAACTGTGTATATACACATAGACGTACCAAATATACACATTTATCCAGTATTTATACCCAGAACACACAGATCTATACAAATACATTCACTCCTTTCAGCAGGACCTCTAATCATCTCTCTCTCTTTGTCGTTTCAGTCACAAATGGCAGGGGCTTCAGGGCGTCCATCTTCAGGAATAAATGAGGTGTTTTACAGCAATTGGACTGCAGAAATATGGTCACACAGAAACCACGAACCAGCACCCCCCTGCTCCGGTAAAAATCTACACACACTTAGTCAATGGAAAGTAAATGTCCTCATCCAGAGACTTCTGCATCGTCCAGAAATGGAGAGCTCCACGGCGACGGCTGGAGGAGAAACAACCTCTTCCATAAGTTTAAAATTATTATTTTTAATTAATTAAGAGGAAACGGGTTCGGCTGGTCACATCAACGTGCAAACTGTTGTTTGGGGGGGGGAGTAGGTAAAACACAAGCTTGTCTCAGTCCTTCAGGTCAATGCGTTCCTCCAAAAGATTGTCCTAATATGAAAAATGTTCATATAAAACGGATAACTCCAGAGTCTTTAATCTTCATCAAGAAATAAATATCTTCTCCAGAAGATGTCTGACGAAGAGTTTCTTTTTTTTATACTACGGTAAGAATAATCCATATTATCATAGAAATATAAATAATAACATTCTTTCCATTTGTTTTTGTTTTAAATTCTTCATTTAAAAAATTTTTTTTTTTTTTTTTTTTTTTTCTAAGCAGTTTTTGATTTAGGCTGTGCATATTTAGTTTCCTTTAAAACCAAAGTCTGAGAAGGATCCTGATGGAAGAGCTAAAAACTACAAATCAAAAAAGGAGGAAAAAGTTTTCAACTATGTGATGATGAACCAAAAAAAAAAAACCCCACAAAAAAAACAACAATTTAAATGTGTTATAAGATACTAAGAAGGAAATAAATGGTTTGAAAGTGAATTTGCTTTGACTGAAGCATTAAAAGAAGTCAAGCACCATTGACCTACTCATCCCTCTCTCTCGTTTCGGTCCTTTCTGTTCCTCCGTCCTGCTGATGGGTCAGACTGCATAGCTGTTCTTTGCATGCTCGACAGGCTAACAAACACCAAAAACACGTCCAGCCCATCTTTAAAAGGTCAAACGTTTATCCAACAATGAGGCCCTCAAGCACGTCTTTAAAAAAAATCATTTTTTTCAAATCAGGAAGAGAGAGAGGGCCCAAATAAAGTGTCAAAAACAAGAAGAAAGCCCAGCGTTCCCTTACATGGTCCGCTGGGGGATTGCACCATCCTTTGAGAGGAGAGAATGGGACCAACGCCCCACGGTCTCCCTTTGTCAGCCAATCGCGTCACGAGAGAGGGCTCGGGACATTTGGCCGTGCCACCCTGAAGACTGCCGATGGTGCATCAGCCAATTGGGTTCCACATTGTCCTCCATGAAGCTTTGAGAGTGGCTAAAGGGGGAGAAAACAGAGAGAGAAGAAACGAGGGAGGGAACTGGATCAGGTGCTGTTGAAGCAGAAGGCAGTCTCTCCAAAGCTGGACTCATCTTTTTTTTTTATTTATTGTTGTGTTCAGCTCTGAGGCAACTGCTTGTTCACCTGAGTCACTGAGGTATTTTCACAGCAATGTTAGATTCTCCGCTCGGAGTCGTCTCACGGATCAGCCTCCTTTAAATCATCACGCCAAACTTCACAAGAAGGAGAAGAGGCCGTGCGGGACGGCTTGTCCTCGTGTTAAGACTAACGTTTGGTGGTTCGACAGTTCAACATTCATTAAATCTAATATTCATTCTCCTACTGGCCGATTTGACCCCTTCAAAATAAAACAGCTCAAACTGCGCATGTAAACAAGTGTTTGTGTGTAAAGCAGACAAAAAACAAATCTTACAGCAGACACAGAATGGAGGACTGTGAACGTGTTACACTTCAAAGAACATTTGACACACATGAAACTGAAAACACAAAACACTTCTAATTCTGTTACACTACACCACTAATTCAATTTTAATGCCACTGTTTTACTTTTAATGCAACACATCTCTTAAAAAAACAGACAAAAGCAGACTCTAGTTGCTAATTTAAATAGTTAGTGTAAGAGAGGCATCTTGAGGTGCTTTTGGTTGATGTAAAGCTCATCTAAATAAATTCATCCCAGGCACTTGAAGCTAAATAAGCCTATTTTTTTCTAAATAGTCTGGTTATACATGGAAGGATTTTATTAGTTACATTCCATAGAAACGTGACCAAAAAAAAAGTTACACACCAGCAAAAATGAACTTTGTTTTAAATTGCACTTTTAGTGAAAAATGAACAGAAATGTTGCTGAAGGTACCGTTCAGTGGTTCCCAACACTGGTCCTTGAGGAACACCATCCTTTATGTTTAATTGTTTCCCTGTTTCAGTGATTTAATTACTTCCTGGTGTTCTGCAGAAGCCTGTAAATCATCCATTTATTAAAATCAGGTGTGTCAGAGCAGAGAAATAACTAAAACATGCAGGATGGTGTGCCTCAAGGACCAGGGTTGGGAACCCTGTTGTTTTATTTGCGAGGTGGAAATAAAAGTTGCTCCTTCTATTTTGAGCCTGGAAGCTGTTTGTCTTAGAGCAGAGCAACCCTAAAAAGAACCAAAGAAGAGATCTGGACACCCCAGCAGCTCCGTTAGACGTAAGAACACAGCAAGACGCACACAAAACAAAGACAGAGACACATCCTTAAGAGGCTGGGGTGGGGGTGGGGGGGGGGGGTGGTGTGTCCGGTCAAAGACAAACTGCAGGAGGAGACGAGACGGTGGATCATGAATCATGACAGAAGCAGTGACATGGCAGACATACAGACAGCTCGCTTGGGGAAAATGGCACCGTTTGTTTCTGTTTAGCACCAATTTAACACATATCGGTTCTGAGATTGAGAAGAGAAAAACTGCTCGAGCTCAAAACCAGTAGTCCTGTAGGTTGAAAGCATCAAACAAAGTTTCTAAAAATAATAAGAAAAAGAAAGTCTCCCTCCGCTCAAACACCAACTCTGTTTTCAGCCCGTAGAAGGTTTCAGATTCTAACGAAGAGAACGGTGCCTATAGTGACCTCGACCGTTAAACCCTGCTGAAAAACTCTCAAAGGCACTAGGTAAAAGCCAAAATACGTTGCCATGTCCCCACCATGACAACTGCAGCCTGCAGGACGGCGATGCACCCACGTCCACAGG
This sequence comes from Simpsonichthys santanae, assembly GCA_031762415.1. Lineage (NCBI taxonomy): Eukaryota > Metazoa > Chordata > Actinopteri > Cyprinodontiformes > Rivulidae > Simpsonichthys > Simpsonichthys santanae. The sequence continues at coordinate 3,386,495 of JARVLU010001073.1, read as the reverse complement.
ATCCCACGGTCACTTTGAGCCCGTTTACAGCTCAGGTGCCGCCTCGTTAATGGCTACTATGAAGTCTTTGGGGTGTTCAAGAGTGTTTGATCCTTTTGTCACGAGGACAGGCGATAATTCACACAGCAGGCGTTCACGTATGAAGTAAGATATCAAGGTCTTGTCCTGCAAGACTGATACCATTTAAAGCTCCAAGTGAGAGTCAGGAAAACAAGTGTTCATTAAAGAGCCCTTAGTGTTTGAGTTTACACTTTACAGTGTAATTGTGACTCCACTCCCACAGTGTTCTTCTCTCTCGTTCCACTCAAGAGGACTCAAAAAAAGAGAAGGGGATATAGTTTAATTTTGGTGTCATCTCTCTCTCTCTCTCTCTGATTTGGCTTGTGTTTGCCTTACTCCCCCTTCATTCTTCTACACGTGTGTCATTGCTGTTGCCGTGGTCTCAGTTGCCTGTGAAGTTGCCGTTTGGTTGCCATGGAGCTCTTCATTCTGACTAGGATGCTGATGAGGAGTGGGTAAGGAGGAAAGGTCTACAGTTTGGGGGCGGACTCTATTGTGGAGCGATGTGTCGGAGGAAATGCCAGAGGAAGAGATTCTGTGAGCTTGATTGCTGGTTACCGCTCCTCCTTGTCCTCCTCCTCCTCCTCCCCCTCCACGTTCAGTTTTCACACCGGGGTCTGCAGAACCCAGGGAGGAAAGCTGGTCCTCCTAGCGAGATAGAGAAAGAGGGGAGGGGGGGAAGAGGAGTGGGAGCAGGTAGAAATGGTCGTAGGAGGCCGTTCAATGAGCGATGGAAAAGATGAGAGGAATTGTAAAAGGGATATGTCCAATCATGGCATGTTGAGGGACAACAAAGTGGTGAGACATAAAGGAAGAGGAAAAAGTAGGAAAATACCAGAAATATGTTGTGGGAACACATCGACATTGAAAAAGAGAAGGAGAAAAGGTGGAATGAGCACATGTGAATGTGATGAGCAGAGTAAAAATTAAAAAAATAAAAATAAAAACACAACAAGGGGTTGGAAGAGGAAGCACAGAGAGAGGAGAGAAAGAGTCAAATGAGTTACGACGTTGATGAACACCAACGGAAATGGCAGCATAAAAAAAGAAAAGAGGAGATGAAGGGGAATTCAAACTCTGGAAGGTCAAAGTTTCCTGATCCTCTCAGGACAAAAACCACGGCAGGTTTGTCATGTGACTGCTGTCACGCAGACAGGAAGTAGTCAGGTTTCTCAACCAGTGAGGGCAAATAATACCTGGGATTTATCTTAACGTGCTGCAAAATACAAAGAATAAAGCTCGTTGATAAACAGCTTAACTCTTCCTCTACTACTACTAGTTACTAGTTACTAAAGTTTCATCTTACTACTATAAACATGCAATGAACTTGAAGCCACATAAAGGCCAGCACCAAATTTATAAAGCAAGGAAGCATTAAAACATAAACCAAAGACTTCTCATTCTAAACATACAAACTTCAATTAATAAACAATTGTGGTTTACTCCAAAAACAGGAAAATGTATGAAGTGTTGACAATTGTTTGCCTGTTTCTCTTTACTGTTTTTTTTTTTTTTTTAATTTTTTTATTGTTGCTATCGTTCTTTCATATGTATTTTGGCACTTGTTCCACAGTTTTTCTGCCATTTCAACAATTCATAAAAGCAAACCTTTCAGCTCTTTCAGGACAACACAACTTTCGCTTTTTTTTTTTTTTTTTTTTTTTTTTTAAATATTTAGCGTTTTCTGCCATATTCTTCTCATTGAAAACGAACTGTGCTCACTTCACAACCTACATATTTGGTCTGTTTAAAATATTTAATGCTTATTTCACATTTTGTTCTGGTTCTGCTATTTTTTGTGCTAATTTTAGCGATTTTCAGCTACTTTCAGCAAAGTTAAAGTATTTTTTTCAGCCACTGTTTAGCTGTTGTTCTGCTCATTTTAGCTGTTTCAGCTAATTCTATCTTTTTGTGCTTATTTTAGCTTTGTTCAATCTAATTCAGCAAACATGCTCTTTTTGCTTTCTTCAGCTAATTTAAGATTCTTCCCCTCCCTTTTCAGCTACTTTTCAGGTTGTCTTTATCTATTTCAGCTGTTTTCAGATAATTTCACCATTTAGGTGGTAAATTCCACTTCTTTCTGCTTAAATCAACAAAAATGTGGCTCATGGCTAGCATTGTCCTGCTTTTTGCTAATGTTTAGCTACCTTTGACTCTTAGCTAGCCTTTTGACTATTTTTTAGCATTTTGCTTTTTCTGGTCCTAAGCTATCATTTGTAACTTTTTGCTAGTGTTAAGCTAGCTTTTTCTTGCTGCTAGCATTTCTGCAAACCATTCAACTATTTTCAGCTACATTTTCAACTGCTCACATTAAACAAGAAATGACAGTGGTTGAAATTTTACAGCTTTAGTTTCAGCGTCTTCAGCAGCTTTCAGCAAAATCATTCAGGAATAAGCATTTTACATTGCATTTTCACAGGAAATGCCAATTTTTCTAGTTCTTGTTTTATAAATGAGTATATCAAAGTCCCCATGAAATGAAATTTTACAGCATTTCTGCACACGACCAAAGTTTGACGGCAACAGGAGCAGAATGAAGTGAAGCAGATTAAACAGTGAAACAGCTTCTTCATGTGGTTTTGGTTTCTAGAACTCAAAATAGTGGTTGACCTGAGCATCCCCATTTTAAATAGCCTTGGGTTTTACTTAATTAAACATCAGTTTAAAAAAGAAAAAATTCTCAGCATGGATTTTGCTCATGTGCAGCTCGTGCATGTGCACATTCGTGGTCACTCATCTGAAAGGCAGATCTGTTACAACCTGTCTGTTCAGCTCTTTCAGTAAAAGTTCCTTAAAACAGATTTCTGTGTTTGAAACAGAAACACAGCAGAGGTTTTCTTCAGGCACCATGTGGACACATTCAGTCTTTGGACTGATGACATTAAATGCATAGACATATATACGTAGACGGCTCGTTGAGTGAGCTGGCCCGCTGCAGAGGCGCATCGGAGCGTCAGCCATATTGAATGTGGCAGAACTGCCGGTCAACTAATACTGTACAAGGAAATGGACTAAACTTTATAAAGCACCATTCTGCAAAGGGTTTTAAATTAATCCCTGTCATTCACACACACTAATATATTTAGAAAACATGCACCAAATGCAACATTTGTGACTTTTAACATGATTAAAATATTTACTCCGTAAATATTTAGGTTAAAGATAAGCACTAAACCAACACATATTCTTTAGAATGTTTACAACAACTAACGTGTGTAACAGCACTATTATTGTGGTGATAAATTTAGAATAACTCATATTTAACATTTAATATGTGTCTATAATAACCAGATCCTGAAATGTGTGCAGTCTGTGTGTGTGTGAGTTATAAACCTTGCACAAGAACGGTCTTGTGCTGTTTCCGTGTTGCCACTGTGAATGAATGAGGCATCTTCTACCTATTGCTTCACTTTTGCCACATTCAAAATGGCGGCGACGTGAACGTACGATTCAGCGCTCAATGAGGCGTCTACGTATATATGTCTATGAGTAAATGTCTGAAACGGACCCACAGTTTGACTAAAAGTTTTTCTTGTGAACATTTCATGGGAACTTTAACGTCCGTTTCCTTTGGGTTTGTGGCGCCGACAGAGCTGCATGAGAACTCTTTATTAACGATTTTAATGACGTCTCAAATATGGCGTTTTATGAAGCACTTCTCAAAGAGGATTTGCTTTACCATCAGGGTGCTGGCAGAAACATCCTGAAAGTAAAGATGAATTTGGTTGAAGGTCTAAATATATTTATGGACATGTGCAGTAATTTATCTCAGGTTTGTTATTTATCAAACCTGGAAAATGAATGACTCATTTTTTTTTTTTTTTTTTGACTTGACACACAGGAGACATGGATTTGTGTCATATGAGTGGAATGAAGTGTTGCAGAGGGGAGAGGCGGAAAAAAGGAGGACTGCTTTGCATCAAGTTGGGATAATGAATCAAAAGCAAATTATCAGTGGATAAATTTGCAGCTGAAGGGTCTGATTGCTGTGAGTGAAAGTTATTTCCATTTTACTTAAAATAAATAAATAAATACAAGCAAGCCATCAAAACTGCTCCCAGATGTTAATGTGAACTATAGTGGGCCTTTTCTCTTCTCAATCAGAACCAAAATGAAAACACTTTGAGCCGCTAACTGGTGCTACGAACTAAAAATAAATAAAATAAAGTCAGGTCATGAGGTGTCACAGGATGCCAGGAACACAACGTCACTGACACTCGTCCCACCAGTGTCAAACAGAACCAACAGTGCTGTTTAATACCCATGTGTGGACCAGAACACATGCCTATTAAACGAAGAAGCAGGTGAACAAACACATGGCGAGATGTTTACTGACATCCTCTTTGACTTACCGAGCTCGCTGGGCTCTTTGTGGCTGCAGTTTAACTACCTGCTGCATCCCATTAGTTTGGTGTTTTTTTTAATAATAATGAAATTTGCAGTGTTGGAGACAGAAACACAAAACACCGTGTGGAGCGCTGAAATGCTTGGGTGTATATAATGATACAGAGAATACCGTGCACAGATAATCTTACCCTTTATGTCCAATTACTCCAACTCGGAGGGTGAATGTTTAAAACATTAAAAACCTGCTGTGGGTGGGGGCTTCATCACGTCATATATGACATTAAGAGATTAAAAACAATTGCTTCATAACTTAAAGTGACACAATTACTGGGTAAAGGCTCTAATTTGACGAAAACAAAACTCAAAATGAGTGTTGGACTTCATCTGACACACAACAACAGCTGGGTTTACACAGAACAGAGACAAGACACGAACACACAAAGATCTGAACACAAACTCACTGAAAGACAAAAGAAACGCACAAAAACAACAACATGTGCAAGTCCACCGTGTTCTTCAGGGAAGGATTGGGACGGATACGGAGATTTCACAGGATTCCTGTTGAGGTTGAGGGAGGGATGAAAACCTGAAGGCAGATGTGAGCTGATGTGTGCAAGAAGCATGATGATAAAAAAATAAGATGTTCAGGATAAAAAGGAATAAAAAGTGGTTTAACGTGAATAATTTAATGAATTACAGACCAATTTGACAACTAGGGGTGGCAACACTTGGGGTTTGGGCCTTTTCAGTCTGTCAGGAGGTTATAAATTGTTTTTATTCCTTGTGCTTTTTATTAGATTGCTGGTTGATAAGCAGTATATTTTCTTATTTGCAAATAAATTAATATAAAACTGAACTTATTAGCAGCATGTTTGGGCTCTGATGTAAAAGTGACAGACAGAGCCATAAAACAGTTTTAGGAATGACCTTCAACTATAAAAAGTTGACTAGTAAATAAGGTTGAAAGCACAATTTTATAAATATCATAACTTTCAATATTGTTAGCAGAACTATTTGGACTACATATGAGAGAAAAAAATCTGTATGCATTTAAAATGTTAGAAAGATTGCGAAGCAGTAGCATGAAATGATTGATGCAGTAGTTCTTTATATTTTTACATCTAATATGCTTTTATTGTGAAAAGATCCCAACAAAAAACAGTCCTTTCTCTGATCTTTTAAGTGAATTGTCATCATAGGTTTGTCACAGAATATTCCCAGTGTTACAAAGAAGGCAAAATGTTTAAAAGTTAAAACAGAAACAGCTCAAAATTAACTTTAATTCTCACAAAATACTTTCTGAAAACATAAAAAAGTAATTGTCTTTAGTCAAGCATGTAAATATCAAAACAAACTTTTAACTACTCCACCAAGATGGTCCTGGTTTACAGGGACGACCCTCAGATAAAGTCCTTGAACAGATACAATTAGAGTTGTTTAATAATTAAAAGTCAGAAGCATGTTTGTTTCTTTACAGGCACCCACTATTAAAAATGACAGAAAAATTAAAATGTAGTTATGTTTGTGTATGAGGAACAGAGTCCCCCTCTTTATTTCTTACAGCCAGCAGCTCTTCCATCAGCTGCACCTCCTGCTCTTTAAACTGTATTGTTTGCTCTTCAGTGACACCTACAGGTCTGAAGGAGAACTGCTGCAGCGCCGTTGTGAACGGCAACAAACACCGAAAATGTGCTTAAACCTGTGAATCAACTAGGATAGAGAAAACTTTGTTTTATTCTTTATAAGAGGAAAAAAAACATTTTACTGTTTTCTGCTAAAGTATTAAAGATATCTGCTGCTGGAAGCTTGACTTATTTTGGACTAAGTCTTAGGTTTTGTGTTTTGTACATCAATTCTGTCAGATTTGTGCAAAATTTTTTGGGCAATTTTGATACAATGTTTGTTTGTAAGCAACCATTTTCTTAAATTTTACAGTAAATAATTAGCTTCAACCACTGAACTATAACTACAGTATTCCTTTACTTTGTTGTGTTACAGTGTCATTAAGCTCAATGTGTTGAACCAAACTTACATCAAGAAGAAGAAGATGAAGCTATGTCATCATCACTATGCTCCCATACAATGCATTTAAGCCATCACACCTGAGATACAACCAGGTAGAGCAGTGGGCAGTTACGTAAGTGCCTGGGGAGGAATTCGGGATTAGGTGTCTTGCTCAAGGACACCACGACATGTGAGCATGGCAAGGAGTTGAACCTGCGACTTTCTGGTCCCAAGTCGGCCGCCCTACCTCTAACGCCCAAGTTGTATTGTTGTGATCACAGGCTGATTTGTACAGTTTTGTATTGGCTTTTGCTGCCCAGGTTTCTTGACTGAATGAATGGGATCTTTGGCAGCGCATGACACGTGTAGTGACGGCTGCAGACCAGAGATGAACAATCACTGATTTTGAGATATTTTTATGTGTATTTTTTTTTTTACCCCCATTACATTTTCCACTAGGAGTGTTTAGTTAAAGGCATAACATGATTTATGTGTTTGGACTGTGTTTGCAGCTCATAGTTTTCATATTTGACATGTTTCAGAATCAGAATAAACTTTATTGTCATTGCAACGAGGTACAGCGAGAACATGTA
>JARVLU010001073.1:3358799-3371112 GCA_031762415.1 Simpsonichthys santanae | reverse complement strand
ATATATATACGGCTCTTGCATCTCTGTTTAAATATGAATTAATGACAAAAAAATATATTACTACTATAATAGATGTGATAAATACAATAGATTTGTTTCCTTTCTGCTGCATGTTCCCAACATAAATCTCTTAACAGCAAGCAGCTTAGAGAAGATAAATAGTTTTATTATATTTATAGTACTTTAAATATTATGACTATAATAGGAAATCCTGTAACCAACAAATATGAACTCTACCGTAAAAGCAAAAATATATGAATTTATAACTACACATGCTACTGGTAAAGTGGATTCAGTAGATTGCAACTAGCATGAGCTCAAACTTCACATGTGGCTTTGGTTTAAATTTGATCGTTGACAACGAAATCTGGTCGTATAACAGAAACTGGAGCTGCTCTGAGCCTAAAATAAAGTTTACGCACAGAACGTTAAGGCTTCTCTGAAAGCAAGTTTTCTGAAACTTAACAATTCAGACTTTAGTTCTGCAGGAAAAAAAAAAAAAAAAAGATTTTTGCAGGTTGACACAGGAGCTCATGATCTCCTGCATCAGAACCTGAGCTCACATTTTTGTCAACATAATAAACACTGGAAGTTGACAGTCGAACCAAAATGTCGACTGAGGATGAAACGGAACGTGTAAGGCTGTAGTTGCACTTGTTTCACTAAGATCCTGCTCTTGTTGATTCACTAAGCCCAGTCAGTCCAACAGGATGGCCTGAGATGGAACTCGTACTCACTGTCTGTCCTCGTTGCATTGCTCATTTTGTGCAACAAGTTGTCCAGACGTCTTGCACTGGATGACACACTCTGGCTCAGTGGTCTGTGAGTAAAATGGACTTGGAAGCATCCAGATCTGCTACTTAATTCATCTTTGTGTGCTCAGGTGGTCAAGGAAGGTCACACAAGTTACAAGGGGAAGCGTTGGCATTGAGTTTCCTGCACATTGTGCACTCTGTGCACATTTGTGCGTTCCTTTTAAGCTTACACCTCGGAAGGGGGGAGATAATCAAGGGTGATGCTTTAAGTGCTTTGCTAATGGAGCATTCCTCTATGCCTTTCCGCTCCAATCTTCACCAATCACTTATTTATTAACGTTTTGTTTATGTTCCTTCCTCTTCGTTTTACATCTTAAAAAAATAAGAAAGGCATTAGTCCCCAAGTTTCTTCTGCAGAAAGAGTCGTGAGCAGTCCATCAGGGAACAAAGTTCACCTTGGGTCAAAGTGGAAGAGCTAATATGAAACATGGGTCTTCCACAGTCCTGTGCACCAAAGTCCAAAACAATCATTTCAAAAAGTGCAGGCATGTTCATTACTTTTTCCTTGTGAAGTCACACTATTACTCTTCTTGTGCTTTTATGGTGGAATCTTGTGTGAGAATCATCTGGAAAGTAAAGTGGAATAATCTCACGATTCCTCAAAGTCCAGGTAAAGAGTATTTATGCAAAAGGCTGCTGGTGGGTGCAACAGCACGGGATGAGGAAGGAGCTCTTTAATGATGCTTTAAAAAAAGTTTTTCCTTAAAGGATGAGCAGGACTCCCTGTCGTCATTCCAGGTCTTCTTTCCTGGAGTGGATTAGAAGTGGCAATATTCTCTGTCACAGACATCCACCCTTCAGTTGCAGACCAGACTATCATAAAATGACAACATGGCAAAATGTTTCTTTCTAAACGAAGCATGTGGTTTACAACAAATAAAGCAGGAACAGATGAGATCGCCTCACATAAAACACTGAGTTCTTAAAACACAGCAGTGCCACTATGCAGCGGAGAAGTGATCAACGCTCTCCTTCTTCCCCACAACCTATTTAATTTGTTGGTGATCAATAAAAACTAAACACTGCATACAGAGACTGCCCCGTTAAAATTGAGTCGGCTGGAGGTCTCTGCAGCCGTCGAGATGCAACAGATGTGAGCTGTGCTGCAGCAATCACTTGGAGGTCAATCAAAGCTCTTTCCTGCTTACTTATCCAAGGACAAAGACCTCAGTCCTCTATCGTTTAATCTCTGATATTGTTTAGTCGCTCATTACAAGTTCACTGCTTTGGCTCTGAATATGCAGTTTGACTCTAGAGGCAACAGGACTCAATGAAACAGAACCCAGCCTCCAACTTGGTGATCAATTTTGCAACTCTTTGCCATCAGGCCGTCCAAGTATTTTGTGCAACAGTTGCTCCAAATGTCTGCTTTATCTTGTAAAACTGACTCCACCAGGCTGGAGTTGTGCAGTGGAAGCCCCCTGAGCTCCTTTTAGTGATCTGACTCTTAGAGAATATGCCACTTTTACCACACATCAGGGAAAAACGATTTCCATCTGCGCACAAAACGCCGCACAGTGTTTTAAAAGCCTTTTGCCCTTCGTCCCAACGACAGCCTCCAGTTACCTGTTAATTATTCCTTTAATTTGAGAGTCTTTCTCCACTTGCTGTTGCCGCAGTTTCCTCTCGCTGTCGTCGAGTCGATTCTGGTACTGAAGGAGGATCTTGTTGGTCTGCTGCTCCTGCACGAGGAGCCTCCGCTCGTACTCCTCCAGCTTTTTGTGGGACATCATCAGGCGCTCCTTCAGGGAGTTGATCTCCTCCTCGTACTCTCGGACCTGAGGCAGAGGCACGCAGACAGGACCAGCCGGATTAGTTTCATGATTCAACTGATCCTTTAGCAAAACATCTCATAAACCATTGGCGTGGTGGCAGCTGAAAGTCGTCCCCAAAACATCCTCTGAACACCATCTACAGTTTGTGGAACTTTTGCATTAATTACTAGAGTCAGCCCTGAATGCCTTTTAGCAAAATATCTTTCAAATGAATTAGAACGTGTCCATCTTCAACAGAAAAAAAAAAAAGGAATTCAAGCTCATCAAACTTAGCAAACATAATTAATTTTGAAGTTATTAAGCTAAAATATATTTGTGGTAGTAGATGAATGTTGTTAACAACACATATCCAAGAGCCAACAAATTGTGCAAAAAAATTAAGATTTTACCAAAACGGCTAAAATTCTATAATTCCTCATCATTGAATTTAAAACTGCGATGGAAGACAGCGGGCGATATGCATTGATCTGTTGGATGGTGGCCCGTTAGGCCTGTGGTCGTTTAAAAACTGAACTATTTTGAGTATTTGGAGTTTCTCACGGCGCCTAAGACCTTTAAAACTCCACGCAGGTACATTCGGCTCAGCAAGAATGAACAAGACTCAGATTTATATTTCTTTCATCTTAAAAAAAAAAAAGATTGAACCGTGCCTACCCTGTCCATGCGTGACTCATCCATGCTCTTTGAGTACTCCTTCAGTTTGAAATCTTCTCGTTCGATCCGCGAGCTTTCGATGTCCGCCGACAGGTGGGGCATGTTGGACACCCAGGCCACGGTTCTCTCGTTTGCTGGGGTCGGGGGATTGAGGGTCGATGGAGTCTGGGAGCCCTGAGGACAGAAACGTAATTGCTGAAAGCAGCAATGAGCATCCTCTGCATTGCTGAAAAGCGGCTTGCTGATGTTACCTGTTTGCTCATGTTGGGTTTGAGAAGGTGCTGCTGAGACTGCTGCTGCGGTGACTGCTGAGTGCTCTGACTGGTGGTCCCCTGTGGACTCCCACCTTCCCTGACGGAGCTCTGCTGGTGGGGAAGACCAGGGGCAGTGTTGTCTTTGACCGAAAGCTGCCGGGGTCCGTGCTGCCTGCCACCGTAGACAGATTCTGGCGACTGGAGAAGGTTGCCGCTCTGTGGTCGGGATTTACCGGATGAAGCGGGTGCAGCCGCTGAGCTGACGGACAGCTGATGGGACGTCTGAGATTTAACCCGCTGGCCGGGGGGTGGAGCAACAGAACTCTGACGCATGGGTTGGACTGTGGAGGGCGGCGTAGGGGCCAGGGAGGAGTGCGAGGTTCCCGTCTGGGAAGCCATTCCCATCATCTCTTGCTGATGCTGGAGATTATCCTTGGAAATAAAACAAGTTTCACAAAACTTGGAACCCTTTGATAATAAAATCCTGAATAATTTACATTATTTTTAACTCTGACCAAACAGGTTAGCTCTAACTTACTAATTATCTCGCTCTTTTTTTAGGTCATGTTGGAGCAGCTACGAGCAGTCAGTATCTTACCAGTAGTAGATCTCAAACTTGTAAAGAGTTGCAAGAATATCTAAAGATTAGTAATGCCAATGAGCTTTTTAAATTTGAAAAATAGTTAGTCCCACTGCCCCCTCCATCGCCACTGTTTGAGGGTCGTTGCTTTAGATGGATCTCAGTTTAAAAAAATAAAATAAAAATAAAAATAAAATAAAAAAAATCGATGAAAATGTCCCTGATGGGGTCAAGATAATGGCCACTGAAAGTTAGAGCCATTTCAGACAACTCAAACTAAACTTTCTGGTAGTTTGAGCTAATCATGTTACATATTTTAAACATAGTTGTTTCTGCATGCAGCTATTGTTTGGTTTGCTGCTTTTGTCTCAAATGAACATCCAAGTTGGCGTGCTCCCAAAACTGCTAAAATAATCTAATGATCAGCCGAGTCACGACGAAGAGGAAGTTGTTCTCTCTAATGGTTCTTTCCCTACATAAAACTGAGACAAGCAGATCCACTCCAATGTCCTAAACTATTTGCTGCCGGTAAGATGACGGATCATGTTTCCCACACAACCCCTATTTAAAAGAACAAGGAAACAAACAGTAGGTTGGACAAAAGAAGGCCGACAAAATAATCTTCAGCTCAGAAATCAGTGAAACACAACCCCCATCTGTCAATAAGTTGCTTAAAGGCAGTTGGAAAACTTAAAGTTTCTCATTGCAAACTCTGAAGTCAAACATGAAGAACACGGAGCAGTTTGAAAGATTTGACTCCAGATGTTTACCAGATGTAGAGCGCATACTGTAGTTGGCAGACACAAGTTTTCATTGCAAATTTCTCAGGACATCACAAGGAGTAACTTAAAAGGTTCAATCAAATAAAATTAGAGGAGCCATAAAATAACTTATGACGTTTAAGGTGTGTAAATGTTTACCTGCACATGCATGGACATCTGTCTGCGTGCGTAGTCAGCCCTGCTGTAGTCATCGCTGTAGCTGTGAGAGTGGATGATGCTGGGTTGGCCCAGGTGACTGTCCCTGGTCCTGAGGGTGGATAGATCCTCACTGCGAGAGAACCCTCCATGGGCAAACTGTGGAATGTAGGTTTGATGAGAGGGCTCAGGTTCTGGGGCCAGGAGAAGAGGTGCAGGGGGCTGAGCCCGACTGTGCTGGTGATGCAGCTGTTGCTGTTGAGGCCCGTCAGCCGTCGCCAGATGAAAGAGGGGATTCTGGAAGGAAAGCGGGTAGCGCATGGCGGCGGCCTGCTGTTGCTGCTGCTGGGATAGCGAGTCGGTTGTGGTGCCCATCTGGCTCAGCTGGCTCAGCCGAAGGCCGCCAGACATGCTGGAGCCACCAGAGCCAGCTGACAACCTACCGCCGACCCGCAGCTGGCTGCTCAGGCCCGACCCCAGGCCGCCACCGCCTCCGCTGCTCAGCCCTCCGAAGCTGCCCATACCGGCGATGGAGGCCTGGGAGGAGTTGAGCATGTCCACCGACTGCAGGTTAGACACGCTGTTCATTCGGGAATCCTGGAGGTCCATCATAGATATGCTTTTATAGACACTGAGCACCTAGTAAGGGGTGTGAGAGGCTAGTGGGCCCCTTTACTCTATAATGTTGGGTGGGCACGGATGATATGGGTGAGGGTGGTGCGGGTGTTTTTTACCGCGAGGCTTGCCCGAGTATCGGAATGCCTGAAAGTATTTCCCAGGAAATACCTCTAGGATGGGTGAATCAGTGGGAAAAAAGCAAATGTCATGACAAACTAGAACCTCGACAACACGATGGCAGATTTTTTTTCCAGTATGACAAGCATGCACTGTCATACTAACCTCACTTTGAGAAAGAAAGAAGGAAAACTAGTGGATGGGATGATGATTCCCCAGGCTCGGCATGATAAAACTCACCTTAGGGTCTGGTTCTGTGATGTCTGAGCTGCTTGTGCAGTACGCTGGGCTGGATCGGGCCAGCGGTGGGCGTGAGACGTAAAACATGTCTTTGGAAACACGATGAGGGTGGTCGCGGTCCTGAAAACTCATCTGGGAACGGGAAGGCATGACCCCTCCGGTGGAGGTGGGGGAAGGCAAACGAGTGATATCTATGGAGCTGGAGGACAACCGTCAGTCAGACCGACAGCAAGAACAGAGGCCATAAAAAGTATTTCATCACACAGCAAGACCAAAACACACGTATAAGAATTGGTGAAAGAATTTATGTCTTTGATTACTTGTATAAAAATAAATACATGCATTATGAGTGATATATGTCCAGTATTGACCAGTAATCCAAACAAAAGTGTCAACTGTTTTCTACTTGAAGCTACACTGGACCAGCTTTTCAGGTTCTTGGTGGCAGCGCTCCCCATTAGTGTCATGGAATTTGATAGACCCAATGGTTCTGAGCATAGTGTTGCAACCAGGTTCTGGTAGTATCAGCCTTCTGGGTCAAATCTGGAGGACCGTGTTGGCAGCGGATGCATGACATGAAGCTTACACACCCGCTGGTGTGGCTTTGTCACAGGGATCTAAATTTAACTTTAGAAGTATCTGAGAATATATTCAGCACACTGAGATTTTGTTCCCACCTAAACACAATACTACAGTCAGTTTCTAGTAAATATTAAATAAATTACAAATAATTTGGGGACTTTGACAGTTTCTGTAAGACACCTTCTGAGGAGTTGCAGCAGGCTCCGAGAAACAGAGTGAAGGTGGAGGAGGTCGAAAAGGTTTTTCTGTAAAGAAGATTCCCTCCCAAAATGACTTCTAGTGAGTGAGCAGGCAGATTCTTCCTCACAGGGTCATCTTTCCCGTGCTTCCTCCAGGGCTCAGAAGAAAACTTTAAACCACCTCACTGTGGAGGTTTGGGCATGCTCAGAACCATTTTGGATTTATCATTCAATGTGACATACATCTACACCTGCAAGGACCCTCCACGTTCTAATGAATCTTTTTTACATCATTTAGTTAGAAGAGGACTGCCGCTCTGCCCACACTGGCCTCGTGTCTGGACTATAAAGCCCTCATGCTGTTAGCACTGCTCTTAGCTACATCCTGTCACAATCTGAGAAACTCATGCATGGCCAGAACCCCATGGGCCTGGTGGATTTATGTTGTGAGGACTTTGTGGTAATGTGCTGCTGTGGACACCAACTTATTCCAGGAAGAAACAGCTTTTGATTTTTGGAAAAAAAAAATGAACGGAGACAAGAAGGTCAAGATCTTCCCTTTGAAAATGTGGTGAGCTCATAGCAATGAGAATATCAGCAAATCAATGCTGCAGAGAAGCAACAAAGGAATATGGGAAGGAAGGCATTTTGCATTTAAATTTGGCAATACCTCATTAAAACACCCTGATGTCACATGACCCTACCTGTTTAAATCCCTCATCATGAGATTCTGGAACTCAGATGAAATGCCACGGTTGAAACTCGGTCGTGAGAGCAGCCGGTCCATCTGTCTGTCCTGCACCCTGTCCGTTTGATGGCTCGGCTGTCTCTGGAGGTGAGGGTTACGCAACGCCATGCTGATGTCATTCAAGAGGCGGGGCAAAGGACCCAGTTTGATGATGGCATCCTGTGGTTAAAGGAAAATAAACTGTTTAAAATCCGCACACACGATCACAGCAGTTCATGTGCTAGATGTTTTAAGTGTTTACCTTGCTGAGCTGAGCCATGACCTCCCACAGGAGGCTGTGCAGAATCGACAGCTCCCTGCCCAGATCAATGTAGCCCTCAAAGCCACCTGCATTGCTGACACTGTCCAGGTTGGAGATCTCATAGAGGAACTGCTGCATGGAGCCCCACTCCATCTCCAAAAACTCGTTCATAAAGCACATGTACTCCTCTTTATTGCCAAATCTGCAGGTTGAGCCAAAGAAATACAATAAAAGAAAATAAATAAAAAATGTATGTTTATGCATAATAGACACTGGAATAACAGTAATTAGATGCTGAACATTGGATTCCTCATTTCCACTGGCATTGTATCTGACAAATAAACTAAACAGTCATCTGCAAAATGAATGTCCCAAATTTCTGGACTCTAATGTCATGGTGCGGTTCAGGTGGTACTGACCAATCACACTTCAGCTTTAATTGTATGCAGGCAAACTGTCAGGAAACACATCAGCCCAAAGTGTTTTAACCAGGATTATTTTAAACTAATTTTACAGCGTTACTAGAAAAAAGAGCAATTAAACTCAATAAATTTGACGTATTTTTCCGTAACTCTGAATCTTTGTGACATTGATGCCCAACACTGATTGAAATAAATGTGTTTGAAAAGTATTTGCACAAGTTTAAACGTTACTGCAGGCGTTCAGAAACTTCATCTATAAAACGTTTAAAGGAAATTTTAATTAATTCATTGTAACTATTTTCATTGCACTTGTTTGTATGATTTCGTGCTGACGTGCTTCTAGTCAAGTGATCTGGTTTTATTTTGGGAGTGGCTATTCACAAGCTCTAAGCGTTTATTTTCTTCTCTGTAATTTTATCTGTTTTTGTGTTCTTTGTTTGTTTGTTTGGTGTTGTGCAAATAAATCAAATGAAAAGATATGTTCCATTTCTTGCATTACGTGGGTTTCGGGAGAAACCGAACTGTTGCATATGACGTGATCAAACACAAACTGTGCATATTTTAGCTGCTTGTTGAGAAACTGCTTCTGTTAAAAAATGGTTACTGACTTGGAGAAGTTAGCCAGGTTTTGCACTACTTTAGCGATGAGGGTGAGCGTGCGTGACGTCTGCTCATCCGGATACTCCTGGGTGAGGTTGAACAGCGACGGGGACATGATGGCGGGACACAGGAAGCGCAGAAAGAGCGATCCACTGATGAGACGATCAGCGATGTCTTCTCGACCCCTTTCGGCACAGCGCACTCTCCAGGAGGCAAAAACTTCCTTTAGCTCACGAGGGAACACGCTGCGAAGGAATGAGACTTATTTGATTATTTGAAGCCTCTGAGTTACTTAATTTTGCAGTAATTAAATATTTACCAATGAGAGTTAACGATTTTGCAGAGTGCCAGTTCGCAGCACATTCGAAGGTTGGCTTGGTGGTCTGGCAGCACAGAGGGGGGTATTCTCATCGGGTCCACTTCACAGTTCTCCTCTGACTCATACAAGGCCCTTATGAACTCTCCTGCAAAGAACATTTTATTAAACAGAACATGTGCCACCAACCAATGATCGGTCATGAAAGAGAATCTATTCTGGAATGACAGAATTAGTTTCTCAAACATGGATGAAAATAAAATGCTTTTTTTTAATGTTTGGAGTCAACCATGTCGGGAGCAACTGAAATGTCTTGACCTCAACGACTCTGTGTCGTTCAATATTAAAGGATCACATATCTTATGCACAGATATGAAGTGAGACGGTCTGTCTCAGTGTAAGGGTAAAAGACTTGTCTTGGTAGTAGCTGAGAGTGATTTCAAACATACTGTGAGCAGTAACAGTCACACAGGATCTTTGTTTAAAACTTTGGCATGCAAGGACGCATGCGTTCCTTCAAAGAAAATCTACTTTCATTAGAAAAGTTTTTATAGATCCATGAACTGAATCCATCCGTGCGTCCATTTTCTTTACCCACTTCTTCCTTTTCGGGTCACAGGGGTCACTGGTGCCCATGTCCAGCAGTGACTGTGGGAGAGGCGAGGGACATCCTGGACAGGTCTCCAGTCCATCTCAGGGACACATAGAGACAAACGACCATTCACTCTCTCACTCACACCTCAGGACAATTCAGAGTCACCATCAGTCTAACATGCATGTTTTTGGTCTGTGGGAGGAAAACGGAATAACCGGAGAAAATCCACGCATGCACGGAGAGAACATGCAAACTCCATCCAAAAAGGGACCAGGATTTGAACTGGCGACCTCCTCGCTGAGAGGCAACAGCTCTACCAACTGCGCCACCGTGCCGCAGCTGGCACTGAATCATGGACTGAGTTTCTCGTACATTTCTTTTAGTTTTTTGTGTGAATGCTGCAGTGAGCAGTTCCGACTCACCAATAGCGTCCTTGAGGTACTTGTGCCCGATCAGCTTGAGGTACTCTTCTATGGCTTTGGTGGCCAGAGTGTTCTCTCTGAATATAAGGTGTTCTCGGTCGATGAATCTGTCCACTTCACACATCGCCATGTCAGACAGGAAATCCTGCAGGAAGGGAGAATTCATCACTGCTTGAGTACTTTTGATCCCAAACACAGACAACCCTCCTGTTTTAGTTTCAGATGGTAAAGAAGTGGCATGGTGCACCTTAGCTTTCCCCGTGCTCTGCAGGATGTGCACCAAAGCGCAGGCCACTTCCTCTTTACTCTTGACACTCAGCACAGGCTCCAGCACAGCGCACAGCGTGCGGTAGTTGTTGGTGACGTACTCTGCAAACTCCTTGTACAGCTCCATGGGCAGAATGTTCATGGTTTGGAAGCGAGATTTGAGACGAAGCGATGCATTGATGATCTTCCCTCCTCCGACACCCGCTCCCTTCGTGAGGACGCTGGGCTGGATGACCGGGTACCACTGCTCCACAAACTGTCGGCCGGTGATGCTTGAGATGGGGATGCTGACGAGTCCTAAGTACGTGCTCTTTTCCTTTAGAACATAAAAACAAACGTGATGAGCAGACTTCAAAAGACGACGGGAAAATTCAGAGTTCGTCTTGCACGTTTTCGCACCTTGCGTCTCTTCTTGTCTGTCTCCTTGTACAGATGAAGGCGTAGGTTGCGAACGGCTGGCAGGTTGTTGAATTCAAAGTGCTCGCCCCAGAAAACGGTGTCGGTGCGGGGCTTGCTGGTGGTGCGCGCGTACAGCATGTCGTCCAGACAAAGCTCGCAGTAGTAGCGTTTCTTGGCTGGAAGCTCTCGGGCCTCGATGATCCACAGCTTGAGCACATTGTCCACCCTTCGGCTGTTGTCCTGTACGAAGATGGACAAATCAGGTCAGACAAGTTAAATTGAATTTTATACCAGGTTTTGAAAAAAAAAATAGACAGATGGTGACAGGATATCAAGGAAAAGTTACAAACATTAAAAATTCAACAACAGGGAAGCAGTGTGACAACTGGGCGACATCAGGTCGCTCCTGCAGGAGAAAGGAGGAAATGACAGGAGAGAAATGGCTGCTGATTTGGTGATTTGGCTGCTGTGAGCAGTCGGCTGGAGTTGATAAGTTGCTGTAAACTCTCAGCATGAAAACAAAGGCAGAACCCAACATGACAGACACACAAAAAGAAGATGACAGAAAAAAAAAAAAGATTTAATAATTAAAACACACAATGCACACGTGCAGCAAAGACAAGAGACAAACAATGGTGAGAATGTTTCTGTGGGCTGAGACGCTTTCCAATCACGATCACAAAGACTGGGTTATAATTGACACCTCCTGTGGAAGGAGAGAGTGCCGGTTACAGAACCATGTTTCAGCGAACGGAGGCTAAATCATCACAGCTGGACTGAAATATCACTGTCGTTAGCTCTGATCACCCAGCTTCGAGTTTTAAATCCCCAACACCATCGTCAGAATCGGCAGCTCTTTAGTTTTATGTTTGTTGAATTTTTTAAAACCGGTGCCAAACATGAGGCTTAATTAATTACAAATCTGTGAGTCTGAACGTGCAGCTCATCTGGTGCATCCGTTTGTCTTTGTGCATACGGTACAGCAGCACTAGCATAAAGTTCTCCACTTGGACATCATGCTACAACTTGCCTCTTCCTGTCCGATCCTGATTTTAAAACCCCGAGCCCAAAACTTTGTGAAGTTGTGAAAAAATATTAATAAAAACTTAATGCAGTTATTTGCAAATCTCAAACTCATTTCAGTCACAGAGGAACTGTAAATATTTCAAATGTTGAAACTAAGAACTTGTTTCAGGACCATGTTTATCACCATGAAGCATCCAAAACTCTGTAAGCATCTTTAAACTTCACCGGCCGCTGAAGGTTTTCGATGAGAACGTTGTCCCGTGCCTCTGATGCAGGATTCTAACAGACAGATGTTTTAGATTGATGTTGAAAAAAACTTTTGCTGGATGGGAGCGTGTTTTGTAATTTTCTACATTTATGGTGCCTTTTCAGATGTGTGAGCCGTCGATGCCAGAGGTACTAATCAAAATCAGAATAAGCTTTATTATCATTGTACCGAAATGCAGTGAAATTATGTTCGTATAGTCATCTGAAAGACGGACGGAGTGCATGTTGCTGCTGGAGCGCAGCCCCTTATCCTTTTTCAGAATACTTTTTAGAAAAGGG
>JARVLU010001073.1:3339902-3357854 GCA_031762415.1 Simpsonichthys santanae | reverse complement strand
GTAGTCAGATTCAGATAAGCCACAATTGTTGATTTTTCAGGCAGACTGTTTTTTTCGTGTCAGCCTTGAGTCCTGCTGGTACTTTCAATACAAAATGGCCAGATTTATAGGCAATCCACTGGTCCGTGCTTATGAGCCTCCCCAAGGTCGTCCCCAACTGGCGAGTCCCAGAAGCCGCAGGTGGCCTGCGATTCTCACATATCACTTCCATCTTAGGTTTAGCTCATAAATCATTAGATTTTGAGTACTCGAAGCACAAACCAAACCTTCACAGAGACTCTGCAGTTTTGCCATGGCCGAAACTGCCGCTGCCGTCTTCTTTAATAGCCGATAACAAAGGAATCCGCCGATGCCGAAAAGCAGAAACCCTCCTATCATAAACCCATTTATAAACTTCTTATATAAACTTCTTCAATGTCCTCCTGAGACAAAACAAAAAGACACATCAGCTTCCAAATTCCTCACGGATCCATGATGTATCCTGCCACGTGAGTCTCAGCGGGGCATGAGGGCTCTCCAGGACCCTGTTGCTTTGTTGAAAAGATTTTGTCAATTGCATTGAAAGTCCGGCTGACCAGATCTATGATAACAGTTTTCGTTTTGGAAGATGTGTAACAGAAGCTCCAATACACAGAGAGAGAGAGAGAGAAAAAAAGCAGGAGGACGGGAGAGGGAAGAAATGTGTCCGTCTTGCACAAGAAAAATAATTTGTTGCAAAATGTTTCTCCAGCCGTTTCTTGTTTTTACTGCCATGTTCTCCTGTCTTAACTGTGTTTGAGATGTGTTGCAGCAGGAAAAATTTTTTTTTTAATTAAAATTTTAATGGTAGAATTTCCTAATTTTAACATTTGAAATGTTCACTATGATACACTGTAACAAAATATGGGTTAATCAATTTAGTTAATCCAGTATTTATATATGTTTCACTTTATGTCCTAATATTTTCAGGATTGGGGTTGTACTACAAAAAGACAAATCTCTGAATCGGGGTGGAGTAGCTGCTCTGCTTTTGCATAAAATGCTAATTATGAAGCTGAAAGAGGATATTAATGGGTCTAAAGATGATAAGAACAATGACAAGTCTTGTCTCTGTGGTAGTCTTATCTCTGCTGGTACATCTGCTCTGAGATGGTTCGTGACATTAGGAAGTAGGATGGGGGAGGAGAAGAATCCTTGGAGCTCCATGACTCAGCCAGGATCCCCGCAGCCTGAGCATCTGGACGAGGCGAGCAGCTCGCGTGACGCTTCATCTCAGCCTGACTTCATTTCTCTTCAGTCCCTGGTTGCTATCAAAGCTGCATGTCTCACATGTCTGCTTGCTCTTAATAACTCTGAGGGGGGAGGGGGCAGTTTTACAGAACTATCAAATCCAAGTGGAAATTCTCAGTTTTACTGGGTGACAATATGAAAACCTGAAACCCATGTGATCTATAAATAGGGAATATGCACCATTGTAACTTGGTTAACGGCTCACAAATCCTAAAACCCCTCACAAATGCCAACAGACTCGATAAACCCATCAGGAGAGCTGGCTCAGTTCTGGGAGTGGACCTGCAGGTATCTGAGCAGAGGATGCTGAGGAAACTGCTCCAGATCCTGAACACGTCACACCCCCTGCATGACACCCTGGACTCTTACCGCAGCACCTTCAGTCGTAGACTGAGACCACCGAGGTGCTCCACAGAACAATACAGGAAGTCCTTCAACCTTTTCAGCTCCTCCCCCTTTCTGCTCATAGGGCAATACCTTAATTTTTTTTTAACACACACAGATATACCATGTGTGAGTCCTTGTGTACAAAGTATGTTCTTTTCTACTGAACCTATGGTACAACTGTTTCCTGTGGGATCCATAAAGGCTAACACTTTATTTGAAGGTGTGTTCATAAGACTAACATGACACCTGTCATGAACATGAACAGATCTTTATGAATGTTTATAAATGTTGTCACCAAGTGTCATTTGGTAAATTATGACACCTTTAATGCAACGTTGACATTGTTTAAAATGTCTGTCATGAGATTAACCTGCCTAAATAAAGTTTGAATGAATGAATGAATTAACCAATAAATCATAGTCTGTCATAAACATTACAACAGGTATTAATTATCAAACTTTAAAAAGTTACATTACAGTACTCTGACATTTGTTGTTGGTTCTTATCTTTGGTTAGGGCATTTATAAGCATTTGTCAGTGTAATGACAATTAATTACATCTTCATAACTAGGTGTTACAGAGGTAAAATAAAATAAAAACATATATTTATGACTATTATTAAAAAATTAGACAGGGTAATGACATCTTTATAACTTGTATAATGTGTTACACTTTACTTGAGGTAAGGAACAATATTAATGACAATTACAATGGTGTCATGACTGCCAAAGTTAAGATTAACAACAAATGTCAGGGTACAGTTATGTAACGTTTTAACGTTTGATAATACCCTTTATAATATTTATGACATGTTATAATGTCAAGTTGTCATTTTAAACCATGTTATCTTTGCATTAAAGGTGTCATAATTTACCAAATGACATTACAACAGTCATAAACATTCATAAAGACTCATTCATGTTCATGACGGTGTCATGTTAGTCTTATGAACATTTCATCAAACAAAGTGTTACCCAATAAGGTTATATTTTATCTTATAAAACAAGTTTTCTCTCAAAAGCAGCTTCCACACATTCACATGGCTGTTTGCTTTTGTTCTTGTTTCCTCAACCAAACAACGTCTGTTTTTTTGTAAATGAATGCTATGAGTTCCGTTGGAGGTTACTTCCTGTTATGAGGGAGTTTTTCCTTTCCACTGTTGCCTTTGTGCTTTGTGTGACTGCCACAAAATGAAGCCTCAATGTGTCTGCTTCTTTGTTAGATAAATAATTTTACTAATTGGCATTTAGAACGTATGTGAATGTTTCTGTTCAGTGCCCTGAGATGACTTCTGTTGTGACTTGGAGCTTTAGAAATAAACTGAATTGAATTACACGTTAGACTGATGTTGAAGAGGATAAACGGATCAGTCCGTCTGATCAGCACGTTTCGTCCGGCCAAACGTTTACTCCGCTCCCGGCAGACTGAAAGCTGCCTCAGAACCATCGTTGTGAAAAGTCATGAGAGCGAGTCTCCGTATCTCATGCAACATTGAAAATACTTATTTCAAGATAAGTTCTTTGCAACTGCTCTTTGCATTTTTTTTTTCTCCAGCAGTTCCAGCCCAGTGGAGGTACCGGCCTCAGCGCCACAGAATGAAAGGTTTCGGCTGATCAATAAAACTCAGCCATGTTTGGTTTATCCGCTCCTCTTATCCATTGCCAGACTGGTTCACATCAACCTGCTGTGCACAATTTGCTGAAATCACATTACCCGATTAGCGACTTCTAAAACAGCAACTGGGATCCTCCATCCTGAACTGGTACCTTGTGCAGCTTTATGACTCTGCTCAGAAGAGCTACTAACCTGCTCCACACAGACACACGGGCATGAGGATGAAGTTCACAGAGAAATGAAGCGCTCCTTTTGACAAACAAACAACAACAGGAGACGGGAGGAGAGAGAGAGACACACAAACAGAAGGTTCACTCCTTTTTTTTTTTTGTTCCTTCCTCTACCGCATCCCTTTCTCTCCCCTCACCTTGTTGGGCTTGACAGCTCTCTGCAGGTTCTCGATCCATTTGTCTCTCTCTGCAGCTGAGCGACACGCAAAGCACTTGGTTCCTGAAGCCGTTGTCACCTGAGGTTATAGCCAACGGTACCACAGCCATTAGTCACCAAGCAGACAGCAGCTACGGCGCCAAAACAAAGTCTCGTTTTCACTCTCAACCTCTGTCGCCTTCCATAAATGAAACAGTGACGGGATTCTTAATAAAACTAGAGCTCCCGTCCAGCCTCTGCTTCACTTTTGAAGAAAACACAAGAACTTTCATTAATCTCTTGTCAGCTTGGAGTATTCTGGTGCCATTAGATGTTCTGTTCTTGACGTTGGAGTGTGTTGCTCTTTGTGCATTGTTCAGCTCAGCTCACCTCAAAGCAGTACTCCTGTCCCAGGATGCTGGAGTGGACAGGTTTGATGACGGCATCCTCATCCAGGGTGAGGTCCAGCGCCTCGGCAGCACTGCTGGGGGACAGCAAGGACTCATGGGAATGGGACTCTTTGAAGCTCTGCATCAAACGGGTCCTGGGAAACGAATAATTAATTAGATTTGTAACAAGAGAAATCCCCTTGTGTCAATTACCGTAGTTCCAGTGTACAAGTCACATTTTTGGCCTAATTTGCATGCCCTGTGACTTATATGCCAAAGTGACGTATTTATGTTTTCATCCCATATTTATAAACCAATTTCTGGCTGAGATACGACCATTTTCATTCATTCTGACATGGAAAATATTGAACACTACCATTTTCAGCCGCTACATGACACTCGAGCAGTATGGCATGTCGTTGTGTTATGTAATAGGTAAAAGTGGCTATTAATGACACAATCAGCATGCCATAGCCTGCCACCGTCGTCCAGCTTGCATGGAGCAACTGTCAAAACAACTTCATTTCGCTGCGTCGCCCTGGCAAGATGCAGCTAATTTGACCATTGAAGCGCATTTATTAAGTAAAAGTTCAACTGAGACACACCTTTGCTATAATGTCGAGCAAACAAGTAATCGTTGTAGGTGCGTATCTTGTTAAATTTCAAAGAAAAGCACAGCGTTCTTCCTTCCTGATTTCCTCTCTCTGAACGCTCCTGGAGCAACGAGGCAGTGAATACTTTTGAACTGCAGCTGATTTGACCGTCAAAGTACATTTATTAAGTAAAAGTTCAACTGAGACACATCTTTACTATAATTTTGAGCCGACAAATAATTGTTTTTAAGTGTGAATCCTGTTAAATTCTTGTTGAAG
The DNA here is from genome assembly GCA_031762415.1 of Simpsonichthys santanae. Lineage (NCBI taxonomy): Eukaryota > Metazoa > Chordata > Actinopteri > Cyprinodontiformes > Rivulidae > Simpsonichthys > Simpsonichthys santanae. The sequence continues at coordinate 3,352,957 of JARVLU010001073.1, read as the reverse complement.
TCCTCCCGTGCACGAGGTTCGATCGGACTTGCTTCTCCAGTACCACTGAATAGACCTTGGGAGGCTGAGGAGAGTGATGCACCTATAATTGGAGCACACTCTCTGGTCCCCCTTTTTGAAGAGGGGGACCATCACCCCAGTCTGCCAATCCAGTGGCACTGCCCTCGATGTCCACGCAACGTTGCAAAGGTGTGTCAACCAAGACAGAGCTTTAAGGAAATCAGGGTGAATCTCATCCACTCCTGGAGCCCTGCTCCCTCATAGCTTTTTAACTACCTTGGCGACCTCAGCCACAGTTATGGATGGATCAACCCCAAAGTCCTCCGACTCAGCTTCCTCCATGGAAGGCATGCTGGTGGGATTGAGAAGGTCCGAGACGTAATCCTTCCACCTCTCGATGACATCACTGGTTGAGGTCAACAGCAGCCCACCTTCACTGAATACAGTTAGTAAAGTGCTGCGTTCCCCATCTCAGTCGTCTGATGGTTTGCCAGAATCTCCTCGGAGCCGATCGAGAGTCGTTATCCAAGGTCTCACCAAACTCCCACATCTGAGCTTTTGCCTCAGAAACAGCCAAGGCTGTGGACCGCTTGGCCCTCTGGTACTCCTCAGCTGCCTCCAGAGCCCCACTGGACAACAAGGCCCACCTTCTTCAGCTTGACAGCCTCCCTAACCCGAGGTGTCCACCACCGAGTTCATGGATGGCCACCACGAGAAGCACAGACAACCTTGTGGCAACAGCTCACGGCAGCTACCTGAACAAGTGATGTGCGGAACATGGCCCACTCAGACTCAATGTCCTCCACCTCAGCTGGGATGTGGTTAAAGCTCTCCTGGAGGTGTGAGTTGAAGATCTCGCTGATGGGATCTTCTGCAAGGCGTTCCCTGCAAACCCTCACTACACTTTTGGGTCTACCAGGTCTGTCCAGCATCTGCCCCAACCCCCACATCTGATCCAGCTCACTACCAGGTGGTGATCACTAGACAGCTCAGCTCCTCTCTTCACCCAAGTGTCCAAAAAAACAAAGGGCAGCAAATCAGACGACACGACTATGAAGTCGATCATCGATCTACGACCTATGGCGTCCTGGTGCCAAGTGCACTTATGGACACCCTCATGTTGGAACATGGTGTTTGTGATGGACAAACTGTGACTAGCACAGAAGTCCAACAACAGAACAACTCTCGGGTTCAGATCAGAGAGGCCGTTCCTCCCAATCACGCCCCTCCAGGTCACACTGTCTTTACCCACGTGGACCTGATTTCAATAATAATGACACTAGTAGACAAGCTTCAAAGAAGGCATGTAAATTGAAAAAAATAAGTAAAAGAACTTTATATAAAAACACGAAACAAAAACAGCTACATTGTAAAACAATGTAAAATACTAAAAACAGGAAAACATAATAAGAAATAAACATGTGAAGACCATTTTTTGCACACGTCTTGTATAACTTGGACCTTTTTTAACGTGTTTAGTGATCAGAGGTGATAAATATGGCACACTGGTGTCACTTGTCTGTAATTGTTCTAGTTAATACACTTTTATTTTCATTATAAACCTGCCTTCAATGAAATTTTCACTACAGACCTGATCAAAAATAAAACTTTTTTCCCCAAAAGTATTCACATGACATTAGTCGGACAGGCAGCTGTGAGTGGACCTCCAGGGATCCACTCGACTAGCAGAATTTTAAAGAAAACAGCTCAAAATAAACAATAGCACCTCTATTCTCATGCTTTTATTGTGAAAATCTCTATTAAAGAGACTAGTATTACAGTTTTATTATTAATAATTTCATTTTAAATTCCAAATTAAACTAAATAATCTTATTTTGCCAGTAGATTTTAATGATTAACAGAATAATCTGTCCCGACAGAAACACGGCAAACAGCTTCCACTAAAAGTGAGGAAGACCTCTGCATCACGCGCATCACTACCGTCACACATGAGCAGGAGCAGCTGACTGACACGGATCCACCTGGAGAAACACTTTGATCTACGTTCAGTCGTAATGTTCATCAACAGAGCACCAAGCACATGGAGAGAGCTGGGAAGAGATAAAAATAAACCCAAAAGAACAAGACACATTGCAGGGAGGAGAGAAAGAAAGGAGGAAGTCAAACTGTGAGAAAGGAAGGAGTGAGAGAAACGATGGGAGTGAGAAAGAAGACCTCTCAGTGGAAATGATGTTCGTCGTGTAAACAGATGAAGATGAGACGGGTTAGAGGAAGAAGTGAGGAGGAGGATGAGTGAGGGATGGGGAGGGGGAAGGGACCGAGGGGAAACAAAAATAAAAGTCTATCTGTGTATTTTTTTTAATTATATGCAACACGAGCAGTAATTCTGAAGAATCAAGGGCCAAGCAGTTTTGGAGGAATGCATGTCACCCGCCACATTTCACGAGCTCATGTAACGTCCTTTACATTATCAACAATTTAAAAAATGTATTTCAAAGAAAGGAAGATATAAGATTTCTTGTTTCACCAAATGGATATTAACATACAAACAAATAGCCTAAAAAAATAAATCAACAGTAAAGATGGCTATTATACAGATGAACAAAAATAATTTTAGAGGAAATTAATTGGAAAAATATAGAACAAGGTTATTTTAATTGAACACGCTTCTCGCATCGGCTTTTGTAGATGATGCTACTTCCTTCAACGCAGATAACAGCAGGTTGTGCGCGCGGCCGGTGATCCATCCGGCCGGTCAGCGGATGCACGCGGCCGATGATCCCATTGTCCATCTGAAGCTTAAAACTTTTTTTTTTCTTATTTTTTTCAACCGGCCGGTCGGATCTGAGCGCGCACCCTGAGCGTGCACCCTGAGCGTGCACCTGACACACAACAGCAGGCTTCACTTACAGTGAGCGCTCCACTTTTTAGTACTTTCCAGCTCCATTATGTCACTTGTTGTAGGTCAATTACAAATCTTCAGATGTGTGATAAAAGCAGGGAGGGCGGGGCCACATGTGCAATTGTTGCGCAATGCGCCTGCGCTACTCTCTTTTCACAGTCTGATTAACTGCTGCACACTATTTTATTTCTTTCCTCTTCCTCCCAACACATAAACTTACTGCCTCCTCCTCAACAAGTAGATTAACACAAGTTTATAATGTGCATACTTATTTAGTTTTCTTTGTGCTGATTTGTAAAACCTCATCAAAAGCCCGAGACCGACCCGGCCCACCCGTCAAGCACATCATTTTCAGGTCGGGTCGGCCCGGGCTCAGGTCAGAAACTGCAGCTCCAGCTCTGATCCTAAATCACTTGACTATATTTACATCCTTTAGATCTTCTATCGTCCGCCACACTTCATGCCGGAAGTTTAAACTGGAGGCACCTTTACAAAGCACTTGGAGCTCGGCCTGTCCATCTCGAGGCGATCTCTGAGTGGGCCGAGGCGATACGGGGACTTAAAGTCACGTGATTTAGGATCAGAGCCGTAACAGTTGACATATAAACAGTTGAACTGGTTCTGTGGCTTATTTTAAAAGATTTAATTAAAAGTCTAACCAACAACAAACCATGACCGAGTGAAGATTGTTGAAGATGTTTTGATCAAACTTTGTAAAGGAAGTTATGATCTAATGAAATGTGGCGTCTGTTGGAGCTCTACGTATGAGTTACAGATGACTCTCAGCTACTGCCTTAACAAACGTCTGCTCAATGTCTGAAAGTTTGATAGAGTTTGATCTTTTTTTTTTTATGTCACTACAGTCCATTAGCTGTGGCATCCATGGGGTGAACCCTAAAGAACAGTTGTAGATGTTTTAACAATGAGATATTTCGCTAACAGACAGTTGGTTCTCACAGGTAATGCCAGTTTTAAGTGAGCATGTGTAGCGCTCAACGTGTTACAAAGACTCTCACTTACTACCACGACATATTTTAGCTTAATATCTGTAAAATTGACAATTAGAGACAATTTTGTGTTTGCTAAGACAAACTATGACCAATTGAAAAACATTTTTTACAAAACTGCAAAGGTTTATAGCTATTACACATTCTGCGGCGAGGTCGGGGTGCTCCGGAACAAACTGCCGGTTCATCAATAGCCAAAAACAACTGCATCCGCTCTGAAAATGGAGCTCCAATTGATTGCAGCTACTTCGTGAATAAAAAAGACACAATATTTTCATCATCACAAACCCCAGTGAAACCAAAGAAATAAACTGCTGACAGAACACCGGTTTTATGGAGCACTCAAACTTTTCAGGTAAAGGAAAACCAAGATCTGCAGTGAATAACAAGTATAGTTTTTTGTGCTTTATTCACTTCCTGGCAGAGGCTGCATAATGTTGGAGCTCATAACTGGAAGCAATCGCTAAACGTGTTTCTAAAACATAAAATCCAGAGCTATGACTTGTTTTTGCTCGTTCAACAGGATTACAGGAAAAACAAGAGGGAAAAGTGTCTCACTGCATGTTTAACGACCAGCTCGTGAGCCTAATGTCTGCAGGAAAACAATCCATAAAGGAAAAAATAAGAAACTGAAAACAGAAATCAACAAAGCTGCAGATGCTCAGCTGTTTCTCTGGCAACACCAGAAGTTGTGAAAACGAATATTAAGGGCTTTGCAGAGAAATTATTCTCAAGTCTCCGGATTGCATTTGATTTTATATTTATTTCCTGTCTCCTCTCTCACTCTGGATTTATTTCCAATGAATAAACCATGTTGAAGCTTGCCTCAGCAGACAGCTTCTCAGAAAGGGGTTTACAGCTGTTAGAGTTCACTCGAGTACATTTTTAGTCTCTGGAGGAACTTCAGTTAAAGTTTGTCCTGGATTTACTGAAACTCATTGAATTGACTAAATCATATTTATGTCTTGATAATTTGCTGGACTTCTTCATTATTTATTTAGTTTATTTGAACTTTATTTATCCAGGTAGTCTCATTGGGTAAAGAGGACTCATTTTCAAGAGAGACCTGCTTGGGAGCAGATAGTGGGGGTTAAAGGGCCTTGCTCAAGGGCCCAGAGTGGGGCAAATGAGGGTGAAAGCAGGTTGTGGGTGTTTCACCGTTTCCACCAACATTTCGATGTTGTCGGGCTGGGGGAGTTGAACCGGCGACCTTCCAATCACAGGCGCATCTTCTCCAACCTCTGCGCCACCACTAACTCCCTTATATGTTTATAACAGTTTGGCCTTGATTTTCATGAATTTAAGTGCTTTAATACATGATCAAGTTGATCAGAGCTGATGATGACGCTTCAGAAATCTCGATGGTGAACTTCATCTAACGTTCTTATTCTCATAAATATTAGCAAACAAAAGTTTGGGCTGCCGGGAAACCTCTGCCCTGCTTCAGCTAGCATCTAGAATAAAAAGGAGATATGATAAAATTAATCTCCCACGGACTCATTATGGTGTGTGGATGTCGGCTGTTGCCATGGCGACACGAGGGGAAGTTTCACCAGTGCCCTGGCAGAGAATCTGTGACGCCGTCGAATGTTTCGGTTGTGAACGTGGCTGCAGCGAGACATGAGTTAAAATCAACATGAGATGGGTGGACAGAGGAATAAATCCATGTACGGAGGTGACTGAGAGCGTGTCATCATCTACTGGCTGATTAAACAGGCAGAGAGACGGACGGCAGGAATACAAGATATAAATAATAGCGACTAAATTACATTTAGTTAAAAATAACTGCAACTTTGCTAAATCAGAAAGCACACTCATCAAAACGTTTAATGGAATCAAAAACCCTCAATTCGGGCATTTTTAAAGGATCAGTATTTTTCTGCGACTGCAGCATCACCTGGTTTAAAGAAGAGAATATTTCCTTCTTGTCTTTACCTCCAGCCGACTTGAACTCAAGCGCCTCAGACACAGGACGCCAAAACTCTTTTATTTCTATTTGTTTCAACGTTCGAACTCTTTCCAACAGGTAAAAATTTAACCCAATTTAAAAAAACGAGGTAAAGATGCTCAGCCGCTGCCTTCTTTCATGTTAGATACAAAACAGAGAAATTGAAGTCAAAGCTTTTAAAACATGAACTCTGACCTGTTCACGAACAAGTAACATAACATTAACTTAGCACAGAAAAGCAACAGTTCCTCTACAATCCAGATGTCAGAAGAACTGACAGGAGACCATTTATTCTAGTTCTAGAATTGCGCTTCTCGGGGTGACTGCATGTTGGAGCAGCTCTCTTACATTTGTTCTTAGATTTTGCTTTTAAAAACTTTAATTCCTCTTTTTCTGGATGTAAGTCACATTTTTTGTGATGATTGTTTCCTCTGGTATCAGATTGCTGTGCAGCTGGAAGGATTTTTACTGAAAACTTTTTAGTTCTGGACATTTGTTATGAAGCATAACCATCTCAAATGAGTTGAAAAGGAGGTGCCGTAGATGCATTCCCGCCTCCTTGCCGATTGTGCTCCAGTGCCTAACCACTGAGATCCTGGAGCTAGCAGGAAGCACGGCTCGTGACAGCAGGACGGGATTGTACCCCGGTACCTGCAGCCAGGTGTTCGCAGTGACGAGGAGCTCGGCAGGCTGCTGGGATGGGTGGCCTCCGCTCAGGTTCTTGAGACGGCTCTGGGAGGAGTTCTGCCCAGCATTTGGGCGGTCCTGCTGCCCAGAGGAACTGAGAGACCAGCCTAGACTGGGTGGATGGATCGGACGGCATCTGCGGCCAGTTTCTTTGGATCCGCTTAAGGCATGGACCTTTACAAGAGATCCTTCCTGCCTACAGCCATCAGTATCTATAACATCTCAATTAAATGAGGATACAGAGCTACAACAACATTTAATTTCTCTTTTGGATTAATATAGTATTTTTGAATAGAATTGAATTATTGTTGAAACCATCATGTGATGGAAAATTAAATCTTAAATCTGACATGTCAACATCTTTATCTAGTTTTATTTATTTATTTATTTAATTATTTTTAATTCAAGCCTTCCCAAGTGCAGCATGAGCCAGTTCAAAATATGATTCACAAGAGTCAACATTAAAGGACTAATAGGGCTCATATTTGTGACCCATACAGAAGAGGACCATAAAAACGGGGGAACTTGAACATTTCTGCCCGTTATGAACAGAAATGTGAAGGCAGGGATTAAATGGAGGTTCTAAATGTGCCTCTCATTTTCTGAGCAAAACCAGCTGCAAATAGGATCTCATGATTTTTAAGACCACAATGTACAGGTATGTTCTCACACAAAAAGCCTCCATCCCATTTTCTGTTAAGTCAAAAGAGAGAACTGGACTGGAAATTTACTGCAGATGAAAAAATTAAATTGTGACATTATGTTACTCCGAGTGATTTTAGAGACACAGTCGACTTCATCTTCACGATCACACACGGCAGTGGTCAAACACACACACACACACATGCAGTCTCATCACACACACTCACTGACCTGTCTTGGTCGGCACTGCGGAAGCGGGGGAGGATCATGTGGCGGAAACTGCTAGTTCGGTCCAGTTTCGGCTGACTCTTGGCCCTCTTGATTGAGCCCTTCAACCTTTTACTGAGGAAACTCTGGAGTATGATGGAGGAAGAGGAGGAGGAGAGCAGTGACGAGGACAAACAGACAGAGGAGGACAGGGAGGGAGGGCGAGCGAGGTGTGAATGTGTCAGGATGAGCGAGCGGAGGAGGACGGGACTCAGCCAGGTGAGGTTTCAGATGATCATTGGGGGAACATGAAGTCAGTGGAGAAAGCATCAGATGAATAAAAAATAAAAAAATCATAATAGGGACAAACAAAAATATGAGGCATGATGTGTGAGGGGGAAAGCACAACATATTTTTATTATTTTGAGGAAATCATATGCATGTCCAGTTTGTGCAGAGGGGTGCAGTTCCTCAACACATCCTACGGTGGGCAGTGGTGAGCCGTACAGCCCTGCAAGACATCCCAGTTTGTTCCACACGTCTGAAAACCTGGAACTGGGATGTCTCATCTCAAAAGAAGGGATTTTTGTCTTCACATCTTGGTGCTTTACTATAAAGTGCACAGTTACTGTAGCATGCTTCAGCACTTACATGAAAATATTACAGAGCATTAGGAGCCCATGAGGAGCACCAGTCCAATTTTATTTTCTAAATTTGCTGCCGTTTAAATCTTTTTTGTATTCTGCATCAGTGAGGCAACTATTCACATTGAAAAAAAATCACCATATTGTGCACGCAAACTCAGGTGAGTGCTTTGTGAATGTGTTGCTTATTTCACTTTATGAATAAATACAGTATGAAAGGTGAAATATTGTTTCATTTTTGATACAGATGTAGAAACAAGAGATGAACTCTGACTTTAAACATGTCCTTTCATGACCATTATACTGATGAGATAAGAACAAAGTTAGGACATCTGCACATTTTGACTTCTTTCACTCATCATTAACCAAAAAAATAAAAAAAAATCCTTGACTATACACGATCATATCATTTAAAAAGTAAAACCGAATCATTTTTTCTCTAAATGCATGCAGTTTACATATATTTAGGAGACACTGAAGAGCAGGGATTATGTTGCACACCTTAAGACAACTGGTTATCTAAGAGAGAATGTCACTTTTTCCATGTTTTTGCTTTTATATTCTTAATATTTACAATGAAAGTCAATTTAAAATTATTTAAATGAGCCAACCGCAGCATCGTTTGTTGTTTTTCTCCTCATATTTAAAGAAAAGCTTTCCATAAAAAGCTTTTGCATGCCACAGTGATATATCGACATCATGTAATGACATTATTCAGTGGGAGAATGACTGGAGGGAAGTGACACCTCGTCATCTGGCCTGAGTCGAACTGAAGCACGTTGGGGACTGGACTGCAGGCGTGGCTCCATCTGCTGGTTCAGAACTAACAACATTGATGGTTGCTCTGTCTGACATCTCAAAAAAAATAAAAGAAAGAGTCTGAACCACAAATAATCTGACAAAGTTACAGGGAGAAAAGGGGATTCTGTTGCAGTGGCTGGACTTGTGCATTACTTCTGGTTCCTGGTTCTGAGCTAAAACAAAAAGATGCTCCAAGGCTGGTTGGGTAGTTTTGACATGGTTAGAGGTGACACTAGTTTTATTTATTTATTTATTTTTTATCAATAACACATTAATTCTGGTTCTGAAAAGACATATTTAATATTGGTTTATGTTTTTACAGTCCCGTGTTTCAAAGTTTTTAGCACAATACTTTTAACTCCACTGGCAAACATGAATCCAGGAGTTTTTAGGTAGAGCTGCTCTTTTGTAGCTTGCCCTATTTATGCTGTTTTGTCCTCATTTCCCCTCATTGTTACAACAAAGATGTCGTGAGAAAGGAGACAGAACCGCTGCATTACCAGCAAAAGATCCTCAAAGAAAGCTCTTACCCCCTCGTCATGGAAAATACTCTGCCTGCGAGACTAAAGTCAGGGATCAAAGGGCTCCCTAGGCGTTTGCCACCACAGTTGACACGATTGGCTGCTTTGACCTGCAAAATGTGCACTAATAAGTGCATGTATTTGAGGCTATTTTTAGAGAAAGATGCAGTAAATCCTCCTCTCGGTGGATGCTGTAAGCCAGCACTATAAGCTTTATGCAAAGCAGCGCACTAGATTTGTTTCTAACATTTCATTTCATGATTTCCATGATCCAAAAAGCTTTTCTAGAAATATTTTGGTCAGGGTCTTATGTTCACACTGAGTTAGACCCCCTTCAACCAGGATCAGGACCCCACTCCACTCTCAGACCACCTGAATTATCAGAATGTGGCTGAATTGCAGCAAATATGGAGAACCTCCTTTAGTTGTGAGGTTGTAGTGATGCTGCTACACTCAGGATTCACATCTAGAGAAAAACATTATCTCAGTGCTGCAAGAAAATGCATGAATTTTCAGCTGCAGTCTCTGTTATTGTCCTCTGTCAGAGTCCTGTGCAGAAGTCCAACTACTTCTGTTGCTGAAACTGCTTAGACACATCTGCAGCCAATCTTTGACGAGTTGGGGACACTTGCAACAACTCTGTGACTATTTTGAGAGAAACATTGTCGCACAAATGTTTTGCACCTGTTCAAACCGCGGTGGACTCATCTGCATGCTTTTGTTACTCACATACGGAAAGAGAACCCCGAGAAACAGATGAGACACTCTGGAGACTTCTTCATGAATGATCTCCAACTGGTCAAAGCCCAGTGAGACACCACCACTATACACACCTTAACACTTTGCCACAGCTCAGCAAATACCATGTTCTGACTGACACGTTTGGTTGTCGCAAGGTTTTATCTTCTTTTGCTCAAGGACTAATAAATAAATTCAGAACAACTGAAATATTGAATGAATATTGACAATAACTCACTCATCTGAGCTAAAAATACAATTCTTCTTTCAGTTGATCCCTCTTCAGGGGGTCTCCACAGTGAGTCATCCTCCTCCATCCTCTGTGTCCTCTGTCCTCACTCCAACCTTCATGTCCTCTCTGACTGCATCCATTTATCTCCTCTTTGTTTGTTTTTCCCTGGCAGCTGCATTTCTAACATCTTTCTACCAATATACTCACTGTGCATCCTTTGGACATGTCCAAACCACTGTCCCTCCTCTGGACATGTCCAAACCATCTCAGTGTGTCCTCTCTAACTTTATCTCCCAGTTGTTCAACCTGTGCTGTACCTCTGATGATCTCATTCCTGATCTTCTCCATCCTTGTCACTCCTAAGGAGAACCTCAGCATCTTCATTTCTGCCACTTCCAGATCTGTCTCCTGTCTTTTTGTCCATGTCTCTGTCTCCAGACCATACAACATAGTTGCTCTCACCACTGCCCTTTAAACTTGTATGTGTTAACATGAGAAAAATGTGTCAGTGCTTTTTACAAAGATCAGAAAAAAGAGTTTGTTAGATAATTTGGTAAGCATAAACATTATGCATCTTTGATTTAGTGTATTTACCCTCAAGTTGTGTTGCTGTTTTCAAGAAATGCCTGTTATCCTAAATGCAGTTGAATATTAAATTATACATAAAAAAATAAAAAATAAAAAAGTCAACATTTATCATTCTGTTTTATAAGCCACAGTTTGTTTATATGTCTGGTAATAAACTGGGCTGCAACTGTTTAAATTTAATTTATTTTTTCATTCCCCAACTTAAATTATGAAAAAGGCAAGTTTTCAGTCTCACTTGATATTTTTGCAGTTTGCACATCACATTTTGCAGAACCACTTTTGACAATCCTACTTTATTTTTGTGTTCAGTCCTTGAAAAAAACTGTGTGTGATCCAGGCTGTGCACATCATTTTGTTGCCTGCCCCGACCCACTCTGTACCCTTCTGTGCTCTGCAGCAATTCTTTAAAACCTGTTTACTGCCAGTCTAAAAAGTAAAAATAAACAGAAATTAGCCTCCTGCAGACAGGCAGCTGCCAATCAGACTGATGTTTGTGATTTAAAAAAAAAAAAGTCTTGCATGAAGTAGGAGCTGCTACATGAATATCCTGGAGAGTGAACGATCAAAAAAAAACTGAACTATATCCAAATAATATGTAGTAAATACACATTTTTTTATGACCTCATGGTTCAGATGATCTTTTTTTTTTATGCTTCTCAGTGTCTTGTATCCTCAGTTTAATCTGAAAACACATACTGAGATGCTTATTCTTCATAAATCACTCCGAAGGCAATTTTTATTAAATGCTTTCAAAACCAAGAATATTACAACATCCATCCAAAAAGCTGCAGCAGTTTGAGACTCTGTTCAGCTGCAGGAGACAAAGACTCCTGTAACGCAGTCAGAATTATGTTTGGCTGCTTTTTTTAGAGTCAGGTTTCTGATAAAAAAAATTATTCATGGGGCTTTCAGGTCTTATCTTAATTAAAAACTGACAGCGCCTCGTTAACTTTTCGCTAATTGGTTTGTCTGGTGGGGCTCCTTTAGGGTGCAAACATTAAATCATGGAAACAGGTTGTTCAGTTTTACGACACTTCATTATGTTTAAATGTTTAGCTTACAACAAGTAGACAACGGTTCTTCTGAACATTTCATTGTTGACCTGTGTTAACCTGCAGGTAAATAAATAATAAGTGTCAGACTCGCTTGTAAACTTGTCAAATTTAATGACCTGAGCAAAAGTTGGGCTTTTAGATAAAGTAATAATCCATGTGCAAAATGTAAATTGTATTTTTCCATTTCCATTTCCATTTCCATTCTGCTCTCATGGAAGATTCTAGCTGTTCAGGAATCCTAGAGTTTTTTTTGCTAGATTTGTTGCTGAATGGCTGCAGACGTACTAAAACCTATCTATCCATCCATCCATATACACACACTTTTTCATATTAAATATATTTAATTCACTTTGTCTGATAGAGCTTTAAGCAACATTTGTGTATGGTGCAGTGAATTGTTTTTACAGACAGTGATGTGCAGGAATATGTCTTTAGCCAGAACAGAACCAGACCTGTTTTTAATGCACTGAGGGCCCAAAAACCACAGAAATATCAAACAGGACTTACAGCATTTTTTGTTTTGTTTTTTATGGCAGCAACACTTCTAAAAAATATCTGATGATTTTCTTAACAGAAGAGTTATTTAAAGTCTTCCACTTTTTTTTCCCCCCCAATCGTGGACAAAAATATGACTTGACATTTAAAAATCATATGTTCTGTTTTGTGTGTGTGCGTATACACATTGATGATTTCTTTAGTATTTGGTTACAATGCAACTCCAGAGAGGAAGAAATGGGATAAATGATTTGAGCATCTGAAGTGAAATGTTGCTGGTTTTGAAACAAGAGAAAAGGAGGAAACTCTTATGTAAAATAAGAAAACTGTTCTTCAACAAACAAACAAACAAACAAACAAACAAACAAACAAACAAACAAACAAACAAACAAACAAACAAACAAAAAGCTGACATGGCAACAAAACTTGTAAGAAATAACCAGGAAGAAACAAACTGACACAGAACTTATAGAGAAACTAATGACAGATAATGACGAGCACCTGGGGAAGGACAATGAGGAACAGGTGACAGTGACAGGAGCTCATCACATGGAGTTAACACAGTAGGAAGGCTGAACAGATGTGTGTATATACAGTATATATACTGTATACTGTATATGTATATAT
>JARVLU010001073.1:3257929-3271880 GCA_031762415.1 Simpsonichthys santanae | reverse complement strand
TTAATTAAACAACACCCCCCCCCCCCCCCCCCCCACACACACACACACACACAGGTGAAAAAACTAGTGCTGTTCTGCTGTCCTGTTGTGGTCAATAATGAAGTGCAGTCTGCAAACTAATTGGTTGTATATTTTTTCTTCCAAACAATAAAAACAATTTTGCTGTCCATAACAATATATTTGTTTCTAATCATAAACGTTCAGGTGCAATACTATATCTGTTGTGTTTGTGCTAATTTAATCATTTAAAAGCAGATGTTTTAAATGTTTTAAAGTAGTAGCAGATGAGACATTTCTCTTCCTGATGCACTGAGTGAGCATTTGGAATCTTTCCCATAAGTGTTCACTGATGGTGTTCATGTTTCCAATAAATGCAACATGTTCATAGAGTTTTGAAAGTATTTTTTATAGAGGAAAGGCTCATAGATGGTGGAATTCTTTATGTTTTTAGTAGCACCCGATAATGAGCCATGTATAATCAAAGATGTCCTCTCTTCTGATGTGTATTAAACCTGGGTTACATGTGGGTCAGTGGAGACCGGTGGCCTGGCATCAAACAGAAGCCATGCAGCCAGCTGTGCTTGATAATGGACGAGCAGTGAGCTCTGAGGAGTCACTGTGAGCGTCTTCCTGTGCCGTACTGCTGACCTAAACACTGAATATCTTTAGCCGGATTCCTCCGCTCCTCATGACTCAGAGTCCTGCTGCTCGTCTTTCACTCTTTACAAACAGAGACTGATTTCCATTTCCCGGGGCACTTGGCTGATGCTGCGAGAACAGAAATCCACCAGCACACACTCAGTGCTTGCAATGAGTCAGAAAACAGAACAATTAGCTCTACTGTACACAGATAAACCACCTCAGTGGTCTCACTGAGCTCGGACCATGGCCAAAGCTCCCAGCAGGTTGTTCTCATGCCATATGTGGACCAAATGGTATGCTGATGTGTTCCTTAATTACCATAACTGCACTTTACATTTACTACAGCTGGACATTTTCTTCTATTCACAGAGATTTCCTCAGCACTTCTTCTGCTTGTTTAATAAGTTTCCCTCCACACCCTTCAGCTACTCTGCAAAAATAACCAATCAATATATTCATTCACAGCAGCAGGGTAAGAAGTAAGAGGTTAGATAAGATGGGCCTGTCAGAAGGACCTCGGTTCGTCTCCCCAGACTGACACCAAAATGTTGGTGAGAAAGGTAAAACACCCACACCTGCCTCCACCCTCATTTGCCCCACCCTGGGCACTTGAACAAGGCTCCTAACCCCCACCATCTGCTCCCCCAGGTGCTCTAGATGGCAGCTATCTGCTCCAATCAGAGGCTGTGGTAGCTCAGTGGTCTGTGGTTGCGTCAGGAATGGCTTCCGGCTTAAAAACCACTGCCAAGTCTTCATGCGCTTTAGTTCGCTGCAGTGACCCCTGAAGCAGGGAGCAGCTGAAAAAAGGAGAAGAGAGCAGAAAGGCAAAGCAAGCCAAATATAATCCTTATTGTTCGAGGAGCATTGTCTAAAGGAAATACAGAGCACCACTGTTCTGGAAAATATTAAATACATGTTTTATTTCATTAATTAATTAAGATAGATCAATGATTGACTTTGTATTTGTGTCATCTGATTTGCAACAGTTTGTTTTGGACGCTTAGGTGAAGAGAAGAGCTGAACTGTCAACTGATCACCACCTAGTAGTGAGTTGGATCAGTTGGTGGCAGAAGATGCTGGACATACCGGGGAGACCCAAACGTAGTGAGGGTTTGTTGGGAATGCCTGGCAGAAGAACCCGTCAGAAAGATTTTCAGCTCATACCTCTGGGTGGGCTTTAACCTTATCCCAGCTGAGACGGGGGACATAAAGTCCAAGTGGTCCATGTTCTGCACCTCAGTTTTTGAAGTGACTGTCTTAAGCTGTAGCTGAAAGGTTGTCAGTGCTTCTTGTGGGGGCCATCCTCAAACTCGGTGGTGGACAACCCAGGTTGGAGACACTAACAAGCTGAAGAAGGAGCCCTATTGGGCCTTGTTGGCTGGGGTGACTCCAAAGACAGCCAAGGAGTATGGGAGGGACAAGTGGGCCACAACATTGGCTGTTGCTGAGGCAAACTTTCGGATGTAGGAGGAGTTTGGTGGGGCATTGGATAGAGACTTTTGATCGGTTCTAAGGAAATTCTGGCAAAACATCAGGTGGCTGAGGAAGCGAAAGCAGCACTTTACTGACACTTTGTTTGGTCAAGGTGGGTTGCTGTTGACCTCAACCAGTGATGAGACTGAAAAGCTCTGCAGAGAGTGGTGAAGGCTGCACAGAAAATGTTGGAGTCAGCCTCCCCACCATCACAGACATCTACACCTCCAGATGCAAGAAGAGGACCACCTGCATCATGAAGGACCCCACTCCCCTCAGGCAGGAGGTTAAGGAGCAGTACGTGTAGAACCGTTAGGCTGAGGAACAGCTTCTACCTCGAGGCTGTTAGACTCACAAATCCCTGAAAAGGATTATAACTGTGAGAATAAAAAAATCACTGTAATGTCTCTGTTGACATGTGCTGCTGACTATCCATGCTGCTGATCTCATGCTGCTGATTTATTTCATGCTGCTGTGTTCATTCGTCCTCATCTGCTCACACAGACTCATGTTCATGCTGCTGTTGTTTGGCACATTGTTTTGTGCTAGTAGTGCTTAGTATATTCTTAGTTTAGTGTATTTCTTAGTTCATATCTTAGACCTTTTTACAGTTTTTCTTTGCAATTTTTTTTTTAATGTAACTGGGACCCTGTGTACATAGTTTCGTTCCACCTCATGTACCACATGTGATGTGAATGACAGTAAAGACACCTTGACCTTAAGAATGAGAGCTGAAAGAACAAATGATCCTTCATAGCGCCCTCAGTAAAAAAAAAAAAATTCTGGAGCTGCCATGCGCTCCACACTCACTTTTCGGTGGCAGGCAATAATAGTTCCAGCATATTTTCAGGCATGCACGTGTAACTGACGAACGAGTGCAGCCGGCTGCTGAAACAACAGCAGAGCCTGTTTTATCACTGACGGCGTCCAAATGAGCAGAAACGAAACTGCTGAGAAAACTGGACTCAGTGGAAACGTCTCAGTTGGATCCAGGCTGGATTCATAAAGTCTGATTATTTTCAGGGTGTTAGAGCTGGAGGTGTGAGTCCTCAGAACTACACAAACATGTGTTGTAGTAACACACCTTTTGTGTGTGCAAATAAAAAAGAACAAATGTGATTTTTAGCATGCCACTAAATGTAAAATACACTTCCAGCTACAGTCTCTCGCTACTTAGCGGTTCGTTTATCATGGATTTGTCAAATCGTGGTTTTTCAAAGTAAGATTATGACATTTGGCTGATTGATAGATGAGACATGGATTATTTAAAATTAATTATTTTAAATGATTTTGCACCATGTGTGTAGCCCACAAGTGCAGGGGGAAGCTCCCTCCTGCAGCTGATCAGCTGATCTTCTCTGCCACACATTTCTCCTGCTGTGTCAGCTTTGTGAAGGGTTAACCCTTTCCTGTCCAGATGCATGGATCGACTTTTGTCTTCCAATTTAGAATTCAAAGTATGTCGCATCATCAAATTGTCGTAATCGCAAAATATTAAAAAAGTGTTATTTTTAATTATTTTAGAACTTCTATGTTCAGTTGTTGAAGTGTAATTGATCAAGAAGTTCATTTGTGCTCCGTGCTGCAGAGCTGAAGCTGCGTGACGTGATGCCCTGCTGCACTTCGCTTCTCTACAATTTAAATTTAAATACTGTATCATTTTAAATAACCAATCAATGCATGGATTGTTTATTTAAAATGTTACGGTATTTAAATTTAAATTGTTTATGTAAGGAGGGAGATTGGCAGTAACAGGTGATGAGTGTGATTACAGCCTGGAACATGTCATGACAAAGTTTACTGAACTTGAACTACTGTATCCATACGTCACAGTTTTTCACATCCCAGGTGGGCGTGGTCCCAAACACCCGCGATAAATGAGGGACCACTGTATCTCGATTTCAAAATGCACTTTATGCTTGCAGTACCGTATTGTTTGGACTATAAGGCACACTTAAATCCTTAAAGTTTCTTAAAAATTGACAGTGAGCCTTATGTTTTAATTCTGGTTTTGCTTATTGCCCTCAAACTGATGTTATGTGGTACACAGCGCTCAAAAATCTGTCAACAAGAACTTGTTTCACTTAATGCGCCTTATAATCCGAAAAATACGGTAATATATAAAAACAACTGTGGGATAAATAAAAATAGTTGTTTCAATTAATCAAAGTCCGTTCAAAAACAGAGGAATATTGTTTGAAACTGTTGTAACATCCTAAATGTGACCACTAAAACATGTTCAACCATAGAATTTAAACAATATTTTCCATATTTATTTCTTGTTAATTAACTCACAGCTGCTAAATGTCTATAAAAGGGATTTAAAACGATGCTGCAAATTGCCGTCGCTGAAAGGTGACGTTATCAGACGCCTAAGAACCTTGAAAGAGAAGTCTTCAGAGCTCGTTCTGCTTCAGCTTAAACCCAAGCTATGCCGGTGCGTGCAGCTTTTATCTAAGGCTCTTTTAATTCTTTCCACCAGATTAATGTGGTAAACAACTCTGATGAACTGCCTGGATGTGCCATGTGCCGATGAGCAGCAGCAGAGCTGAGTTAAACTCACATCCAGCCGACGCTACTCTGATCAGCAGAGCAAATGAAAGCCACATGTAGCAACTGCAGCTCTTTACACAGTTTCTAACTATGCGGATTAAAAGAGTGGTTTCATAATGCGAGTGCTCCGCCAGATGACTCTGGAAGAGGAGGCAGGCGGGGGAGTAGCACACTCGTACAGCAGGTAATCTCACTCAACGCTTCTGTTCTTATTGAAGAGATAGCTGTGATTTTCAGCAGGGTTGAAGAGAGGTTTCTCTCCGTCCACGTTTTCTGCTGTTGCCATGGAATCCAGAGACAAATGGGTCGCGCTCACTCTTATCTACAGAACGAGTTATGAGGAGCCTGCAAAATACATGTTTGGTAAATCAAGGCGTCCTCCGGGCTTGTGTGTAACACATACAAATGGAGACCTTCAGCCTGGATCCAACACTCGATTCTAAATAAGAGCGTGTAAACATGTTTTCCACAGCCCGAGGGGGACACACTGCAACTCTGAGCATCCAGTTACGAGCACAACCCAGTTCCAAAGAACTAAATATGGTATGCTGAACGAGAACCAGCCCTCTTGCTCTCTCCCTTCATCACTGACAACTCGACTCATGAGAAAAGACCAAGGATTTCTCTCCACGCCACCGTGCCACGTCAGCCCTCCAATCCCAACCCAGCACCCAGCTGAGAGAAAACATCTGGAGGCTATTTTTTTCTCCGCGTGACGCAGCATTTAATTGGTCAGATGTCACAAATCATGCACCTGGAGATGTGACATGGCACCGGCTCTGGGGCTGCAGTGAGTCGATGCGGGAACAAGCAAACAGCATCTGCAGAGACTGATGCACTAACTCAGGAGGAGCCAGGTCCTCTGGACGGGTTCTTCTTTGTTCAAATGGTTCGTCTTTTATCCCAAAGTCTTGTTCGGACTCTCAAGAAGTCTTTTGGAGAAAAGACGAAACGTTTCAACAACGAAGAATCCGTCCCCGACTGAACCTGGTTACATTGATCTACCTGGATCATGCAGCAGCACCAGGACGACTCGTGCTGTGCGTGTTTGAAGGAGCTTTAAGATTCAGTGTGTGCTTTAAGTTCCAGCCTCCTAAAGCAGTCATGTCCGTTATTTCCAATTTGACACAACAGCCCTGACAATTGTTGTGGCCGGGGTGCGTTTGGAAGAAATTGCTGTCCTGATGTGTTTCAAAAGGCCACTCTTACTGGAAGAGCAATAAATCTGCTCCACAGAGCGGTACTGTGGAATAATTGTCCTGACTGGGATAATGGCCAACACTTTCAGACAACGTCTTTGCCCAGTCAGGAAAAATGATAGATGTAAAATGTTGAAAGAGTCACACCTGGCAGAAAAGCTTCATTCTGATGTTGAGTTCATTAAGAACGTTTCTATACGTGGATTCATTTCCACTAACCTCCGTCTGATCTGGAAAAATTCTACACACGTGTGGAACTCATGAGCTGGTGAATAATTTACAAGCAATGTGTACAAATTGTGAAGATTTTCTTCAAGAAGTGCAACTCTTACTGGAAAAGTTTAAATGTAAAGGAGGTTTTAATTACCATATTTTTCAGAGTATAAGGCGCATTACGCGAAACAAAACCGATAAGTCAAACTTTAGTCAACTCATTCACAATAACCACATAAAATTGGTTTGAAGTCAGTAAGCACAACCAGAAGTCATTCATAAGACTAAATGCGCCTTATAGTCCGAAAAATACGTAATTCAAATGGATCCGTTTTGATCAACCTGATCTCACATGCGTTTATGAAACGAGCCTGATCTCTTTACCACCAAATGATGTAGCTTAAAGTGAAAGTAAATGCAGAAAGTCAAATTGGAGAGTTGGTGTGATGGACTATAGGTCAAGTCCAGTCAAAATCCTTGTTTAAGTTGTTTTGTGACACGTTTTAGCATTTTCAGTTCTTTTGTGTTCAGTTGCGGTTCTTCTGTGCCATCAGCCTCTTCTCACTCAGTCAGGACTTCCAGCCAGACTGCCACGCCCGTCTACACCCAACGTTTCACCTGCCACAGCTGCAGCCACTTCTCTCATCAGCACCGCTCCGTTCAGCTCCTTACCTTCACCGCACTCGTGCATTATCTACGCCACGCCCCATCTGCCCTGTGCTTCCTTGTCCCTCCTTGAGTTGTTGCCAGGGGTGTGTGAGTTTTGTCTGCTTTGTCAGAATTTTGTTCTGCTTTATAATAAAATAGGTTTTGTTGTTGTAAAGCTCCAAACTGGGTCCAAAACTCAAAACCGTGACAAGTCCAAGCACCCAATCATCACCAGCCCAGACGAAACAACCTTTGTCTGTCCGTGTTTGTCTGTTAGCCAAATATCTTGTGCTTGACATTCAGAAAATAATAACTGGACACACATATACAACTAGTTTTCCAGATGTTGCTCTAAAATTTGGTTTCATTAAAAAAAGTCAAATCCAAACAAAGAATACAAAACTGTCTACAGTGTGTTTGAGTCAATAAATCAAACTTGTACAAGTTTCACTTTTCTTCTTCCAAAGAAGAGGCTCAACGTGATTTATCTGTATAAACAAAGGTTGAATTTAATCGTAGGCTGTGAATTAGAGGATGAATTTGTCCTTACTGTAGTGTTGGATCTGAATATCAGCTCAGATCTGACGTGTCAGATCCTGCACTGTCAGGTTCCAGCTCCTTCTAATACAAACTTTAATATAAATGAAAATGTTTGTGAAGTTTACATTAGAAGCAAACAAAGATGGATCTCACAGACTTCAGGGGGTGCACAGACAGAGGGACGGTGGCGCTGGAGAAGAGGGGGCTGCTGATGTGACGGGAGGACGCTGTTCTTGTTCAGCTTGGCAGGCTGAGGTTGAGCGATGCTGCAGGCCGACTTCCCCATATGTCCCTGCTGCTACCTCGGGCCCAGCTGTGACGAGCGAGGGGTGGGGTGGGACAACATCCACAACTGTGTGCGTTAGTGCGTGTGCGCTAACTAGAGTGCGGAAGAAAGTTTGTGTGAGAAATAAAGAGCATCAAAGAAGCAACTGCGTGAGTGCAGGAAACAGAGGGAAACCAGTACAACCATTACGTCCAAACAGGCAGGTGATCCAACACTGTTGGGCGTTTAACACCAGCTCACACTGAAAACACAGAAAACACAAAAAGTTGGCCGTTCGTTTTACCGCAAGACCAAAACGCGCACGTTTGTCTGCAACATATGAACTAGCCAGAGGTCTGTCCCTTTGTCCTTGGAGCTAAGGACACAGATGTTCCTCCTGCTGACCACAAACAGCTGGAGAGTTTTTACACAAACACAAATGGATCCCACTCGTACTGGAAAAGCCCCGGCACATTTTTCTCCACCTCTCGTGTTGGAGTTTTAGACTAAGATCATCTCACGAAGACAAAAGATGAAGTTTCTTACGACACGTCTGGAAAATGTAATTTAACAAAACCTCATGTTCTCCGTTAGTGCTTGAAGTGCATGTCATGCAAGACTCTCACCTACTACCACCCCAAGCTTTACCTCAGTGTTTGTACATGTTACTGAGAGAAAGACATATTTGTGATGGCAATGAAAACTTGGCTGTGGTATAGATCATTACTATACACGTTTAAAAGAATATAGCAACAAAACTATGCAAATGAGCACGTGAACATCAAACTGCAATGATTTATTCCTTTAACTAAACACCTGCAGATTATGGAGAATTGGAAGACGGAGAGAAAAGTGATTAAAACCTGAAGTTTTGCCAAATGTTTATAACCTGAGAGCAGAAAATAAATCCCCAAACTCTCAGTGTTAGCAGAGTTTGGTTGTAGCTGCAGAGGACTGTGCATGAGATCTGTTGAAGCCTCACATCCAACTGAGCAGGACCCACCAAGTACGATTCGTCTTAATAAATATGATAAACAGCTAAAGATTGCTTTTAAGGTCATGGAAATCCAGCAGTGGCTCCTGGCAGGGCGGCAGGAGACAAATTAGGACCAGTTTCCCTCTTCTCTTGGTGCCTCTGCAGAAGAACAGCTTTAAAAACCACCACCGGGTCACACGAGTTCATCAAAATGTTGAAATAAAAGTTGTTTAAACACTTCTATGTTCAGGAAGACCTCATGAAAAATTGTTTTGTTTCTGAGTGATGGACATAAACAGACACATTCATGTTAACATTGGCTCAAGGGTTCAAGTCAGCAGTCTCTAAAATAATCAACATTTCTCTTCTCTTTCTGTCCCTGACCACAATTACTAAATTAAACTGTCCAACTGCCACACGAGCACCTGAATGTGTTCTGGAGACACATCTGGTTTGAACACACACCTGGGCTGGAGACACACACACTTTGTCTGGAGACACACACCTGGTCTGGAGACACACACCTGGTCTGGAGACACACACCTGGTTTGAACACGTACACCTGGTCTGGAGACACACACCTGGTCTGGAGACACACACCTGGTCTGGAGACACACACCTGGTCTGGAGACACACACTTCGTCTGGAGACACACACCTGGTCTGGAGACACACACTTCGTCTGGAGACACACACCTGGTTTGAACACATACACCTGGACTAGAGACACACACCTGGTCTGGAGACACGCACCTGGTCTGGAGACACACACCTGGTCTGGAGACACACACCTGGTTTGAACACATACACCTGGACTAGAGACACACACCTGGTCTGGAGACAGATGTACATACATATAAACTCTTTGTTATTTCAACATCTGTCTTTGGATGATGTTTTCAGCAACCCTCTTTCAGTTTTGATTTTATTTTTTATTTATTTTTATTTGTCTTGTTTGCATTTTTTAGTTTAACATCTAAATAAAGTTTCAAGGGGAAAAAAAAATCCTGGTGGTCCAGAACTGAAAGTGATAATGAAGATAATCACAGCTCATGTTTGTTGTTAGTGTTTTCTTTTATGCATCTGTTTGCAGCTGCACGTGATGCTGGGACTTCTTCCAGCTCTGCTGCAGATTTCATCACATTTATCTTTGATCTTAGATGTTGGGGACAAGCTGGAGGGAGGAGCATTTATGAATTCATGATTTCAAAAGGCCACACCATGAAGCAAACCTTCGTTCCTCTGCAGGGAGTGTAATGTGTGTTTAATTGGTGTAAATCATGTGTTGGCTCTTTAAGGCGTGGTGATGACCCACATGAGATCATCCAGTGGAGTTCTGCCACCGTCACGGTTCAACTTCTGAGTTTCTTTAAACACAGACGGGGGCTGATGGTCCCCCGTCGGCTTTCTTACGTAACCCAGCTGGAGGAGAGACTCCTGACCTGGGGAGGGGGTAATAAACCTCTGTCAGCTCAAACTAATGCAGGATGAGGTGAGGAGGAGCAGGAGGAGAGAAGGATGCCACCCAGACATGATGTTCAACTCTTCTGCCCCCTGCAGGAGACAAAGGAGAACTGCTGGATCAACTGCCTGAACTAAATGCAGATGATGGAAGATTTACAAGCAGCTTGATTAAAATGTAAAAACAAATTGTTTGTAAATTAACACTAAATAAATGTTCTAGTTTCAGCATCAGAGATTATGTAGAAAAATGTAAATATAAAGTAAATTAACGTTTGTTGAGG
The DNA here is from genome assembly GCA_031762415.1 of Simpsonichthys santanae. Classification (NCBI taxonomy): domain Eukaryota; kingdom Metazoa; phylum Chordata; class Actinopteri; order Cyprinodontiformes; family Rivulidae; genus Simpsonichthys; species Simpsonichthys santanae. Next base: position 3,261,627 of record JARVLU010001073.1, on the reverse strand, counting down.
CAACTGATGTGCAAAACATTTAAACTGTCTCGAAACGTTCCGCTCCTCGTTAAATGTCACTTAGTTTTAATTTCTTTGTCTTTCTTTAAGTTGATTAAACTGAATTAAATTAGCAATTGTTAAAAATTTACATTTCAGTGTATAACTCTGTAAAGTTGAAATAAAAGTTGTTGGTTTTTTTTTGACTGATTATAGATTAATTTTTGATGAAAAATAAATTGAACACCCTGAGAGTAAAAGCAGAGATTTTCTAGCTGCTCTCTAATAAAACAATGTTAGATTCTCTGAATGTTTGGACTCATTTCTGTTTCAACTTTGTCATTTTTTAAAGTGTTTTCAAATATTTACTTTTATTTCTTTATCCTGATGAAAATACACAGAGATCTCATCACATTCGTAAAAATATTGTTCTCTTTGAAATCTACTTCGGCTTCATGTGCACCTTTTAGCCACTGTTCTGTGAGATGGTGTTTGTTTTGCTGCTCTTAGCTTTGACTTTGTGTTCTGCTGGCCTTAACGCATCTGCGTTGCAAATTTGCAATTGCAGGTTAAGTTTAGCTAATTTTAGCTTTAGTTCAGTTGTTTTAACTAACTCAGGTTCAGCTTATTCAACAGATTTCGGCTGTCATTCTTGTATTGGAATCTATCCAACTCAAGATGCTAAACTAATGAACATTAGACACAAAAATGTCTAACTCGGACTGTTCCACTGAAATTTTGCTCAGATTTGTGCTGGTAGTAGCTGAGAGTCGTAACAACATGAACACTAAGAGAAAATGTGACGTCTTTGCTTAAAATTGGGGAGCATTAATTAGCTTTCTTTTAAAATTTGTTTAATAATATGTTTGTAAAAGATGAAGTGGAGCCTCTTCAGCTGTTTTTTTCCTCTTTCAGCTGGTGTTTTTTTGCTTGTTTGTTTGTAAAGCTGCACAATGACAAACTTTATTCCAGGAATCTAAAAAAGTTCAGTCTGGTCCTCTGAGACTTAACTCTTTTAGATTTTTCTACCTGGGTTATTGATCGTGCATCAGGATATTTATTGCAGGAAGTATAACATGAGCGCACACTCATTCCTAAAAGCTTGTTTAAAACAGTAAATTAAACTCAAATGTCTTCAGCGCACATTCATACAAGACAAACTGTTGGGTTCGTCTCAACAGACTCACTCAGATCCACAGCAGATTTACAAAGTAGTTGCTCTGAATACGTGCACGCTAAAAATACTTTTCTAGTCATAAATGTGATCAAAGACGACGCTTTCTGCTCCTTCGAGCTGTTTCTGAGCAGCTTCATCTTTCTACAGAGAGCGCACTGGAACAAATTTACCAACAGTCACACACAGGCTCAGGGCTCGCAGCTCAGTGAGAGTTCTGAATAATAATCCAAGAAAAAACTGAAACAAAGGCCACAAAACAATAACTGTCCTCCCAGTGGCTTTACAGACGGCGTGCTGTGCGTCATCATTTTTTATTTCACTGAGATTTTTTAAAGAAAATGTACTCCGAGTACACAGTGTCAAAGTATTTTTCACTTAGACAGCACATCTTCATAGTAGTTGGAATATCTTTGGCTTATGGTGAGCCAAAGGTGCTAACATGTTAGCATGCCAATGTCTCCAGTGCCTAAGCTCCATTTCCAGGAAACGTCTCAGTGAAGTGAACGCAGCAGGAGCTGCACAGGAACACGACTGAGGCTCATTTCCACCGCGACACATTTTAGACACAATAGAAGAGCCGTGTTCCCTGATGGTTCCTCGGTTCTTCAGTACCGCAGTGTTCTGATTGGCAATCATTCAAAAAGAACAAAAACTAAGGACGGGAACTGGCCGCCCTAGAAACAGGTCAACTGTGGGAAAAACCAGAGGCCAGTCGCCCCAGAAAGAGGAATTCGGAATGGGGTGGATCAGCGCAAAGCGGGAAACGGCTCATGCTGCGTCAAGGCAACGAGCATCAGAGCACAAAAACTCAAGAGGTGGAACGTGCATCTTTGAGACGGGCTGATATGAAGGAGCAGTCGCAGCACAAATAGTTCTCTGATGAGCCACTGAAGCCGTCTGAAACAAATGGAAATACATTTAAATGTGTGTAAGAATGTGTGCACCCAATAAAAAGGGAGGATGGGGAAGACACCCTGCTCTGCATGAGCTGATTGACAGGCATGAATATGTAACGTGCTCCATGGTTGCGACGGTGACGGGTTTCAGTACGTCAGCCCTGCCTCAGATCCGTTTGCAGCTGCAGCATTATCGGCACAATTAGACAGGGATGAGCTTGATTAACTGAAAGGGCTGTCCGTGCAGGCCTTGCAGAGCAGGTCACCTGTCTGTATGACTGTGCGCTCTATTCTTTTGAGTGATTACAAACTGAAACACTTGGGGCAGCCGTGCAAACATCACTATCAGTACATCTGCTTTGACTGGCCGCATGCAGATTCAAAGGAACAGTTTTAGCAGGGCACGTTGGCATGTAATCCTGACTACATACAGCCAGCTCTAATAACAGGGAGGTAGATAAGAGCACTTTGAATTTAAATCACTATAAAAAAATAATATAACCATATTACCACATCTGCAAGCTGGGTAGAAACCCCACTGTGTCTCTGTGAAGTGCTAATGTGTCACATTAGGGCAAATTAAAAGCTGCATTAGCATATTCATGCAGGAAGTAATGTAACAAACCAGCCAAGTCTGCTGTGATGACCCATGCATTTTAAAGAACTGCTTCATTTCTGATGTTTTTTTTTTAATTGCTTTTATAAATCAGCAGCTATTTGACACACAACGCTGTCCAATAAAAAGATAAAGCTAATAATGGCACATCTGCCTTGGAATGATTTCAGTAAGCTTTTGCTGTGTCGCATTTCCAAACAGAGCTGCGCTCATTTCATGCCAGGACTTTGAAAGTGAAGATGGGACAATTGAACCAAGTCATTCCTAGATCTTCTCAGTGAAGTTGAGGCTGGACTCTGGAGGCCCATCCATGTGTAACAATGCAAAATGTGACAATTAACAGATTCATGTGTGTGTGTTGTGAAGAGATTGTTAGAACAGATGTGATGCAGTTTTGTCTGCAAGCAGGTTTGTTTCTACAGACAAGCACTTAACCTGAAAAGATATATAAAGTATATGTCACTGCTTTTATTAAATAACAGTTTTTCTGTCCATTAAAAAAAAAAAAATCTTCCTGTCAATTAGCTGCATTGTTTGTTTTATTAGCACCACCTACTGTTCAGGAGGAGAACTGCAGCAGCACAAGTATGAACCAAAAAAACTGCCAATGTCAAAATGACTTTTCTTTTTCTAAAAAAAAAAAACAAAAAAAAACAATAAAAATAAAAAAGAGAAATTGTGTTATTTAATAATTTGATGTGTTTATTGTGTTTAATATGAATAAGGAAGTTCATGAGATTTACAAATCTGTGTTCCACACTGCTCTCACCCACCTGGAGCAGAAGGAATCCTGCGTCCGTGTGCTCTTCGTAGTCTTCACATCTGCCTTCAACACAATGATTCCCTAGACCCTGATGGACAAACTACTCACACTAGGACTAAGACCCTCAATAAGCAACTGTCTTGGACTTCTTAAATCTTAACCAACAGACTGCAGCCTGTGAGGATCCACAAATACAGCTGTGGTGGGATGCATCACAAACAATGATGAGTCCAGCTACAGGCAGGAGGTGGAACACCTGGAGAGCTG
>JARVLU010001073.1:3240640-3252962 GCA_031762415.1 Simpsonichthys santanae | reverse complement strand
TACTGTGAAGCGCTTTGGGGCCCCTCATAGGGGGCTGGAAAGCGCTATATAAGTAAGCTCCATTTACCATTTACCATTTACTCAATCTACCTACTCTTTCTACCTATCCATCTACTCTATGTACCTACTCTACCTATCTATCTGTCTATCTATCTACTCTACCTAAATTTAACTACAGTATTTACCTGTCTACTCTACCAATCTACCTACCTACCCACCCATCCTATGGAACTATCTACTTGTTTGACTACCTATTTACCTACCTACATACTCTATCTATCCTATTTATCTACTCTATATACTCTACCTATCTATCCTACCTACCTACCTATATACTTTACCTATCTATCTATTAAACATAGTAAAAGTTTCCTCCTACTAATGCAGTATAATGTTACCAAAATGAAAGAGGTTGGCTTCAGGACAGTGGGTTTCGCTTCCTCTGGCTCAATTTTTGAAAAATGACCCTTTTTCAACTTTGTAACTTTTTCTGTCAATAAAACTGACACTTTAATCTTTAAACTCCAAAAAGTCCTCGATTATTTTTCTTCTTCTTCGTGGCCCTAATGCACCATGTTTAAGACGTATGCAAAGAAGGACATTATCCTCCCATCGGGCATCCATTTGCAACTGATTCAATTTGTCTAATTTGATTTATCAAATTTCAAAACAAATGCAGAAGAAAACCCTTTTCAGTAAGAACTCAGTGATGAGCGAGTGAGTCGAAGCACGTTTCCCCCGCGGCTCGCTCCTCCACTGCCAACAAAAAGCCAAATTTACGCTTACAACATCTGGAGGGCTGTGCTGCACACATTTTCACATTTACTCGCAGACAAGAGGAGATAAAACTGTTGTTTATCTGACCCAGTACACACCGGAGTGGCAGACTGCTGACACTTTATGCCCCGGCAGCGTCCACTAACCCCCTGTGCACATCCTTTTTTCTTTCTTTTGGCTTTGTTGTTTTTTTTTTTCCTCCTTTTTTCTAAAAGAAATAGATCATAGAAATGAGTGAATAAGGCTCTGCATCCTCCCTTCATGAATCTGAAGAAAAGCTCGAGGCTGGCAGTGCATCCCGACATGTACAGCATGTCATAACGGATTATATTTCTGCATCATCATTTCACATATTCTCCCCCACGCCTGATGCTTCGCAGTGCACCGCTGCAGAGCTTCCACAGGAGCAGAGAAGCAACAAGAAACCGTTGTCTAATTGTGGCAGAGATAACAAATCTGTTGATCTTTCAGGTTCCTGGATTAACTACGATTCAAGCTGCTGAAATACTGTTGAGCTGACAAACAAATTAATGTGAGCAAATAGATGAACATTTTGAACAAAGAGAACCACGGACAACGAACAAAGAGATGAATCAAACAGGGCGGTCATAAAGTATTCATGCCACCATTATGGAGGGACGTTTTTCATCACAGTCAATATTCAGTTGTTCCTAAACATTGAGCTTGAAGATAAAACAAAAATTTGGGCAGACAGAGGCTTGAGGCCAGGAACATGAGCTTGACAGTGGTGCGTTAAAGGGTCACTACAAAAACCTCTTCGGCTCTGATCAGCTTTTGAAAAATGGGATAACTTAAAGGGAGGGGAAATAAGAAAAATGTAATTCAGAAAGGAAATGCAGAGCATGTATAATCACATGAACCACTGGACAGATTTTAAAGAAACTCTCATAAAGTAATCATTAGATGAACATCTACAAAGGACTTGATGATAGGAACCCAATTTAAGATGGTTCCTACAGACAATCTAACTGCGCCAACAGAAAATAAATGGTTATAACACACTCAAAATTACAGTTTGAGGTAAAATGTATGTAGAAGTAGAAAACAGTCATCTTCCATTCATAGTCCAAGTATCGACACATCTGGAAAGATGTCAAATCTCTGTCATGAAAGGCGGTGGGGAAAATGCTTTTGCTTTTATTTGGAGGTTGCTGAGCATCAAGTGTAGAACCACTAGACTGAGGAACAGCTTCTACACCAGGAAAATCACTGTAATGCCACTTTAATTGGTGATATGTCACTTTATATGTGCTCCTGATTGACCATGCTGCTGGTTTCTTGACTTTAAGCTGCTGTATTCATGCCCATCTGCTCACAACAGATTCATGTTCAGGCTGCTGCTTAATACATTGTTATTATATGACATTATTATTGTTTAGAGTAAATCAGATCCATGTATACTCTTTTTGTACTTTATATTTTTGCTATTTTGAGATGTAACTGGGACCTTGAATACACAATTTATTTCCACCTCATGTACCACATTTGATGTGAATGACAATAAAGAACCTTGTACTTTAGTTGTCCCTGTCGTGGACAGAAAGGGGGACTTGGAAATACCCTCCGTTCATCCGTCGATCCAAACATGTGAACATGACTTGAGAAGTCAGTGAGACACCAACTTCCATTTTGGTTTGTGGCTAAATCAAGGCAAAAGAAAGGTTACTAACTTACTATCAAAAAATGTGTGCTGCAAAGTCAAAATCCAAGATGGCCACCTTCATATATGCAATATGACCACGCCATCATATTTGAGGAAACTATCTTTCTAGTTTTTATATTGTTTGAAAGTATAGTTTCCAAAAATGATTGGAGCTGGATTAATCTATGGTGGTCAAGGCCACCATTGGCCACCCCTTGGCTCCACCCCTGCATCGGGTGGTGGACAAATTTGCTCCCACAAACTTTTAACACAAAATTTTAAATTAAAAGCCTACCTCTGTTCTTATACATATTTTATCTCATCCACACTTGCATCTTGCACATTGTGCACCCAAAACATTTAGGTTTACTTCATTCTCTGTTTAGTTCCAGCCCAGAAAAACACTCATCTTGCTAAACATTCACCGTTCAAATCCCTCAGCGAAGAGGACATCAGTGCACCGCTTGTTTAAGGAATGTTATGTCTTTTATTTTAAAATATCAGAATCCCAGCAGTCAAAATCCCACAAAGCATGTCTAGAATATGGACACGTTGCATTTACTTTGAACGTAGATTAATGTCTGGTTATAAATCTACTCTTTCCAAGCTTTTTTTCAGCTTCACAGACATGTGGACTAAAACCAAAGTTTAAACTCAAAACGTGTGCGTCATCCCAGAGCTACAGAGAAGTTAAACGCTTCGCGACAAGCTCCGTTTAAAAAGAACCGAACCCCACAAATCCAGAAACTTTGCAAGTGTGCAGAGCAAAGTCAAGATGTTGAGATATTCATCATGGGGGAGCAGCATGAGTCATCCGCAGCCCAATCTTCTACTGTAGGCCTACCTCTAAACCCCAGAGGCTGCCTATTAAGAGCCTGTGAAGCTCAGTGAACAGAATTTCAATGAGCGCACTCTTTTCTTTCTGCATGTCTGTTTGTACACACAGAGCACACAAGCACAGCTCTAGTTTGCTATAAGAGTTCAACACAGACAGAAAAAATATGCTGATGCGCCTCTTTTTCCTGTTCATTTTCTTCTCGCTCACTCCGTCCTTCATTTCCTCTCTGCATCCTTCTCGCTGCGCCTTCTCTCCTCCTCGCCTCTCTGTGGGCTTTTCGTCAGTTTTCTGCTGTCCTTAGCAGTTTACAAAGAAGACAGCCACGCACCAATCGGATGACTGGTCAGCCTTAGTCAACGCTGTCATTACCGAGACCCGACAGACCTAATGTTGATTCATACACATCGCTGATCTCTAAAACAGCTCTAAAAATAAAGCTAGCAAGATCCCAGGGCAGCCTGGAGCCGATAATGTACTCCTGCAAGCATTCTGAACAGAAGCAGCTAACTTTCTAGATAAAAAGCTCCACATAATGGACATTTTATTTCTGCGACCTTGGCTGCACCACATAATGCTGCATTTACAGACGCAAATAAATTGGTTTTACCCTTTTGTTAAAAAAGAAAAACTCAAGTCACTGGAATAGCTTGTAACTGACAAAAGACATAAAGAGAAAAAAAAAACAGAAAATTGGTCTTTGCTTTAGAAATCTGGTTCAACAGAATTATTTTGAAAACAAACTGATGAAAGTGGACTTGACAAAGACTGAAACTAATCTGTGCATTAAATAGAGTTGTTATGAGCATCTCAGGTGTTGTCAGTCTGTAACCAGTCTAAAGGTAGTCACAGTGCTGTTTTATATTGTGGTGTGTCACACACTGAACATGGAGCACAGAAAGTTGAGGACAGAGTTTTCTCTGGAGCTCAGAGAGACAGAGCAGCATGTTAAAGGTAAAGGCTAGAAGACCATCTCCAGATTGATGCTCCTCTGACTGACTGCACAAAATATTCAGATGTTAAATGTCCACGCAGCTGGATACAACCTCCCTGGACATGGTTGCAAAATAAAAATAAAAATGTTCACAAATTGAAGAGACATATAACGGAAATGGAAATCAAAGACAACTTGCAAAGAGACTAGAGGTGAAATCCAAGGTCAAAGGTCATTGGTTCGGTTGCTGTTTGAGTTAACATGGACTTAAACAACCAGAAACAAAAATGCACAACTTGACTTTGCTCAAATGTAAAAATAGAACCTGGTACCTGCAGAGAAACAAAGACGAGGGTCCGTCTCAAAACGATCTAAGGGTTCTGGAGTGAACTGGGCTGTCCAGCGTCAGAAAGCTTGGTTTCAGTTTTAGGTCATGGTCCATCCAACAGGATCCAAAACACACAGCTAAAACACCAAAAACCACTCAGAACCAAACACTGGACCAGTGCCAGCCCAAGCCTCCATGGGGGCCCCAAGTGAAATTTGGTTTGGGGCCCTCTATTTCTTCTAATAATGTGGATTACTGCGACCAACAATCAGATGATCAGATCATTCACCACCTAACATAAACTCATTGTAACTCTGACAGCCATGCTTATATTATCCTGTGTGAGGTACTAAAAGTGACAAAAGGAAGAAACAAAAACACCGGTACGAAATGTGTTTTACAGCAAAAGTGTCGTCTGGTTTATTATCTTTGATTCCAACAAATTGCAACAGTAATGTTCAAAATAATTAGTGCAAGATCAACAACAAACAGCTAAAATAACTTTGATGCATAAAAATGTATTAAATTGTGCAAAAACAGACTAAATTAAATAAAAAATAAAACATCAAGGAAATTTTTATGCATTCGTTCATTTACATTTAAACAATGCAAATGAACAATTACTTGAAACCAAGTAAAATTGTTTAAAAAAAATTCTTTTAAGTAATTAGTTCTTAAAACTATGTAAATGTATGCAACAATTTGAAAAACTAAACTTAAAACATGAAACAACCTTTACCCACACATTTGACCTGTTTGTTACTTCTTCCTTCAATACTTCACAAACTTCCTAAAACCTGTGCGTCCACTTAAGAGGCCCCTAGTGGCCCTCAGCAGCCGCTTAGTTTGCTTATGCCTTGGGCCAGCCCTGCATTGGACTGTCGTGAAGTGCCTTTCTGAATCCTGTTGAACATCTGAGGACTTGAAACGTGCAGTCTGGAGAAGGAACCCGTCAACCTGATGGAGTCTTCTGACAAGGAGTGGCCTAAAGCAGCTGTGGACAGGTGTGCAAGTCTGTCAGAGAGCTACAGAAATCATTTGATTGCCTTTTGAGGCAACAAAATAATACATAGAGGGTACCATCCTCTTTATAAAGGCCAGTTTCATTCATTTTACAGTTGAACCAAAATTCAAAAGCATACCCCTTCCCCCTCCAATATGTCAGTTTCAATGCATTTCAGCAACCTTTGTGGACATGAATGTATCCACGTCTGTGAGTGGACAACACTGCACGTGGACCTGCTCTGGTTTACAGGATGTGTTTGTGCAGAGCTGCTGTCAGCGCTGAATCAAAGGGATGTCAGGTGTCAGGAGAGGCGGCCACAGAGGCCCAGAGATATAAGGATTCCTGCTGACGTAGCAACAGCTCTCAATCTGCTGTAAGCTGCGAGGGGGAAACGCTCGCTCATTACCTTTAAATTAGTTTTGCTCACGGTATGAGAATGGTGTGGGAATGAAGTACATAAATAACTGAAAATCTACGTGGAAAAATCAAGCCCCGCTTCATTAAAATATAATAAGTAGAAATGTTCTGCTTCGTAGCACATAATTATATAAATTTGTCTCCGCGGGGTTAATAGATTAGTTGATCAATATCAGTTACTCACTGACTGCCTCATGGGAGGCTGAGACTATTAGCTTTCAAAACTTAAGGAAGCAAAGTTTGCACATGAGAAAAAGTTTAACTCCAGTCGGATCTGACGTCTTTTCTTGGCTGCAGGTTTCTCAACAAGGGTTCGATCCGTCTCATTTAATGTTCTCTGTCGCTCTTTCTGCATCAGAATCAAACATTAGTAAATTATTATTATTATTTGAAACTGCAAAGTTGACCAAAAGATTTGCAATCAACAAAGTATGCTCAGATTTTAAGCAAAACGAGAAGCATTAAAAATATTTTACTTTTAAAACATCATCTTGGCGGCCAGATAAGACGTTAAAATTGGCCGTATTTGGCCCACGGGCCTTAAGTTTGACTCATGTATCACCCACTGCCTCATAAGTTTAAAACAAAGATCATGTGTGTGCCGTCACCCATGAGGGGTGAGTCTCAGCTACTACCACACCAACCTTTAGCTCAGTATTTGTGAAACAGAAGGAGTTGTAGTCACATTTTTATTTTCTAAGTAAGATTAACTGTGGTGGCCATCTTGAATCTGGTTGACTCAAAGTTAGAGCGAGGTGAGAGTTTCATACAAATGTCTTCAATGCACTACGAAATATTTTGCTAACAGACAGCCATGCAAATACATGCACACACAGGCAGGCAATTACATGATCATCCACCTCCCAGGTCATTGATTAAAACTCAATATACCTGCTTTGATTGTAGCTCGTCCAAATAATATTTAAACCAAACAACTTTAGTTTAGAAGTTTTTTCATAAGGAATAATGAAACCAGAACACTTAATAACATCTTGAGAAAAACTATCCATAACGTGTGGAGCAAACACGGTGGTGCAAAGAGTTCCTCGGGCAGCAGATCATCTAATGTCAGCCATGACCTGGTGTTAGAATAATGTTTGAACTGTGAGGCAGAACGATGCAGCCGTTCACCTTACTTGCAGATCCAGAGGATCCTACATGCTTTTCAACTGCGCAGCGGGATGTGAGAAGAAAAGGGAACGCGGAGCATGAATGCATTTAACTCATCATCCTGAGCCCGTCGGTGTTCTCCAGCCCGGAGGTCAGGTGTGGAGCAGAAATCTGGCTTATGGTGATAATGGAGAAGATGATGATCATCACCATCAAACTGGTTGGTCCACTAGTGAGTGTGCTACTTATGGGACTGAAATTGTTGTGGCTCCTCAGACTGATGAAGTCTTTTGGATGAAAGACGAGACGTTTCAACAAGAAGAAACCGTCCAGAGGACCTGACTTTACTTTAGTGGATTTTATTTTACCTGGATTATTGAGCATGAACTTTAATATAATGAAGGATCCTCTCAACATTTCACATAACTTAAGCCCCCACGATGGCTGCCACTGACAAAATGACTGATCATTTGAAAATAAATGCGCACTATGTGACCAGTACACCATCTTCTATCACTTCTCCTTTTGAAGACAAGAGCTATCAAATCCAATAAATTAATTGTACAAAGTGTAACTAATTTTGCAGTCAGCAGCTCCAAATAAAAAAGAAAATGCAGCGATGTGCGCTGTTCTCTTCTCTGTCTGCAACAAGTGCAACATGTTTGTCCAACATAACTTCTTTTGCCAGATGTGGCCCAGCTGTGAGACCAGCCAGGCTTTGCTCCGCTCTCAGAGTCTCCAGCCACTTCAACCTTAAGGAGAGAAGCATTAGATGAGAGGCAGGGAGGATGGGGTGGGGTGAAATGTGTGTGCGCGCACATGTGTGTGACAGAACAGCTGGATATTCTCACCTATCAGATCATTCACCCATCCCTCGCCTGGTGCATCCCGGGGCCCCCATTGCTCACCCAAAGCGTCCACACGGCGTCACTGTTGCTGCGCCGCTACGCCTTGAATCCGCCCCCAACTCCAACTCCACCACACAGGAAACAAGGTTACAGCCCAAGAGATGTCACTTCCGAAACACCCACTCCCGCTCGCTCGCTCGCACTCGCTCCCTCACGCCCCCAGCCTATTGCCATGACAACCGAGAAAAGAATAGAATATAAGTAAGTGTTAAAGAGACAGACGGATCAGAACGACAGGAGAGATGGGAAGAGACGGACAGAGATGGAGAGATGCGGGGTCAGAGGAAAAGTGAGGAAGAGGATGAGAAGAGAGAGAGAGGCAGATGAATGAGTGGGCGGGGAAAGGATGGATGAGAGAGAAGAGGGGATGAGGGACTGAGAAAGGAAGCATGTGGTGGGATCACATGTGAAAGGAAAGAGGAGTTGATGATGTGAAGACGAAGGGAAAGAAATGGAGTGACCAGAGACAGAGAGGGAAGGAAGGGATGAAGGAAGGAAGCAAGGAAGGAAGCAAGGAGGACACTTTTTTGGGAATAGGGAGCCCACATCTTGTTCCCATAGCAACACAGCCATCCATGAAATACTGACTTGTACCTCCCTCTCACTCTCCTACTCTCCGTCTCTCCATCCTCCTCTCTCTTTTTTCTTTCCATCGTTATTCACACGCACACACGCTCACACGTGCACTGTGAGTGCATAAGTTGGCACTATGCAGTAATCCGAGCTCCACAACATTGTCCAGCAACATCAAAAGATACGACGCACATCATCGGGGTACTGCAGCACAAACGCTGGTCTGTGGCTGTTTGTTCACAATAAGCACGTTTTATTTACTCAGGACAACTTTTAACCCTGTTCATGCACTCGTTCTTTTTTTTTTTTTGTGTCAAAGTTATTGGTTGGTGCAGTCACCCCTGCTCTCCAAGCTGGCTGTGAACCAGAACTGTAAGTGCAAGGTCTGATGTAGGCCTTAAATCTGTATGACTGGTTTTAAAGAAAAGCATGTGTCCAAAATTCCAAGAATAAAGGAAAAGGAAGTAAAGTTCAGTTCCAACAAACTTTATACATTGTGCTTTGTTTTTAAAGGAACTCGTTGAAATCAATTATAAAAAGGGTAATTGTGCAGCGGCTTTGGATGTTGTCAGTCCATTAAATGGACGTTATTAGTTGTTATCACCATTCGTATCGATCAGACTGTCCCTCCTGTACCTCCTAACAGGTGCAAAGTTATGTTATCGTGATTTTCGCTGTTAACAGGCAGAGTGTGACGTGTGCAAACCAGGAAGTGTGGGGTTGTTTTTTTTCGGCTTACGTAACCTGTTTCCTAAACGTAACTTTACACCTGACCGATACGCCCAAACCTAAACTTAACCACCTTGCCCTTGTGCCTAAACCTAACCAAGACTCGAAACCTAACAGGAGGAGACCCTTTACTCTAAACCTATGCAAAGCTATGTAGCGCTAAGCTAACAACGTAAGTTTGAACGTACTAGGAGGTAGAGGAGGGGCATTTCGACCGATAATTATGGGGCTGATAATAAGTAATAACGGCCATTGAATGGTTGATAACATTCGAAGCGGGTGCCTGCGTACTCCTTCCTCCACTCTTATAGGTCACTCTATGTTCCTCCCTCTTTTGGAAATAAGTGTTAACTACAGCCATTTCCATTCTCTTGGCAAAATCCCCCACCATCTGTCCTTCCTGGTTTCTTTCCTTGACACCAAACCTACCCATCAATTCCTTGTCTTCTCTGTTTCCTTCACCAACATGGACATTCAGGTCTGCTCTAACACCACTCTCTCCTCCCCAATAAATTCATTGTTATTTAACTTCCTGCTCTCCGTGTCTGCCTGCAATTGGGTCTAACCTCACCAGAACCCCACAGTTTGTTTAATCAACAAAGTAATTGCATCTTTTTTTTTTTCCATCCCAATAGGTTTTTAAAAATGTACCTGAAAAAAAGGTGGACAATTTTTAGAAATAATAAATCATGGTTTAATAACTTCATACATTACAACACTTGTTATTTTATCAGGAATAAAAGCTTTTGCCTAAAACGTGTAACTTTTTACACCAGTAAGTTGTGGAGATACAGAGTTACTTTTTTATCCATAAAATGTCTTCACACAATTTCAGGTTTGAATGAAAATAAATGATTAAATTCCATCTAATCATGTGTAAATTCTAACTTTTATCTTTGCAGGACATCTACATGCACCCGCAATGGCTTGGTGGCAGGAGTTCAAAGCAAATACTTTGAATCTGTTTTGGACCGGGAATGGCAGTTCTACTGCTGCTACTACAAACGCCGCTGCCCATATTCCTGCATGTATGTCCTCACCACGCTACAGGCATATTTAGGAACTGTCTGTCAGTTTCTATTGATGTTACATGATGAAAATGCAGATCAACCATAAATCTACAGCACATAGACTAGAGAAACGGGACATATTCTTATTTATATAGTCAAAAAAAAAAAAAGGTTCAATACAGAAGAACCTTAAAAACAGTAGTTCCTCGCACCTTAACAGAAGGTGTTTGTTTCTTATTTATATAATATAATGTACCGGTAAGTGTTTTTTGTTGTTTTACAGTACCGTTTGTTTATTATTGTACATTTTACCTGTATACAATATGTCACAGTGGAGTTTTTTATGTAGTTTTACTGGCATTTAGACTTTGTTACTGTTGATTTTGAATATGTTTTGGGGAAATACATTCACTGACAAAATACAGTTCAAACCCAGAATAAATACTTCAATTATTATGTGATTAGGTGCACATGAAGAGAAGTGGTTGATGTAGGCAATTTGATTTGTAAGGAGCTGGCTTGTCTAGAACAGTTGCCAGAGGGCACAAGTGGTGGCAACAAGGTGAGATGAGCATTATTAGGCAGTTGCTGGAACATCCGACCATCACTCAGAACAGTAAGTGAAGGTCAGCAAAGACAGAAGATACCCTGTAAACACATTCCATAACATTACCAGCACTTGATGGAGTCTGATAGAGATCACATTGTGGGTCTGCATGAGGTGTTTGTTTATTTGCTACAGTAGAAGATACAAAGTATTTGCATAAGAGCCTGGTGTACGTTCATGCTGGAACCAATGGGTACACAAGGGCATTGACACAAACATCAGGCAGGTTCTGGTCACCCAAGAAAGACCACGGCAATAAAATAAAATAAAAAGCATTGTGTGCAAAGCATTAAAGGAACTCATGACATCTGTGGCTGCCTTTCAGACACAGGTTTACAACACCTTATGTTCTCCTGCATTGTGTCTTGATGGCTGCCAGCAGTTGGACTTCTGGTTTACTGTCCGGTATGTAAGTTGCCATTGACATCAGAACAGAGACGGCTGCTTTTGGAAGGGTGCTATATAACTGGAGAAGCACACCAGTGTTACTCCATCGTGGTTTAGGGAGCCAAACGATATGACGTCTGGTCTCTTCTGGTAATGATTCAACTGATACAACATCCATCCCCACATGGTATGGTATTCATAAACCTCCTGGTTTATGAACTGGCACATCATGTGGAGGTCATAATGTGGCCAGCCAAGTCCTTAATCTTTCCCCAATCAAATATGTGTGGGACTGGCTCAGACATCTTGACTCAGTCTGATTTGATAGATCTCAAGGGCTGATCCAACAGCTGCAGACCAATTGACTGCAGGAAAAGATTTGTCTGTTTGCACCAAATCACCACTTGTATCCAGGACCGAGGGTGTGTCAGACCCTACTGATCTGGGACCTGCTGAGGATCCCTCACTGCAGACTCCAAATATATATACAGTATATATTGATCTGATATTGTAATCTTTGCAATTCAGGCACACCATTAGGTAAACAAGTGCAGTTTTATTTAATTTATTCTACTTTGTCTGGTTGATTAACTTATTTTGTCTTTGAGTGCATTAAGCAGTAATACAGACTGACCGTAAAAACAGCAGATGTCCATCTAAACACAGCAGTATCCTTGATTTGAGAGAAATATTTTAAATTAGGTTTTTATTCCAGCTCCAGGGTCTGAATTTTATATTCTATTTATTTTGTAAGACTTCTTTCATACAAAAGTAGTCCCGTCAACATTTTAAAGCAGTAAAACACACAAAACCATGTTTTTAGGAAAACTTGAGAGGTTGTAGCAGAACTTGTTATAGTTTTTGTTTGGTGTTAAAACTATGAGCGGTTTTCTTTCTGTATCTTCAAATTTAATGGGCAAACTGAAAGTCAAATTCATACTCATAGAAAAAATATTTTTAAAGAGTCAGAGAATCTTTATTGTCATTTGCACCACATGTGGTACATGTGATGAAACGAAATTATGTACACAGGGTCCC
>JARVLU010001073.1:3215335-3228288 GCA_031762415.1 Simpsonichthys santanae | reverse complement strand
CCGCTATCATTGGAAGAGCCTGTGCTTTTTACTTTTTATATCACTTAAATGTACAGGTACAGCTTCCTCAAATAACTGGGATGGTCGGGGTGAGTGGTGGAACAGAGGTTAGACAAGGAGAGCCTGTGTCGGTGACTCAAATCTCCAGACCAACATCAAATGTGGGTGGGAAAAGTGAAGCACCCACACCTGCATCCATCCTCATTTGTTCTGCTCTGGGCCCTCGAGCAAGGCCCCCCCGCCCCCATCGCCCTAGATGGCTGCTCTCCGCTCCACTCAGAGGGATGTGGTAGCTCTGATCTGTGGCTGCATCAGGAAGGACATCCAGCAAAAAAAAAAAAAAAAATCAAATAATTGCCAAGTTTTTGTGCGGGTTAGTTCACTGTAGCGGCCCCTGATGACAGGAGCAGCAGAAAGAAGAACCTGATGGTGGCCATGAATTAATCTTCAGTTGACATTATCACATACAGTTTATTACACTTTATAGAAGCCTGGTCAAATGTCTGCGTGGTCTTTCTTTTTCTTTGTCTTTCGGCTGCTCACTTCTTCAGGGAACTAAGTTGCACGAAGACTTGATCATTATTTTTATGCCCGATGCTCTTCTTGATGCAACCACAGACCACTGAGCTACCACAGCCCTCTGTGTGGAGCAGAGGCACAAGGGGAGTAGATGGTGGCGGTTGAGGGCCTTGCTCAAAGGCCCAGAGTGGGGCAAATGATGGTGGTGCATCATCAATTCCATCCACATTTTGATGTTGTCAGTGCCGGGAGTTGAACCAGCAATCTTCCAATCACTGGCCCACCTTCTCTAACCTCTGCACCACCAGTCCCCCATGGTGTTCATTATAATTCCTAAATCTCATCAAATCATTGTAATTTCTTTTCACACACACACATTTACCTTTCATGTACATACATATATCTATTTTTTTTTACATATACACACACACAGTATTATATATAGTCTAATTATGACAGTACCCCTCACCATCTTGTGCAACAAATTTGTGTCTTCTGCTTCTTTTTGATTATTTCATATATTTTTTGTCTGTATAATTAGAACATGGTACTGGACGTCTCAAAGATTCCCATGGGATTAATAAAGGATCCATCCATTCAGTATGATAAACAGATTAATTGTTATGAGGGTCTAGGAGGGGCACAACATGGACTGCAAGTCAAAGACAAAATCTGGGTTTGAGAAATTATTTTAGTTTTGACGTAAAAATTAATGTTCGAGAAGTTGCACATTGATTACATTTAGACTTCAGCAGCAGCTGTAGCTGAAAATATGTGTTTTCAGAAAAGCCTTTCTAACAGACCTGCACGTCTTTGGCAGGAGTACGCCACAGACCATCAGCACAACACGATACGTTCCACCTGGTCCGTCTCTCAGCTGAGTGATCAGCCAGAATCTGTTTGCTGGCAGGATGATAAGAGCCGCGCAGGCTGTTCAGGATGCTCCTCATGGACAAAAAATGAAGAATGAATTAGTTTCAATAACAGATTGTGTCCCGTAAGTTAAAATATCAATAAGATAAAATGATTTTTTTTTTTAGATATTCAGCACGAGCAGTGTATAAAGTCATGTTTGCAGAGTATTGGAGATTGTTTTCAATCTAAAAAAATATATATATATATATATATATATATAATGGTGCTTATTTAATTTTGAATCTGTCATCATTTTGAACAGGTTTGATAAAGCTAAAATATGAATTGCTACATTTTGACAGATGATTCATGTCTTAATATATTAAATTGATCCTTTTTGGTTTTTCACTCTGGTTATCTTAGATTTAACAATTTTATCTTTACAAATTTGTAAAAAAATGAACATTTTCAGTTGCATGTTGGCGTTTATGTTGATGGATTTTACTTTTAAACTTTTTTTTGGCTGTAAGCTACGGCCTTGTCCACACAGAACTGGAATTTATTGTTACGCAAAGAAACGTTTTCTTATTTTAGCCTTGTGACCACACTGTTCTAGGAGTCCCTTAATGTTTATATGTAGGTTTGATTTTCAGAACTGAGGTTCCAGAGTGAGCACATTTCTAAACGCAAAATTCTGTTCTCATGTGGACAGCCTAAACGCAGCCTTTTGAAAACTACATTGTTGGAGTCCCTCCTCATACGACCCCAGTGATGACAGAGAACATGCTTGTGTTGCTGTTGATAGTTTGTCAATTACAGCCAAACTTTTGTGTTCTGCACAACTTCAACAGACACGGCTGATGAACAGAAACATTGCCTTCAACAGAGTAGAGCAAAAACCCATTATATGCCCATCCATCCATCCATCCATCCATCCATCCATCCATCCATCCATCCATCCATATCACATCAAAGTTGTCTCAGGGCGCTTTCCTATGTATGTGAATGTTCCTGTAAAGACAATTAGTAAAGTTCTCTATCTAAGAAAGCCAGCAGACAAGTTGAATCTTCACTTCGTCACAGTCTCCCATTCTGAGCAAGCGCAATGGCAACAGTGGAAAGGAAAAACTCTCTTTTAAAAGGAAGAAACCTCCAGCAGAACCAGGCTCAGGACAAACGGCCATCTGCTTTGACCGGCTGGTTTGAGAGGACAGGAAGGAAACAAACAAACACAGAATGGCAATTTTGTCCATCAAAGTTATGAACAAAATCACAAAATCAGTGACAACAGGCAGCCCCATAAAAAACAAACAAACAAACAAACAAACAAAAAATGTATGTAGGAGTGGTGGTTCAGAGGTTTGTTTGCCCTACTTTGGGCTTTTGAGCAAGGCCCTAAAAAACAATTTCCAAGTCAAAGAAGGAGCGTTGCCTTGCCCAAATAAATACATTTGTTAAATGAGACTTAGTTGCATCTAAAACAGTTTAAGGATTCATTTGAAATGAATCTCAGCAGCTGATTAAACAGATAAAGAACAAGCATTGGATGGAAATAGCCTGCATATATTGTGTTCTGCATATTCTCTCTATAACGTATCATTTAAAATAGCATGATATAATTTATCCTGCTAATTATTTTCTATAATATTATGAAAGTTATCAGAATCCATGTTTTGTACCCGGTGGTTGAGGGCCGCTGGGAGCTGCTGCTCCAGGGGTGTGGTGGAGGACACCTTGGACAAATAGACATGTTCACACCTAAAAGGACATTTTAAAGTTGCTAACTAACCCAACACATGTTTAAACTGTAGAACCCACAGAAGACCCATGCGTGCACAAAGAGAACATGCAGTTAGAGAGGCTCCAGACAAACCCAGGACCTTTGGGCTGAAGGTAACAGCACCAACACCTGCACCACTGTGCAGCCGTCCATCAGAACTTGATCTAATGCCGTCTGAAAACCACAGCTCATAAAAAACAAACAAACAAGTAGTATCTTGTTTTCCTTTGAGATGTAAAACTTATTGTTTTGCAAAAATTGTTTGTATTAAAATACTGAAATAAGTTGTATAGAAAGTTAAATTTTGATTGATCCAGTGAGGTTCTATACCCAAGTTATTGATCACTACACAAACATTTTCAACCCCTTTCACACAGCCATGTACAGACACTGCACACCAGTAAACCCAGTGGAAACAGGGTTGTTACTGGTCTCCATCCTAAAATAAAATTTAAAAAAACCCTGCTTCAAATCGACTCCAGGTTTTAGACAGAGAGCAGGAGGCTCGTGTTCAACATCCAAGCTGACCCGCTTCACAGTTTGGTCAAGCTCCGACGAAATATGGGATCACAACACACCTCACAGCTCTGTGTTCGTGCCTCAGCTGTTTACACTTGTTGGCATATTCATAATGTATATGGATTTATGGCTGATTAACAACTGAACTCATAAAACTGTTGTTTTATAACAAATATACCAAGTGTTTGAAGGGGGATGCTGCATGTTAATAAAGGTTTGAGATGTAACAAAGGTCCTTGGGATGTTAGGGAACCGTTTGTTGTACTAAGATGACAGCACCTCTAAGTTAAATATGCATACCTGCATGAATCAGTCACATCTCATAAAAGTTCATTGCTGTTTGGAAAGGGCTTTAATAACAGAGCCCTCAAAACAGCTGACGCATAAGACTAAAATGTGTTTCTTCTCATACATCTGCCAGCAGCAAAAACACGTTCCCTTCAGTCTTCAACAAGGAAACACTGCAGGAACTCAAAGAAGAAACAAAAGAATGAGATATTATTGGGAAAACTTTCCGAGAATGACCCCAACCTTTTTAATTTGCCTCCTCGCTCCGTCACGGTTGGAGTGGATCAGCTGTAGCAGAGGAAATTAATAACGGGTCACATGATTTATTATGTGGCCTGTGCAGAAAGAGCAGGTGCTTCTCTTTTCCTACAGTAAATGAAAAAAATCACTCAAATACACCCAAGGGAGCACATTTTCACAAGCCCGCAATCAAGCAAATAAAAAAAATAAACCATTAGATGCTCTGCCAGTCGGTGGGATGCCCACTGATCACAGAGTCCTGTGACTGGATGAAAGCAGAGCTCCGGCTGCTGAAACAACGCTGAGCTCACGATAAATGCTGAAGAGAGGAGGTCCTCTGCAGATTTCTTTGATCTTTTTCCTTTCAGCAAGGTGTAACTAAAGAAATTACTTATTTACCTCTCCTCTTACGCATGTCTGATGTCTGGAAATGTTGGTCTACTGTTTACCACAAACTGTTTTTTTTTTTCTGCAGGTATCACAGAGTTCCTGCTCAATGGAGGTCTCTCTCTCCCCTCATCACAGGCGTCAAACAGCTAATTTCTGTGTAGATGATTATAAATCGTACAACTTTAATGACTTTTAAACTGACAATTTGCTGCACAAGTTTACTGTGCATCTCCTTTAATCCACACATGGCTAAAGTTATACAAATAGGCTCATATACACCCCCACTAATATTGGGGTAAATGTAAACTGACCTCAATCACAACCATTTTGAAGCCACAACATCGTTCTGGTTTATTCTCAGATATTTGACCACTATTCTTAGATGAATTAGAGTTAATCTTAACTAGTGAGTTTCTTGGCACAGACTCAGATTTTAATAAATACTGTAGTTATTATTATTATAATGAGTTATTATTATCATTATTATTATTATTTACTTCCCTCATTATTATACTTATTTACTTATACATATACAGTACTTACTTATTATATTATAAGTTACTTATAATTATTATCAATAAGTGGAGTAATTGTGGAATAATTTGAAAATTGAACTTGAACAATGTCCAAACAAAACTGTTCAAATTATCATATAAACTTATGATTATTGCTGGATATAATACATAATATTATTATTCAATTATTGTTGGCGTTTTTGTTACTGATGCTAATTTTGTTTTTTGGTGAAGTTAAAGAAACAATTATTTAATGTAGTTAATGTAAATAAATGCTGTATTGACAAGTTAAATGTGGGTTTAATTAAATGTATGGATTATACATGTGATAAATGTAAGATTATTTAAGTGGTGAAGGAGTGGGGATTTGGATAAGTTTATACTTTTACACACTCCCTTGAATATATAAAACAAAAAGCTTTGACAGTAATCTTCATGTTGTATTTTTTGTTTTTTTTTTACATGTTCAAAAAATAATAAACTAAACTAATAGATTTTAGTTATTGTCCACATGATCTGATGAGTGAAGCTTGGAGGCCATTCCAGAAGCTAACGTTAGCCTGGGGCTCCAGCAGTTTTCAGTTCATGGCAGACTGAAGTGTGTGGGGTTCAGGGGTTGTTCCTGAACATGTGAACCAATTAATTTTTATCTGAAGATGATGGAGGGACGCTGGTCCGTCTGATGAGGTGTGTCAAACAAATCAGTTTAATGCAAGAAAAAATAAACTACCAGCTGCAGTCAACCATGATCAGGAAGAAGAATGTAAAATGCTTTGGCCTTGTCGAATCAAAACTCTTTCTAGGACTTTCTGTGTCACCAATTAAAACATGTAGATGAATGTATGAATTTATTAACAAATTCTTTCAATCCACATAGGCTCAAATATATTCACACTTGCACACTCAGTTCTTGTTTTTAAAGATCACTGAAAATTTGAGTCGTAAAATTTACTCTGGAAATAAAAAAAAAAAGAAGTGAAAAATGAATTAATGAACGCCCCAAATCAATGGGTCATGTATGTCCATGATGGGTGCATGTAAACTTCTGATGTAAATCCTTTGGACTTTTTCAGTGAGTGGCTCCTGAGCTTCAGGTTGGGCTTATAAAACTACAAATATGGCGTCTTGCGATGTAGAGAAATCAAATTCACTTAAAAATGTTTGCTGGTAGAATATTCAGCCTTACATGTTGCAAAAAAGAGTGATAGTCTCAAATGCATAAAAACTTCAATAGTTTAAAGTTATAATAACTGTTGTCTTATTAAGGTTTGTTTACTGCAATGATGTGGTCATAATTATGACTTTAGCTTTTAGGTCGTAGGTCAACAGCAGAAATGTTTGGCAGCCGGTGCTACAGATTGTGAAGTCTTTGTGTTTTGAACCTGTTCTTACAGAAGTCCTCCGATCCCGTCTGATTCCATCATGTTGGTGTCTGAAGAGTTTGGAGGCCAGGCAAACACCTCAGAGATGTGGCAGCCCAGAAGATACTTTCAGTTCTAATTAGAGGCGGCCTGATGCGCGTTTTCAGAGAAGCCACAACAGCATCAGTTCATGAAGCAACCTGTTGTGACGCGCTGCCTTTCCCTCACCGCGTCATTCATTAATCTGCCCTCACTGATTCAGGCATGTGTCGGTCATGAAGGATGGAAGGAAGAGTGAGGAGTGCACGTCCTCTCAGAGTGAGGAGTGCATGTCCTCAGAGTGAGAGTGCATGTACTCCTCACTCTGAGAGGACGTATTCTGAATGTGAGGAGTGCATGTACTGTCACTCAGTCTTCACAACCGACTCATGAGCAACTCAGGTGGAGTTGTCAAAACTTGTATCTGGTCTTTGTTGTTAGCAGCTGATGAGCTACAATTTTTTTCTTTCTTCCATTCTTCCGTTCTTTTGTTTCTTTCATACTTCTGTTCTTTTGTTCTTCGTTTCTTTCATTCTTCCATTCTTTTGTTTCTTTCATACTTCTGTACTTTTGTTCTTCGTTTCTTTCATTCTTCCGTTCTTTTGTTTCTTTCATACTTCTGTTCTTTTGTTCTTAGTTTCTTTTGTTCTTCGTTTCTTTCATTCTTCCGTTCTTTTGTTTCTTTCATTCTTCCATTCTTTTGTTTCTTTCATACTTCTGTTCTTTTGTTCTTTGTTTCTTTCATTCTTCCGTTCTTTTGTTTCTTTCATTCTTCTGTTCTTTTGGTCTTCGTTTCTTTTGTTCTTTGTTTCTTTCATACTTCCGTTCTTTTGTTCGTTGTTTCTTTCATTCTCTCTTTTTGTTTTTTCATTCTTTTGTTCTTTAATTCATTTTTTCATTCTTTCGTTCTTAATTCATTTTTCTTCATTTCTTTTTTCTTTCATTCTGTCATTCTTTTTCTTTCTATTCTTTCGTTCTTTCACCCTCTCTTTCTTTTGTTCATCCTTTCTTCGTTTTCATCCTTTCTTTGTTCTTTCATCTTTTTTGTTCAGTCATTCTTTCATTTTTTTTCCTTTCTGTCTTTCTTTCTTTCTCATTTTGTACGTGCACAGCAGGAAAGTGGCCTAAATGTGCCAAACTGCTGCAGCGTGCAGCCGAACCATGCAGCATTATCAGGTAGTGTTTCTGACAGATAGTGACACGAGGGATCATCACAAAATTATGTCATTCAGGAACTCACACAGTCACCGTGCTCTCCCTCCTTCTGGATGGAGCGCACGTGTCTGTTGGCTGCTCTGGACATTATTAGTGTTGCAATCTTTCACGAAAGCATCAGAGCAAAGCGCGAGGAGGGAAAGGAAGCTGCTCAAACTAAACCTGAACATTTGGTTTATTGAGCGCTGGTTAATTCTCATCTTCAAACTCGGCTTTGACGGTTGCTGCCGCATTATGAAACACTACAACTGATTTGTCTTACATAACAGTTCTGACGTAATTATTAGTAATTGTATTAATCTATAGAAAACTACTCATGTTGCAAATTTAAATTTTTAATGATGGCATTGAAAGTGTCGCTGTTGCTTTTCTTAAATAACTCAAGAAACCACTTTATCATTAAAATTCTCAGCTACAATATTCATTAAAGACTTCTTAGAGAAATGCATATCACCCGCTGCCTTTCCTGCCAGAATTTTAAAACTAAGATAATTTATGATGAGAAATTAATTTAGAGCAGATACGTTTCAATAACATCAAAGTTTATCTCACTGTTGGTCAAACTGGCTGTGTTGGTCAAACTGGTTGTGTTGGTCAAACTGGTTGTGTTGGCTAATGATGATTATCTGTCTCACCTGTCTTGTTCTGAGTTATTTCCAAAAATAAATTTGTTGCAGATTTACAACAAATTTTCCAAGTGGTCAATGAAATATTTAGCTAACAAACCGGGTTGACTGTTTGACACAGTTGTATGTAAAAATGTTGCACAAAAAGTAGCACTCAGAGTCTGTGTAGGGGATGACTCTCAGCTCCTACCACACCAAAGTTTACCTCAGTTTATGTGAAACTGATTAGTAAAAGGCATTTATGTATTTTGTAAGGTCAATTAGCTTTGGCGGCCATCTTAACTTGTTTTCAGGAGCATAATGAGGTGTTTGCTGGGTCTAAAATGCAACTTGTTTCTCAACACTTCTATTTCAAATCTGACACTAAGAAGATTTATTTGTTTCCTTCAGAGAGGCCCTACTTTGTTGTTAAACCACAAAAAAGCTTTTTCTACAACTCAAACAGCAGCTAATCCAAAAGGAGTGATGACTGGTGTGTGTGAGGGAGAGAAATCTCTCTGGTTCAGAACAAACAGCGACACAGACGCGTTTCACCGTGAACTCATTCACTCGTTTCCTTTACTGCTCCTGATGATGTCAGACGCTGTGAAGTGATGTCACTGCCTCACCTCGGGCCTCCACTCTGCCACAAATTCAAACCGACACTGAGCTCACATAGAAGCACGTCCCCCTTCCCCGCCGTCGAGATGGAAGCAGCAGGCTTTTCGTGAGCAGCAGCCACCGCTGCCAGGTGCCATCAGGTCACGTCCCCCCTCCAAAATCATGACTAACAAACATGCAAACCTCTCCCGTCACTGAAGGAGCTGTGAAGGGTGACGAAAGTTTTGCCAGTTTGTGTCTGCAAGGCTGATGGGAACATTTTCGCCGGGTTTTGTAAATAGCAGATGCTCGCCTGTCCCCACAACAACAACAACAACAATCATGGACTGAAGAACAGCCTCGCTCTAAGACGGTCTGGGAGAGAAATGAGTGAAATGAGCAGATAAACGAGAAAACATTTGCTGGATGTATAAAAGTTTTAAATCATCAAAGATGCAGAGGACAGTGAGGTGGAGGAGGATGACTCGCTGTGGCGACCCCTGAAAAAAGGAAAAGCCAAAAGAAGAAGAAGATAAAAGTTTTAAATCATAACGGCTACATGACCACGCTTGAAGGGAATGATTTTCGCAGGTCAGCTGTTCCTGTGTCAGAATGTTGTTGTCTGTTTTTTGGTACCAATTTACAATAAGGCTTCCCTTATAGATGGCTAATAAATAGTTTATAGAAGAATTGATAATGCATCTGTGAACACTTTATAAATCATTAACTGTTTATTATCATTAATTAAGGTGACAGAGACAAAACCGACCAGTTTGTTGCCAAATAGTGATCCAAATCTGTTCACCTATATATTTCATCTAAAGTCGTTATATTGAACATTTCAGACCAAGTTACTACCGGTACCTTGTAAACATAATAAGCATTTGTAAACCCATTTCTTTAACATATAATATTGTACTTTATCACTGCATTATAAGTATGTACAACTACTGTATTCTAAAAAATAGGTTTACAAATGCTTGTGCTCATTAGTGGCAGATTTGTCTCACTATTTGGCAACAAACTGGTCAGTTTTGTCTCTGTCACCCTTAATGCATTATAAACAGTTATTAATGATTTATAAAGTGTTTATAGAGGAATGAATAACATTTATAAACTATTAGCCACTGCTTTTTCCCCCAATGTGAATTGATTTGGTTTGTTAAAATATCACACGTTCCTCTATTTCAGCTCAACATGAGGACAGGTTTGGTGTGTCCCCCTGATGATCTGAACAGCCTTTTGCTGAACATGAGACAACTACTAATTTGCTGCTTTTTGGTTCAAATATCACACTTTTGACACAAATCACACAATAAACTAACACAGAAAATACTTGTGGGGTTTGTAATTCAAGAACATGTCTGCCACACTAAAAGTTTTGCTCAGGAGTCGCCACTGGAGCTGAGACACCAAGAGCCTCGTAAGGCCTAAAATATATTGTTATTCTAGAAAGAAAAAAGTTAAGCAAGTAAAAAGATCAACTTTCACTCACATGGTGTAATGAAATATATGAGATTATATTATAAGATCTAAATTAATTTGGGTAATATTTACTTTAAACTGACAATAAAAATGTAATTTCTGCAGTTTTTCTGTTCAACTTTTTTGCAATGAGTGCATAAGATGTCTGCAGCCGAAAAATACAAGTTCATAAATGAACTTCCCATCAATTCAGAACTAAAAACTAAATATGGCTTAAGATTTTAGAACAAAATAAAGTTTGTTCAGCTAATAGCGTGTTAGCTCACTTCTTACTTTCTATTAGCAGTTTTCTGACATGCAGAAGGATTTTTACACTAAATCAGAGAGAAAAATCAACATTTTCCAACAAATTTGAGGAAAACTTAAAATTATTTATTAAAAGGTATTGCAAAGGACTAGATTTTAAGGCATTGGGAAAAAATTATGTTAAACAGAAAGCTGTGTTGAAAGTTATTTAATTAAAGAGAAAAAATGCATCCACCATACAATAGGCTCTTTAAAAAAGTTTTTGATTAAGTGATAATCAACCTGATGAATTTTGTATTGTTTGCTCATGAGGAAGCAAATAAACGATTACATCATTGTTTAACTCTATACTTATTTTATCCATTTTGAACAAAAATGGGGGGAAAAAAACCCCACTTCCAAACAAGAATGTAATTTTCTTTTATAGGATTAAATACTTTTGTTTGTTTTTTTTCCTGTTTAAAACCTAAAATCACTGTTGCCATACAGCAAACTATACTATTTACATTTTGTATGGAAATATTTTATTTATCATCATTTTAAGGGTCAAATTGATGTTGTGGCTCTATATTTAATAGAAAATAGTAATTTGATTTTATTTTTTTCAGTTGTAATGGTTGCAGACTCCTGTTGAGCCGCAGGACGGGCAGTATCTGACGCCACCGTGTGAGCCCCAGCTGGCTAATCTTTGCTCGGCTACGGTTCATCCTAACCAGTGTGAGCTCCATCAGTCAGTGTCCTCACCAGACACACCCCTACTTTCTCACAAAGGAGATTATTACTCATGTTCAGGGATTCTTAAACCTAATTTCATGCACTTTTATGTTTGTAATTTATCAATGTTTGCTTGGATATTTCACAGCGCAGGTTTCAATGGTTGGAGAAACTCTGAACACTTGTTTTACCCCACCATGGCATGAAAACCTTCATTTAAACCCCTCAGCGGTGAGGAACATCACTTGTTCCAGCTTAAAAGTCAGGAAGCAGTTAATAAAAGTCCTGTTGAATTATTATTAATATTAGACAAATCATCACTTCAAAGTTGACCGTCCCTTTAACTCAAGTTCTGGCTGGATGAAGTGTCAGCGCTGCAGTACATGATCTGAACAGCTACACACGTGACTCTTCTGTGAGCAGAGGTTACTCCAAAGCTTCAGTTCGGGACACACAATGTCCACTTTAAGTAAAAAATAAAATAAAAAAATCCTAAAAGCACTTAGCTTTGTCAGTTTGTATATCTGTGTGTTACGTAAAGTCTGGCTCCAGGCCTTCGGGGTCATGACGTGGTGGGAAAACACTTGGATAATACCATCTACAAGGCAAAGCTTCACCCACAGATAATGTCAGCGTGTGACCGAGCTGACAGCAGTGGGAAAATGTCAGCCACCACAGAACAGCGCACACGAGCACAGTCGAGTAAAAACAACGAGGAGCTCAGCTGATGCAACGTTAGACCTCCTGAAAGAGAGACAGGAGGTTGTAGGTTTCAGTCTGTAAGAAGAATACCTTCTGGCCTGTAACGCTGGAATTGTACATCTTTAAACAGTTTGGCAGTAGAAACAGTGGGTTAGCAGTTCCAGTCAGAAAAACAACAACAAAAACTAATACATTTCCAAAAATGGCCTCTTCCCTGCAGGGCTCTTTGGAGGGGGCTGTTTGCTTCTTTTTGTTCCCAAATGGCTCTGGTGAATAAATGTTAGGTGCTCAGGAGCGAGTCTTGTCATTTCCACATTTAAACTGAGCTCAAACTGTGAACGCTAAATTAAAAACGTGGTTTTGAAGTCCTGGAAGCGTCACAGGTTTGACACCAGCAGCAGTTTTTGTCCTCGATGCTCCTTTAGCATCAGATTGTCTTTGAAACAACCAAGATAAAGTTTTAGGATGATCAATTATTTTATAAAACTGGGAATTGCTGCTCAATGTTGCCCCATTGTTGCTTTTCATGACACCTATCGTTACTGACTGCAGCTAAAAGGCAAAAGTGGGCAATGTTGTTGTTGCCACCGTCTGTGTTTTTACATTTGTTACCAAAATATCTTATGAGCTACAGGATCAATTTTAATGGAGCTTGTTTAAAACAGAAACAAATTGGTGGTGGGTGCAGCTCTGCTAACAGCAATAGCGGAAATAATTTTCCAGTTAGTGGATCATCAGATTTAGGGTGGCGCAGTTGCTACAGCTATTGAATCTCGGTGAGAAGGTCGCTGGTTCAAATCCCAGCCCGGGACCTTTCTGGGTGGAGTTTGCATGTTCTCTCCGTGCATGCGTGGGTTTTCTCCAGGTACTCCAGTTTCCT
>JARVLU010001073.1:3134387-3150314 GCA_031762415.1 Simpsonichthys santanae | reverse complement strand
TCAGGATCTCGTGCTTATTTGACACAGGAACAGAGTTGATGAGAAGTTGTGATGGGAGGTCAGATGATTGGGGGATGTCTGAGAGAAATTTGATGGTTTTCCAAATTTTTTTTAGGATCATTTAGATTTTTGGAGGTCTGAGATAAGAAATAGTTAAGTTTTGCAGCTTTAATGGCAGTTGTGCATTTATTCCTCATTTATTCCTTATGGAGGTTGGAGTGAGGACAGAGGACACAGAGGACACAGAGGACAGAGGGAGATGGAGACAACGACTCACTGCAGTGGCCTGTGAAGAGGGAACAGTTGAAAGAAGAAGAAGAAGAAGAAGGTTAAATCAGAATTCACCACTACTGTTTTTCTGTTTGTTTGTTGTTGTTTTGTTAAGTAACTATCTCTGAAGACTCATTTAATTATCCATATATTGAAATATTCAGCTCATTTCTGAGATGGTGCAATGACTTGTGGTTTTTGTAATTTTAAAAATATTTATTTCTAAAATATAGAACTCTCACCTCCTTTAAAACATGAAAATCTGTTTCAACTCTGTTTTTGTCTAATGCTATTTTTAGCCTCAAGCTACTTTTTTGCTACATTTCGCTTCTAGCTATAGAACAATACAAACCTTTTGCTACTTTTAGTGTCTAAATAAAGGTAAATAAATTAATAAATAAATAGCTTCTCTCGGCTACATCTGTTTTAGCTTCTGAGTATGTTTTTAGCTCTGCTTTTATGATGGTGACTTAAATATGCTTTTACAGAATAACTACCACTTTGCTTTTCTTTTTTTGCTAATTTTAGCATTAGCCTTTCTCAGCCTGTTGCTTTTATTCTTAAGATGTTTGCTGTATGTTTTCGCTACTTTCATATATCAAGTTTTAATGAGTTTTATGCTGAAGGCTTGTTTTAATTTCTCCAAATGATCAAGTTCAAGTTCAGACTTCTGGCTGTGGCAACAGAAAGCGCGCGAGCTTGTGTGCGTGAGACGTGCGCGTGAGCAGGCCTGTGTGCGTCAGTGCGCCCTTGGTCTTGCCTCCGACCGGGAGCCGCCCTGCAGCACACAGGAAGTGCGACGTTAGGGGAGGGGGGGAGGAGCGGAGGGGGAGGCGCAGGGGAGGGAGTGCGCTATCAGCTGCTGAAAGCTGCGGAGTGTGAGGAGCAGATAGAGGAGACAGTCGGAGGAGGGTGAGGAGAGGACGGAGAAGATGGGCGCGACTCCCCCCAGCTGAGCCCCAGCCGGCGGACATCGCACCAGCAACCTCCCCTTCATCAGCTGATCCTGGAGAGCGCGCGCACCGCGGATGCCTCTCATCTGTCAGTGAGTTGGTTTCCAGCTTCCTCCCTGTTTGTTTCAAACGTCCTCAGTTTTATTCATGTCCGTGGCTGCAGGAGGAAGAAGGTTTGCTGCTCTGTGTGTGTGCGCGCGTGCGTTCTATGATGGGAGTGTCAACGCGCAGAAACTTGGAACAGCCTCATGTTCTCATCTGACAACCAGGACATTTCTGCTGCGTTTTCACTGAGCCGAGCACGAGTTGGGTGCGTGCGCGCGCGCGCGCGTGTGTGGTCAAAGCCTTTGAATAGGAGCCTTTGAGCTGTGGCAGTTGCTGCTCTGCTCATGTCTCCTCTGAACTTCAGAGCAGGTTGTGTAAGAGGAGTGTGGCTCAAACCAACACGAGTTAAAGAAATCCAGCTCCACTTTTTGTTCCTGTTCAGTTTCAGCTCATCATCATCATCATCATCATCATCATCATCATCATCGTCATCATCATCATCATCACCTGTAAAAACTAGATCAGAGTCATCTGTGGATTGTTTTGTCCTTAACACTGTAACATTCTGAATATGTGTTCCCAACAGCAACACGTGCCCAACAGGCGGTAACAACCAGCCTGACCAGGAGTGTAAGGAGCAGGAAGGTGATTGATGAATGCAGCACAGGTGTGTTGATGGCAAATCGCAGACAGGTGTGAGTGTTGGAGGAACCAGGAGCAACAACACAGAAAACAAAAACCTAAAACTTTCCAGGCTGAACAGGAAAACGAGCGAGCGACAGATTCAAACGACAAACCAAAGAAAACAAACAAAATTCAGGACGAGAACGTTTTTTCCTGCACGCGCGGCCAGTTTTATTTAAAACGCTTCAGATTAGCATCTTGTGTGACGTCAGCTCATACACGTATGTTGCCAGTTTTTACAGCGAACATGGGAACAGGAGAGGTGGCCACGCAAATCCACCTCTGGCAACGTGTTAAACAAATCACCAAGGCCTCTGCCTGCAGGAGCGTTCCCTGTCATCACCCACCGCTCTGACGGGACATTAGACTCAACCCTCTCTCTGTTAGCAAAATATCTCATGAACCACGGGATGGATTAACCTTTGGAGTCAACCTAACTCAAAATGGCTGCCACAGCTAATCAACATTACTGAACCGGAGCAGTGCAGCTGAGAGTTGCTCCTAACACGAACTCTGAGCGCTAACAGAGCAGGCAAGGTCCGTTTGAAACGTTTGGCTTCAAAGGCGGTGCATGAAATTAAATATGTAATTTTAAATATCTTTATGACAGAAGTCCTGATGATGAATGTGTTCGCTCCAAACATCCAATAAATCAGTTTAATTCAAGTTTCTGTTAACCAACTGAACTGGCTCTGAAGTGAACAGATGTCGTTTCTCATGAACACAACAAACTAATTCCTGTTGCAGCCATGATATAAAGACTGACGTGTACCGTATTTTCCGGCATATAAGTCGCTCCAGAGGATAAGTAGCATCAGTCACAAAAGCATCATGAAGAGGAAAACAACATAATTAGCTTAAAAGTAGAAGTCACATTTATTATGCATTTACTGAATGGTCAAAGCGGCTTCATTTCGTCTGGGCAGCGCCATCCATCCATTCATTCATCCATTCATCCATCCATCCATTCATTCATCCATTCATCCATCCATCCATTTATCCATCCATTCATCCATCCATTGCGGCCAGAGCTGCTAGCTCTCCGGCGTTCCTCCGCCTGCATCAGCTGAGTGGAGTGAGCGCACACGGGAGGACTGGGTGTTGCAGTTCTTCGAAATTTAAGGTATCAGTAAAAAATGTTTATGAATGTGGGAAAAAATAGATAAGTTGTTTCATCGTATAAGTCGCAGGACTGAAATCTATGGAAAAAAGTGCCACTTATACGCCGGAAAGTACGGTATTTTCTTTACTGACTGTTTTCAGACTGATTTTAATCCAGAGCTGATCATTTTCTGCGCCACCGCACGTTCAGGCACCAGAACTAGATCGGCTCAGTACGAACAGTGTTTTCTTGCTTTGAGCGTGGAAAAGGAAGCAGCGCTCCGTGAGGTTGAATCGTCAACGCACCGAGCGTTTAGATCCTGAAAGATCTGGACTAACTGACTCTTTGTGCAACTTTTGAGTTTCTGCAGGAACTTCATCGTGTCTGAAGATGAAACGTTTTCTGAACGTTGGTCGTTCTAACTGCTGCTCCTCTCTGCAGCCGGCACCATGCTCCACCGTAACCTGCGAACGGGTGGATATGACCTGCCGGGGGTGGAGTCCGGCGACATCCCCCTCATCGGCTACAGACCCTTATCACCTGACAGAGGAGCCCCCATCAGTCTGTCAGGAGGGAGGGGCGCCGGCGATGATGTGGAACCGTCACAGGTGGGTGTTTTTCCTCCCAGTCAGCGCGTTGAGCGGCTGCAGGGATGGATCCTCTCCATGAGATCCCAGCGCTCACGTTCTCACAGCTGAACGTCATATTCCCACAATAAAACCGTTTGGCCGAGCTGGTTTCATTTGACCTGACCCCCCACCCCCCCACCCCCAAGCATTGTGAGCATGCAGTGTCACTTGAAACCATCCGAGCTGCGTTCAGGCTGCACTTTGTTGAGCAAACAGCTGGTAGACTGGTTTCCAGAGGAAATAAAGGGATTCAGATAAGAAAACATGGTTGGGGGGGGGGGGGGTCATGGTACTTTCTCAGGACGTCCAGTCCTTTTTGAGTTCTAATGAGGAATCTTGATAAACCGAACAGTTCACTCGTCTCTCTTTCATGTTTGATGCTAATTAGCTGAGCAACGATGAGCCAGACTCTGAGCATCAGCTCTGTCTGGCATCGGCTGTTACCTGCAGGGTTTCAGCTGTTGAGGTAAAAGCAGCTAAAGAGGCCAAGGGTTTGCGATGTGGACTGAAGCTGATGGAAACTGCGGAGGTTATAGGAGCTGCAGGATTTCTCACAGTCTTCCTCTTCGGTTAATGTTTAGCTTGTTGGTGAGGTTTGTTGAGGCTGAACAGATGGTCGCTCTGCGAGCTTTAGCTTCAAGCTATTTTCAGCTTTGTTCTCTTCAGGCTGTCGTTAAAGCAGAGCTGTAAAACTTTTTCTAAGTCTCAGTAGTCTGATGAACGACTCGGCCTCCCAGCCCTCTCTGCTGTGCGGCAGCTTCGCTTCAGACTTTGAGAAACGCCTCGCGGTTAAAAAAAGAAGCGTCAGCCTCCGAGAATGATCCGGCCTCCTCTGAGCTCATGTCGGTAAATAATGCATGCGGCGGTTGGGCCGGTTGATGCGGTGAGCACCTGTTCTCACTACAAACACTATCCGGTGTCAGAGACCGTCTCCAAGGACACGCCGTGAGAGGAACCCAACACGGGCCTCGAGCGGATGCTGAACGAGACATCTGAGTCCGGACCGAAGAACTCGAGTCAACGAGGAAACTTTAGAATGAAAAGATGTTTTCTGGTTCCGCTCTGCAGATAAGAGCTGCTGAGAACGTTCTTCACATTCCTGGGTCTTTTCATGGAGTGTTTTCTACTTCCGCAAGAAAAAAAACACACCATATTTTAAGTCTAGAAACAGAAAAGTGAAGGATTAGTCGACTAACAGAGGATTTTTTTTTTTAGAGATTAGGCTCTTCTCTAACAGTCAGGCAGTTTTTTTTTTTTTTTTTGGTCATGATTTAGGATTGTATTAAAGTAGATTACTGTACTTTCAAATATGTTGCCAAAGTAAGTTTATGGCTTTAAGTATTGGGATCTAGACCAGAGCCATTCAACTATATCACCAGGGAGCCACAGTTACTGAAAGCCAAGAGCTCAGGGGGTGGACATCCAGCAGCTATTGTTGTTGTTGTTTGTTTTATGGTTCAAAATCTATTTTTATTTGAAAATGAACCCACTGACAGGCCGAACTGAGCTCACCCGTGGGCCTGATTGGCCCCCGGGCCGCCAGTTGAACAGCCCTGGTCTAGACTCTACAATAATAGTTTGATTTGATTATTGTAAAGAAAAAAGAGATGATAAATCACAGCGGTTTATTTTAGTGTGCACAGCTACAGTTTCTTGGTTTCTTCCATGTGCACGTTGGGCCAACAGGAGATCCTAAATATAGTTTTTGTTCATGTGAGCGTGGCGTTGTCATCCTGTGATCGACCGGCACCTCACCCCCACCCCGGTGACCCTGTGGTGCAGAAGATGAAAAGCTGGATTAAATTCATGGTTATAGTTCTTGAAGCAGCAGTTGTTGCGAGTTCCCTCCATGTTTACACGTCTGAACGTTCAGCAGACTGGAGGGGGACCCCTCATCCTGCACGTTACAGGCTGTGCATGACATGAACTGGATGCATACATTGACACAAAACGAGCGCGTCCCTTGGTGACCGTACATTTTTCCTGTATGTTCAAATGTTCATTTTTTTCTAATCCACAGTTAATTATTTATTGGATTATTATGTGAACAGGTGCAACAACAGGTTTCACCTTTAAGGTTTTCTAAACACCAGTCTTTGTAGTGGAGAATATTTTCTACTGTAAAATATTTCTGTGTAATAATAATGTAGGTCCTGCATTTTTTCATTCAACCTTTATTTAGACAGGTTCGTCCCATTGAGCCTCAGGGACTCATTTACAAGCGAGACCTTAATTCTTAACAAACTGTCATAAAATCATAAAATAAGCACACAAACTTTTTTTTTCGTTTTTACAAATCAAAACAAAATAGCAACCAAAAGGACAAGCAAGAGGAATAGCAAAAACCCCACAAAAAACAGCTGTATTAAAGGCGATTTAGATTATAAGGCATGCTGAATACACAAGCACATTCTCTTTTTTATGTACATTTTTAAAGATGAATTGTATTTTTCTACTTTAAACTGGGAAGCTAAGTTCACATAAAGTAAAATTCTTATTGAAAAGTCTCCCGAGCTCTTTTAGTCCTGTTTCCTGTTGAGGTCGAGGGCGGGCGTCAAGGATTAGAGGCCGACGGTCTTTATAAATGTTGTTTCTTCACGCCGTGCCTCCCATTAAATCTCAAAGTGAGACAAAACGAAGCTGAAACACCAAACATTTTCTATAAGTTTGATTTCACACACGTCGGAGGTAATTATGATTATTTATTCTAACAGAATGTTGTTATATAATGTGTTGATAATTAAAATAAAGATACTGCAGTTCTCCTTTAAGGCCTTTGTTTGCTCGTTGCCCTTCGAGCCAACGTGCAGAACGTCACAGACTGATGAGACTTCTGTGTGTTTGTGGACCTGAAGGTTTCCACGTTGCCTTGAAAATTACAGTTTTCCTTGAATCTCTGCAGATAACACACAGATTAAATGTGAGCAGAGAGGATGGGAAGGAAGGGGCTGCGCTCCAAACAACAATGGCTGCGTTCAGATGATGTATTTATGAGCCTCAGGTTGGACGACTGAACAGATTCGCTCAAAGTTATGGAAAAACTGACAAAACTTCTTTTTTTTAATGTTGGATAGGGTGAAGTGAGGTTTAAAGTGGAGTTGTGCTTCCTGTGGGGTGTTTTCCTGATAACACCTGATGTTGGTGCAGTCTGCAGTGCATGATGGACGTTCACGACGCAGCAGCATGTCCTGCTTCCTGTGTTTGTTTCCACTTATTATGCACTTCCTGTGTGTAATGGTGGGGGAGGCTTTAAGGAAAAGTAGAGCTCTGGGCTTGGAGAAATCAGTTCTAACAAGCAACACAAACATGTTTGAGCATCTTTAGTTATGAAATGGGGCCACGCTGTGACTGGGAGCTCCACACGTCTACTGAACTGAACGACTTCTGCAACGTTTAGGGAAAAGAATGATCTTTTAAAAGACGGCAGGATTTCTGTGCCAGACAAGTGAACGCATCACATCATTTCCCCTTTTTTCACAAATGCACAATTAAAAATATGAACTGCTTGAGCTGCTCTTTAAATTGTCATGTCTGCATGTGTTTTATATGTAAATGACATTTTAAACAGTATTTTCAGTCTTTTTTTTAAAATCAGAGATAAAGTTGCTCTTTTAGTTTCTCAGAGCAGCAGCTCTCGAGTAAAGATGTTTATCTTATATGAGCTCCGTTTTAGTTTCTCACCAGATGGTAAACGCCTCTAAACGCTGCGTTGCAGGATGTTTCAGGACTTTAAAGCTGCAGAGATGTGATGTAATGTTTGCTGTGAAAGCTACATAAACACAACTTTGCATCTGGGAGGATGGAACAAAGTTGGTTCTTCTACGTGGGCACAGTTTTATGTAAATTGAGTTCGGCTTGTTGGAAGAAGGAGCTCATTTCAGCTGCTGTGAAGCTACACACACAGCAGGAGGTATTTTTAGAAATGTTTCTTCTCTTTTTGTTTGCAGAATGCAGTTTTGTGCATTTTGTCATATTTCTCATCCAAACCAGCGAGCGGGTCTGCTCCCCTGCAAAAACCAGTTTCTGTGTCCTCTGGTCAAATTTAAAATAATATGAGATTTGTTTTATTATCTGGGAAATATCTATATAAACATTGATCATCACGTTCAGGTGAATTCAGGGAAGATGTATATTAAAAATGACTTTAAATCAAAAATCCAAACTATATTTTTGTCATTGTAGGGACAGAGACATGAGAGCATTAAAGCAGAACAAAATTTATCATTTAGATGAGCAGAAATTCCATTTCTCTAGTTTTCAGTGTTGCTTTTAAATGTTTCTCTTAAATATTTTTTAGTACCTGTATTTCTTCCTTTTTTTTTTCCAACCGTCACAACAATGAGAGTTCAAATCCAGTTTGACAGGTCAAAGGTCAAAAAGTATCATCTTTCTTTACCTCTGCTTAAAATCATCACATTGTTACTTATGGCGAGATAAATATTCAAACACTTAGTTCCTGTACACTGTGATGAATTTGGGTTTGAAGTTGTGAAACTACATTTTTTTAAGAGCACACATTCACTAATTTGTTTTATCTCATTGTTTTAAAGATACTTTTTACTCATACATTCAAAGATAATAATGTATAAATCATTAAGTGTAAGGTAAAAGCCTCAATGCATGAGGCTATATATACAATATATTGTACTATATGTTTCACAAGAAGTCATCAGTCACAATCTTAACCTCCCATTTATTTAATAAATGCTGATAAATAGAACTGTACAAGTTTTTTTTTAATACTGTCGTGCTGAATTGTGGGGAAGAATGAAGAACAGGATGTGTTGTAGATGTTTACTGGGTTTTATTTACTTTAGAAGATGGGACCCTGGTCTGGGAATGACATCATTTTAACTCAATCTTGTTCCTGTTCTCAGTGTCCATCCAGGCTGATAACCGTTAAACAAGCCAACAATAGATTTATCTGCATTTAAACATTTAATCACTGCAGTGACGTCTTTCCTCGTGGAACATACTGGTTTAATGATTTAAGGAGAATCAACAGAAGTGAATAGAAATGGTTAATCCGTGCAGCTATCCTCTCATGCACGAGGCGTCCATGTTGGATTTTAAGGTCGGGGTTCTCCCACTTTGTGGAGCCCGTCGATCCGTCCGTTGTATCGACCCGCTTCTGGGTTCTAATGAACGTTTTCAACAGACGGGAAACACAGATTCTTTCATTTTGCATTTAGATCATTTTAACAGCTCCCACTAAAGACGAGTTTTAAACTCCACTGGAAGTTTTATCACGCAGAATTTATTCTAAAATAAGTTTAAGATTAGTTCAGTTCAGGTCTCGTGCATTTTTACTGGGGGTTTAAAGGTTCCCAGACCTTTGACCTCTGATCAAACTGTAGCATCAAAGGTGTAATTTAAAACCATAATTTTAGTTCATGTAGCAAAAAATAACAATGACGATATCAAGAGTTTATGTAACTTCCACTTGGTGTTTCATGACCAACAGTGGGGTTCTTACTCTCGTTTTGGGAAGCTGAGGTCAAAGGTGCAGGCTGAATTATGGTCTGACAGTTTCTGCTTGGATCTGTGTTGCAGATGCTGTGAGTTGGCAACTTTTAGGGCTTCACTGTTAGAAAGTGTCCTCAGCAGAACATGTGAATCATCAGTTGACTAACCCAGTGCTCTGTCTCAGTCATCCATGCAACATTTGGACTGACCCACTTTTATTGACCCTCAGTCTGTCGTTTGGTGAGCTGGATAACTTGAAAAATAAGAGCAGTATCAACTTCCATTTGGGTGTGTGGCTCCATCTAGGTGTAAGAAATGTCACTATTGAAAAGTGTGCTCGCCACTCAAAGTCCAAGATGGCCGCCACCATATCTGTATTTACAGAGATGGAAAGAGTACTGACAATTTGTACTCAAGTACAAGTACTGTTACACTACTTCAATTGTGCTCAGTTACAAGTACTGGTGTTGTAAAAATACTTAAGTGAAAAGTACTCTTCTAAAAAAAAAATTATTCAGAGTATTAATTACTTTTTAACCACTTGATGTTTTATTGTGTCGTCAATAGAAGACAGTCAGTTTAATTTACTGTATATTATAAATATAAATGTAACAGCTACAATCAAAGCTCATTTCTCAGACGCTCAGAAGCTCCGTCTTATTTTAGTACCAGGCAAATTGATGGCAGTGACAATATCGAAGATATTTGCATACTTAGCCAAACTAATAACCCAAATAATAATAATAATAAAAGTAATATCCTACAGGTAGCTGTAAAACCTTGTATGCAGCAACATGTTATTTGAGATTAGATGCTGTAAGCTGCTGTCAAAGTAGAGATCCATCAAAGTTTGCATCTGGACCTGTCTCCTTTTCACATCTGTGCATGAAACATTCCTCCAGGTGCGACCACGAGCACTCGTCCTCAGCCTTTACCTCGTCATTTTCTCTGTTGAGTGTCCTCTGTCTCCATTTTGGCTTTTTCTCCACATCTTTGGTCCATAAAAGACTCTCAACTCTACAGCGTTGACCTTTGCTCTGTGTTTGTTATCTGAGAGCCTTATTGGCTACAAAGACGCAGATGAACGGTTTGAATATTAATTCAAACTCTGGCCGTGCTCGGGACCGACTTCTGGTTTTAAAAGTAGCGAGTAGATTACACGGTCTAAATTGTACTTAAGTATGAGTAAAATTACACTTGAAATAAATACTCATAAAGTACAAGTACCAAACAAATCTACTTAATTACAGTAATGTATTTGTAATTTGTTACTTCCACCACTGTGTGTTTATGTAAACTGGCTGCCCCAGTCATTTGAGGAAATTATTATTTCTAGATTTTATATTTCTTAACCCTCTTATTGTGTTGCGGGTCAAACTGACTCATTTAAAGTAAAAAAAAAAATATTTAAAAGTTTTGTTTTGTTTTTTCAATATGAAACTTTTGCTTGAAATGATAAAAATTAATTTTACATATGTGCAAACCCCTCCTCATCTACCTGTGTATATATTACATCTAAACTGTTTGGGTCCATTTGAGTCAACGGTGAGATGTTTCACCTCACACACACAGAGTCACACACTCTCCCTATTCTGTTTCCCTCACTACTGTATAATCAGGTGTGGTCATGACTTTTGACGGGAACCTTTTCTGTTCCCGTGGACAAACTCCACGCATGTTGAGTGGACACTCAGCAGTGGGGAGGGAAACATAAATATTCTCTGCAAGCAAGTCCTGGTAAAGTCAGAGCTTCAGAAAATGAGCAACAGAAATAAAAAGATGACAGTTCTGGAGGCTCTGGAACTTTTATTTTTGATCACGACAATGAAACAGAAACTAAATAAATAGAACTTCTAAAGAGAAAGCTCTTCTACAACATGATGTATCAGCACACAACACATTCAGTCATTTGGATTGAAACTTTCCCAAGTGGAATGTGTCAAAGTTGTACAGGAAGTGGATCTTGGAAGAGCTGGGGAAGGAGGTGCCACGTGCACAATAGAGACTGCACACGCCAAGGACCGCAGCAGCTACAGTGAGCGAGATCCAGGAGAGGACGACACGGTGTGAGGTGTGTGTAAGAGCGTGTTGTGTGTGTGTGTGCCTTAGGATGAGCAACAAAACACATTGTAATAATCTTTCTGCGTTGCTGCTACAGGAGAGAAGAAGAGTTGCCAGGTCTGCAAGTCATCAGATGATGGTGAAGACGAGCGCGACGTGTGTGAAATGTGCTAACTTCATTTACACA
Source organism: Simpsonichthys santanae (assembly GCA_031762415.1). Taxonomy (NCBI): domain Eukaryota; kingdom Metazoa; phylum Chordata; class Actinopteri; order Cyprinodontiformes; family Rivulidae; genus Simpsonichthys; species Simpsonichthys santanae. Next base: position 3,138,917 of record JARVLU010001073.1, on the reverse strand, counting down.
AAGCACTTTGACGTGTCCCCTGTGCTGCGGAGACGACAAAACACAAGCACCTTGTTCATTTCCACCTGTTCATTTTTGTGTATTTCTGGTTTTAAACATCGCGCAGTGTTTGCCATCACAACACGATGACGTCACTTGTGGACTGTGGCGACACGTGCGCTGTGCTAACCCTTTGTTTTGTTGTTTTGTTCATTTCTGGTTTAAAATCAGTGGCTGAATAAAGTTTTTGTTTTCACCACAAACCCTCGTGACTCATTTGTCTCGATTTTAAATCAACGGGTCGATTTGACCCCGAACAAAACAGTTGTTTCAAGTTCATTTTTAAACATCGCTCCTTGAAAAGAAGAAAATGTAAAAGCATATCTAAAAAAAATATTTAATGTAGAGCCATTTTTTTTTCTAGATTTTTTTCCAGTGGACATTAAAAAAAAACATGCGATTTTCTTTATGATTTATTTATTTATTAAATATTCAGGCCCACAGCAAAACAAGAACACTGGACGTTTGGGCCCAAGAGGCAGATGGAGGATCCAGGACAGAGAAGAGCAGAGGGCATCTCTGAGTTCACCCTCCTGAATTCTCGCCTCAGCTACCGAAGCGTTTGCTCTAGCCTTCCAAGTCTCGGCTCCAAGATCCCACGTTGTCTGCTGCTCCACCTGAGTGAGGCTCCCGTGTACTGTACGCTGCTCCACCGCGCTCTAAAGGCTCCCACAGACTCGGGCGTAATGTGTGTACTCCATGAGCCGCGCAGACATGGTCGAGCGTCCACCCTGATGGGCTGCAGCCAGCTCCGCAGGCAAGGGGCGTTTAAGTTCGGGACAAATTGAGGTTGCTGATTGGTCGTTTGCTGACACGCCTACTGGACTGATTGACAGGTTGGCAGCCATTGAGAGGTATAAGGAGGTTGTCCCTCAACCACTCACCTGGGCAGGGTCCTCTGCTGCAGCCTCATTGCATTCTGCACTCTCTCTCCTTTGCCCAATGTGAAGAGGGCCGAGACGTGACTCTGGTACCTCATTCAACCTTTATTCAGGCAGGTTAATCTCATTGAGCCTCGAGGACTCATTTACAAGAGAGACCTGGGTACCTCACACTGGACAATCTCCAGGACGTCCCGCTGAATTGATGCTATGATGTGGACAGTCTTGGGGCCATCCCCCCCACCCCCTGTGTGGACGTGGTCAGGGCTGTCCATTTTGACTTTCTTGTTGGACTATTTAACTTTTCCTGGGTTTTTTCCAAACAACTTTTTGTTCATTCATCCTTGTTTTTCTTTGTGCCCTCCATCTTGTTCCCCCCTCCACCACCCCCCCCCCCCACACACAAGTGAGTTTTTGCTTGTTTTGCTGCGTCATCAGCCTTTTTGTTTTGCCTTTTAATAATTATACATGTTTTAATAATTATACATGTACTGTATATGTATGTGAGCTTTTTTTTTTTTTTTTTAGTTTTGGTTTTGCATCTTGGGTTTTGATTTCCATTTCAAACATGATGGAAAAACAATTAAAAGAAGACATTTTAAATATTTATTTTACACTATAAGTCACAGATAAGAAAACATGATATTTGACTTAATCTGACACTTGCATGTCATTCCTCTTTATTATAATCCCTCTCTAGGCTAAAAGTAGAACAAATCCTACTAAAAATATTCATTCCCCTCTTTGTTCTCTGAGTAAATAAAGGTGTCTAACTGCATGCTAGTGCTATCAGGCACTGTCACACACAGCCGAAGCAGCCGACTTCACCCTGTCACGTCAGTAACCGGCTAAACAAACGCATCACTTCCTGTTTCAACTGAACATTACCTCTCGTTACAAGACCTTACTCAACTTAGAGCTCAGAGGATCGGGTTTTCAAAACTCGAGCTCGAGGCCTGAAGGGAGCTGGTGTGTAAAGTGGATCCACAGTGCAACTGGTTTAACTGCATGGGGAGGTCATGTGTACGGGAACGAGGGCAGGAGATGGAGGGGAGGCTGAAGAGAGGGGGTATTGTTCTGGAAATAGCTTCAGGGCTTTGTCTGCTGAAGTGTGTGTGTGTGTATGTGTGTGTGGGTGTGTGTTAATGAATGAGCTACACATTTATATGATTGTGTGTGTGAACATTCTGCCTTTTTACAAAGATTTTCACATGTGGGGATGAAAACAGGAACTATCAACACCAACATACATGTACTGTTATCTCTGCTTGTAGTGTGTGTGTGTTTGAGTGTGTGTGTCTTTGTGTGTGTGTAATGGGTGTGTCCACACGATGCAGCCATGCGGGGGCCGGACTTGGGTCCTCCTTCAGGTGTGTGGAACAAAAGAGTGAAGTCGTAGAGGGAGATTCAGACATAAAGGCAGGATCTGGGTCAGCTGGTGGAGGATTTGAAGGAGGTCTGGAACAGAGCGGACCCCAGATGAGAAGAGAAGGAGAAAAAGGGAGGAATGTTTGTGGTTTTGTCCTGAAGATTTCCAGGAAGCTCAGGGATCGCTGCCTGCCTGTACTTGCCTTGGAACAGGTAACTGGTGTGACAGTGTTCTTTGTTTTGTGTGGACAGATTTTGTGGGAAAGAGAAATGTTGGCACATTTGTAGTAACGGCCAGAGATGGTCCAAGTTGAAGTGCAGGTTTTAGTCTGGATCCCTTTTGAATGTCAGGAGGGTCTGCTGGATCCCTGACCTTCGAACAGTCAGCTGAAGGTAACGTAAAGCTGAAAGTATTTTATAAACTAGGGAATCAGCATTTCCTGTAAAAATGCAGCGTGACTGCTGAAGAAGCTGGACCATATTGTTGAACCCAGAAGCACCAGCATTATGTTGAACTAGAAGCTAAAAGCAGCCAAAGGGCAACTAAAGTAATAACTAAAATCTAGTAGCAAAAGGCTAAAGCAAAAAGTAGCTACAATCTCAAAGTAGCAAAAGAAAACCAGTAGCTGAACCAGATTTTGAAGTGAAGGATTTTGAGACATTCATTTGAGGAAAACATTAGTAATGAAAGTAAAATGTTCTGAATGAGCTGAACATTTTGATACATGAATGGCTAAAGTGGCTCAAATGTTGCAGAAGTTGGATTGAAAAAGAAAAACATACCTAAAACATGACAACAATCTTGTGGTGCTGAATCAACGTTGTTGCACCATAACCTGATCTGGCAACACACACTTCAGCTGCTTTCTTTCTGCATGTGTCTCGGCTCGTTCTGCTGTTTTCAACCCACTTTTTTTTTTAGGAGCTAAACCGCAACAATAAAAGAAAAAGTGACTGTGAGGAGAAACGGTTCTTTTAAAAACTGAACCAAAACGACTCAGATGTTTTTGTCCAGACTGTGTCTCCAAGGTGTTGCCTTCATGTCATGGAGATAAAAACAGTTGACTCATGCCGACGCAGTCACATCTGCTCCGTGTGGTCTGGAGGTGTTTAACTTGTGTGTTTGCATGAAGGCAACGGTGTAAATACACAATGGTATTATACCCTAGTTATATGTTTGGATCTAAAAGCAGACAATGGAGCAGCCCCGCCCTTTTTAAAAACATGCACAGTCGTTTTCAACAGGTCTTTTATTCTGAAAATCAGGATAATATGATTGAGAAAATGTCCCTAAAAACTTCAAAATGGCTACCATTCCTTTTGCACCTAACATTTAATTAGACTGCATCAAAATAAAACTACTTCCTGTGAAAAAGCTGAATATTTTATGTCTAATTGCTGCTATTGCTGGTCCTTGTCTGCATTTAGGCGTTTTGGTGTTTTAAAACTCTGCTGCTTCTTCGATGAAACCACTCACCTGTCCAGTTTTTAAACTGTTGCCTTTAAGAAACAATGTGGATCAGCTGAAATCACCTGACAGGTTCTGGGCCTCCAAGTTCTGAAGATGAGGGTCAAACGTCAAAAACGGTTTGAAGCAGTGTTTCAGCTGCTCTGCTGAATTCTGCAGTTCATCTCTGTCAGATGAAGGTGCTCCGTGGTGGAGGATCGTCTGCGTCTTATCTCGGTGTTTCGACGGCGTTCAGACGTCTGTGCAGAGCGGCTGCTCTTCATCTGCAGCCTGCAGGACTCTGCTGTTCCACAGCCGCGTGCATCGCTTCGATAAGACCGAGGGTTCAAACTTGCACTGCGCCTCACGGGACTGTAGCTGATTAGAGGGGTTCACGAGAGGCTGAAACGTGCATGAGTATGACTCATTATTTGCTTCTGGAGTGTTTTTTTTTTTTTATTTATTTGCAGTAATAAAAATGACTAAATTAGAAAATTTCTGAATAAATGTTGGTGGGAGCCAAACTTTCTAATCTAAAGCCAAATAGTGGTTTGGGTCGCCCTTTTGTAACAAACCATACCACTAAAGCACTTAAAACAACAACGAGGTCACTGGGGTGAAAGATGATGACGAAACATTCATCCACCTCTATCTGTAGTTGGATCATGGAGGCAACAAGTCCACAAGAGAAACCCAGACCTTCCTCTCCCCAGCGACACTTTCCAGCTCGTTCTGGGAGACCCCGAGGTGTTACCAGGTCAGAGAAGATGCACAAGCCATCCAGAAACTTCTGGG
>JARVLU010001073.1:3109197-3122188 GCA_031762415.1 Simpsonichthys santanae | reverse complement strand
GCCAGGTCTCTCTTGTAAATGAGTCCTCGAGGCTCAATGAGATTAACCTGCCTAAATAAAGGTTGAATGAATATGTGTTCTTTCTGCTTTCTTCTGTTAAAGTTGGCTTAGTCTTACATTTCAGCATGTTTTTTTTTTTTAGCTAATTTTAGCTGTTTTTCAGCAGGTTCTTCTGCACTGCATTTTTGCAGGAAATGCAATTTCTCTATACTATAAAAAAATGCTAAATTCCTTTATGTTGAGTTTGTTGCATTTCCTTTTGCATCTTGTTGGATTTTCAGGGTTTAACACTAAACGGGAACACGAGCCGTCAAAGGCAAACGGAGCGCCGCAGCAGCGGAGAGGCCGTTTGTCAGCAGGAGATTCAAGACACTGTTTGATGAGAGTGTTGCTTTCAGGAAACGGCTGTTTCACTCAGAGCTCTGTGTTCCAGGAGCTGTTTGTCCGTCTGGTCCCGTACCACTGCCTCGGCTCGCTGTGGTCTCAGAGGGACAAGAAGGGAAGGGAAGGGGTTTGTTGGTCCGTCCGGGCCACCGTACGGCAGTTCAACAAGCTGGCCAACGCCGTTTTAGCGTCGTGCCTTTGGCCAACGAAGCTGCGCAGCCAGCAGAGAGCACGGCTGCTGGAGAAGTGGATCAGCGTGGCAGAGGTCAGCTGAGCAAAAGCTCACGCACCAAGAATTCACCATAAAGTGATTATTTAACGGGAATGTAAAAGAAAATTATCATTATTTTATATATATACAGTATAAGCTTATTGGAAGTTTGTCTGTTGGGGGTTCAAAGCTTTCATGAAACTTTTCCTCCAGTAAACTTTTGGTAATTTGCTCTAATCCTGCAGCTCAGGTGCACGTGCTGCTTATTTCACTCCAATCAGTGGCTGAAAGCAAAGTGCAGCCGGGCGGAAAGCTTGATTTATTGCTCTTTTCTACTAAAGAACACTTGAGGCATCAAAGTATATTTAAGGGTTTTGCAGCAAGATGATAAAGAGATTTTTCAAATCAGCACAATCACTTTTGAGAAGTGTATCCCATGAGGCCGGTTCTGGGCCATAAAAAGTAATTTGTGACTTTCAGTTGAAGTATTTGAAGCTGCTGGCTCCATGTCAAATATTAAAGACCTCACAGCAAAGGCAGGTTCTGCTCAGTTGTTGATGGTTTTCTGTTGATGTAAAGCAGCTTGTACCAACCTGTTGTTGTAACTATTGTAAAGTATTGAGTTTTATCAAAATGCACAGTTGTTGTGGTCACTTTAGCAGCTTCTGCACATCATTTAAGAATAAAAAGGCATTGTTGGTTTGTTGCACATGCAGATACCTCTGCAGCTGCACACATCTCTGAGACCATCAGAATGAAGGTGTAACTGAACCCAGATAGGCCTCAGCTGTAAAATAAATGTTTGCAAATGGCTTTTTTTATTTGTCTGCGTGTGGTTTCAACAGGAGTGCCGAGCCAGGAAGAACTTCTCGTCTCTGTATTCCATCGTGTCGGCGCTGCAGAGCAACCCCATCCACAGGCTGAGGAGGACGTGGCAGGAAACCGACAGGTCTGTGGCTCACGTCCAGTTTTCTGCTGAGCAGCCTCACACATCTTTGTTGTGAACATTTTCCCTTTCGTTCGTTTCATTACATTTCCGTCTTTGAGAGACACGAAGAAAGTCACGTGAATCTCCTTCGCCTTGCAGGGAGGCTTTGAGGAGGTACGAGGATCTGGCAGAAATCTTCTCAGACAAGGACAACTACTCTCACAGCAGAGAACTGCTGAAGGAGGTGAGCTGAAGCGGCTTTAGACCGGACTAAATGTTGACCTGCGTGAGTCGGTGTGGACGACGTAGCTGTTGAACTCATGGCTGCAGGCTGGTGAAAGCTGTGGGTTTGATCTTCACCTGGACTTGAAGTGGACTCAGATCTGGTCTTTGGTGACGTCCTGGATTTATTTCAGGACTATTTTCACTCACATCTGTGCTGATGCTGTTTCATGTTTAGCTTTATATTACTTTGCCAAAAAGTTCAAACTTCTTTGTCTGCACCTCTTTTTTTAAATCTACTCCACCTGTTCATTTTTTTCTGTGTGCAGTTAATGATGTGGTGCAGTGGGTGCACCAAGTGTTTGTTTGATTAAACAAGAAGATGCTCAGATTTTGACTCTGAATCAACATCGTTTAGGAAATTGCTGTTTTGTGCATGAACTAAAATCCACTTGGGAAACTGATGTTGGATACTTCCCCAGCATCTAGTGCTCCTGTTTGTGCACAACATCACGAGGATGAAGATTGGTGGTGCAACCGTAGGGGAACAAAAAAAAAAAAGCTCTGTTGTGCAAGAATAAGAAGCAGAGAATTATTAAAGTCAGGAGACGTCATCTCTTGTGCAAACTTTTATCACACTCGTGAAATGTTTGCGTCTGGACCAAACTGAGCGTCCTCTGTTGCCTTTTTACCAAACTACATTTTTCTGTTGGATGCTAAAAATAGTCAATATTAGGAAATCACAAACTTTAAAATTGTTTTTATTATTACCTGCAAAACCCAGATATGAATGACAGGGACACACAATGTGCATGGAAACTATTTAAAATGCAAAAATGTCAGGATGATTTAAATTTTATTTTTTCTGCCCCCTAGTGGTTAAAAAGAAACTGCATGTTTAAAATGAGTTCCATTTGAACTGTTTTATTTTTATGCATTTTGGCATTAAAACGTATTAAAATGTAGTAAAATTATGTTGTAAGATGCACCTGCCTGCAGCACATCAAGACGACGCTTCGTTTAGTTTGAAACTCAAGTTTTCAACGCTTCTGAACATTTTTTTTTTCTGGATAAATCTCTGATGATGGTGATGAGTTAAAAAAAAAAAAAAACACTTTTGTCTTTTTGTTTTGCAGGAGGGCACCTCAAAGTTTGCCAACCTTGACAACAGGCTGAACAACAAACATTCCAACAGGGTGAGTGGAGTGGACGCGCTCCGAGCGCTGTGGACGGAAAAACACGAAGCAAACTGACCTGAAGTCCTTCGATGGACGGGTCAGCGCTCGGCTGCAGGAGGATAAAACCGTTCAGTGCTTTTCTTTAAAAACGCACCAACCGTCCGTGCGTTATTCTCACCGGCGTGTTCGATTCTCTGAGAATGTTCAGTGGCTGAAAGTCTTAAAATGACCTTGTGATCAAAGGAATCATCTCTGATGTTACCGTCTGATAAAAGAGCAGCGTTCACTAACTTTACTGCCCACGTTCAGGCTGAACACCAAACGTTTTCGCCTGCAGGGATGTTCACCCCCACAGGCCTTACTGGGAGACATTGGAAATGTTCAGAATGATGTAACCGCCTGTAAAAAGGCTCCGCAGCTCCCGCAGAGGCAGAGCTTCAGTGCAGAAACCAAAATCACCTTTTGATGGAAACTGACGTTTTAATGAAACCTTCGAACCGGAGCTGTGCACGATCTAATGCCGTACTGCGAGAACTCACTGATGTGTAGCTCAGAGTGTGCGCTGGGAGTGACTCTCAACCACTACCACAAACTTTACACTAAGCAGCCATTTTTGTGCAGGCTAAAGTCAAATCTTGAATTGGTTAATGAGCTGTAGGTTAGTCAGTGGTTACTGTCTGAGAGTCTAGATATATTTTTAGTCCACTGGGTCATTAGATATTTTGCTAACTATACAAACAAACACCAGCAAAAACATGATCACCACTTCAGCTGTTAGCGGCAGGTAAATGTTCAGGTGTGGTTCAGGCCTTGTTGACGTGTGGAGATGAGTTTTGCCTCGTGCTCCCTTGAGGATGATGTGAACCTGAGAGGAGAAACTATTTTTCCTGGAAGTAGTTTTCTTTCATTCAAAACAAACAGCTCGTAGATAGTTTGTTTTGCTGTAAACCACCTTTCTTTACATGCTGAAGGTGAGCGCACCTCTGCTGAGCAGGAGGATGTTGCAGCAGTTTGTGCATGTGTGTGTGTTAAATCCTGAGCCAACGTGAGAGAAATGGCTGCAGGCTCTGCGCTGAAGTTCATCTCTAGGTGGGCTCTTCAGGTTGTGAATGCAAACCTCCAGGGAACTGATGAAAAACATGTCTGTTTCTGAACGCAGTCCAACGCTCAGGGCACCGTGCCCTATCTGGGAATCTTCCTCACAGACCTCACCATGCTGGACACGGCGGTCAAAGACAGGCTGGATGTAAGTTGAGCTCGTCTTTGTCGCATCGCCCTGCAGGATGTGTAACAACAGTCGGGCTGACCTAACACTTCCTGTCTGTCTTTACAGAACGGCTACATCAACTTTGACAAAAGGAGAAGGGTGAGTGTTGCAACCTGCGTCAGAAACAAAAACCAAATGCACTTTCTGCTTTAGTTCTTCAAGACAAGAGACATTCTCATTTTTCACAAAGTGGGCTGCAGAGAAATTGCATGTTCTGCAAAAATTGCACTGTTAATGCAGAAGTCTGAATAACTTTGAATAACATTTGTTGAAGAAGCTGAAAGTGAGCTGAAACAAAACACTGCCTAAAAGCTAAAAGTAGCAAAAGGCTAGCAGCAAATATCTGAAGTAGTGAAATGCAAGGTAGGAATAGCAAAGTGCTACAAATGGCCAATACTAGCTAAAAGCTAACAAAAGCAAATCTTTCCAGCCATCATCTTTACCCGCTTCTTCCTTTTTGGGTCACGGGGGGTCACTGGTTCCCATATCCAGCAGTCACTATGCCAGGGGACAGGTCTCCAGTCCATCACAGGGACATATCGAGACAAACGAGACAACCAACCATTCACTCTCTCTCTCACCTAGGAACAATTTAGAGTTACCATCAGTCTAACATGCATGTTTTTGGTCTGTGGGAGGAAACCGGAGTACACAGATTAAACCCACACATGCACAGAGAGAACATGCATACTCCACCCAGAAAGGTCCCCAGCCAGGATTCGAACCAGCAACCTTCTTGCTGAGAGGCAGCAGCTCTACCAACTGGGCCACTGTGCTGATAACAAAAGCAAATGATTAGCTAAAACATAAAAAAATAATAATAATAATAATAAAAATGTCTGTTTAAAATCTAAAAGTAAAAAAAATTTAAAAAAAGCTAGTACATTAAGCCATTTGTTAGCTTTATACATAATTAGCATTAGCAATGAATTAGCATTAACAGTAAAAATATTCATTAATAGAATTAGCATTATTAGCATTAGCAGTTAGAAGTAGATTTAAAATAATGTTTTTAAAAGATTTAGTGATTTTAAGATTTTTATTTATTTATTTATTTGTCAAAACTTAATGCAGATAAAAGTAGACTTGTAACATAATTTGGAGAAAACAACTTGAGGGCAGAATCAGCTGAATGTTTTAAACTAAGTAGTAACATTAAACGTGCACACGGGACAAAACAGTAGTGAAAGCTGGCTCTGCATTCACACAACAAGTCAAAATGGGATGAGTCTGCAAGACTTGAATTATTAAATTAAACCTGCGACTCGTGAAGAAAGGTGCCATTGTCACTCTGGATCAGCTGACAGCTGTCTTTTATTGTATTTATTGTGAAACACTGTGGTGATGCGGCTCTTTGTTTGCAGGAGTTTGAGGTTTTAGCTCAAATCCGGCTCCTGCAGTCTTCCTGCAAAAACTGCATTTTCACAGCTGATGAGGCCTTCTTACAGTGGTATCACAGTGTGCCCACACTCACAGAGGAGCAGAGGTACTTGAAACTAGAACAACTCATACGTTTTCACTGTATTAAAAAATGTGTTAGTTTTTTTTTATTTTCAGCAGTTTCACTGACTGATGTCTACTTTCAGCTACAGACTGTCCAATGAAATCGAAGCTCCAAGTGAGCCGAGTCCTCGTGGCCTTCCTCCGACCGTCATCATCACCCAGTGCCCAAAGTGAGATACGCAGCGAACACACACAGATGAATTGCAACAAATAATGAGTATGAAAATAATTAGTTTTCAAATTAGTCACACAAGAACATTCTTGAATCCAGTGATGTCAGTAGAAGTGTTTTAATATTGATGTTTTTACAATTACTAATGTGCTCAAAGCCAGTACCGTATGTTGCAATGCATTGTGGTCTAGTTTCATGCCGCCTCCTGGTTCGTTGAAACACACTTAGTCTACACAATGTCTAACTCTGGTTCAGCTGCTCTGCAGTCACGCAAATGTATCATTAGATTATATCAAGTATATTATTAGTTTTAGATTCAAATTGTATGTGCAGCTTGTTATTGCTACTTGTGCATTTTGAAATGTGCACATTACTGAACTGTTCATGCATTTATGTAGTGGAGGGCTCAGCTAATCAAAACGTTAGCTTCGCTAACCGCTAATTGGCTAACTAAAAAAATTGCTTTGAGTTGCTAAACTAAACTTTTTTTTAATGAGCTGAAGTGCTTATTTAACATCTAAACTCTAGATTGAACAAGCTATAAAATATGATTTAAAAAATGTTAAATGTGAAGAAAATCTGGATGATTTTACTGTCTCTGATGTTTGTTTGTTTGTTTGTTTGTTTGTTTCCAGCCTGAGTGCCTCTCGGAGCAGCCTGGCTACAGACAGCGACAGTCTGTTTTACTTTCATTCACCCGTCAACAACTTTTTCTCCAAACTCACTAAAGTAACTCATTACAGCTTGTTTTCAAACTATTATTGTTGTTTTCTCTTTTCATGCAGTTTTTTTAGCTGTTCATACATCAAAACTTTCAGCTCATTTATGATTTGCTGCAACTTTTGGTGATTTTTGTGCTTTTCAGAATATTGAATTTTATTTATATATTTTTTTCTCCATGGTAACAAAATATCTTTGGTTACTGCAAAAACATTGCTTTTTTGGGGGGGTGGGGGTGGGGGGGGGGGGTATTTCCTTCAGCTTACTGGCCGTAGTTTTGTCTTCTTGTGCAAATTTTTAGCTGCCATTTTGCCACTTTTAGTAAGACTTTTGTTAAATTTAGCTTTTAGCTTCTCTTCAGCCTCTTTTATTTCCGAGCTAGGCTTTTTTCTTTTTTTTTTTTTAGGTTTTGCTTCTAGTCAGTATTTTGCTACTTTTACCCAGCGTTTTAGCATTTTGCTTCTACACTCTTTGCTACTTTAACTGTTAATTATTTGCTAATTTTAGCTCTCCTTTTGGTACATTTAGTTTTTAGCTACCCTTCTGCTACTTTGACTACTTTTATTTTCTAGCTAAGCTTTTATATTCTTTAACTTCCAGTTAGTGTTTACTTTTAGCTATTTGCTACCTTTATTTCAGCTAGCCTTTTGCTACTTTTACCCAGCAATTTAGTTCATTTAGCTTATTACTGTTGCTATTTTGGCTAGCTTTAAGCTACTTTTAGTTAAAAGTTAGGCTTTTGTGACTTTCAGATTCTAGCTAGTGCTTTGCTTCTCTTAGTAACCCTTTGCTAATTCTACTTTTAGCTAGTGTGTTAGATATTTTTAGGTTTTAGCTAGCCTTTCCTTTTTTAGCTTTTGGCTAGTGTCCTCCTTCCTTTAGCTTCAGGAACTAACAGTTGTTCTCAGCATTCTGCATTGTCCCCGTTCCTCCAGTAAGTCTTGTGAAAGGTCACGTTTGCATTTATATGAGCTCATTTCACAGACGCTGCGCTCAGAACAGACTTTCATCTGAAAATTCTCTCCATTCGAAAGGTCGTCTTTAAAATCACCCTTCTTCCTGTTGCAGCACATGAGGTCTCCGTCTGTCTCCTGCCTTGATGTGGACACGTCCCCTTCGACCAACGAGTCCACCCCCACCTCGCTGACTCCATCCTCCCCCACAAAATCCCACCGCCGGTCGGCATCGTGCGGCAACAACCCCCAGAGCAACATCCAGGGGTCGGGGCCCGACATACGGATCATCAGGATACGGATGGACCTGCACGATGGAAACCTGTATCGAAGCATACTGGTACCAAACCCAAACTGGTTTGACTTTTACACCAGCAGAGACCTGAATGATCTTAGAGCTGTTCCCCTCCCGTTATTGGATCAGCACCAGATCTTCAGCAAAGGAGTCTGTATTTTATTACTGATGTTCTCCTGTTTCCACTCAGGTCACAAGCAACGATAAGACCCCCGCTGTGATCAGCTCGGCCTTGGAAAAGCACAATCAGGACCCCAAACAGGCATCCAGATATGAGCTCATCCAACTTCTGCCTGAAGGAAAAGGTACAAAAGGAACAAATGTGCCACATTTAAAGGTTAATGCTTTGTATAAGAAAAGGCCATCATTAACAATCCTTTATGAAACACAGTATGAAAATGATAGTTCATCACATAAAGTTCAGCAGACACAGGAAACAATAAAAAAGAGACAACACAGTCTGCATGCCGAGCTTAAAACAGACAGGTCCAAACAACAAGGTGATATTTACTGGAAGCAAACGAAAAGCAAAGTTGACAATGATGGAGCATTTCAAAATAAAGCTACTAGAAGGTAAAGCTGTGGTGTTGAGTGATAAAACAGGAGGTTTTGGGATCCAAGTGAACCCTCACTTCAGACCTGATCACAATTAATAAAAGCTGGCTTCTGGATGTGTTGATTTTAAGAAATGAAGCCTGACAAGAACCAAACAAATTTATTTCTATGACCGAACAGTTTCCTATCTCTTAAAAAGTGTCCAAACTTTGTTTGAGAAGATGGAAAAGGGTCAAAGTATAGATTTATTTATTTTTAGGTATTTACAAACGATGACCTGAACATCCAGTATTCTGACTTTCATTTTTAAAAAAAATTTCTTTTAAACTATTAAAGTGTCTCTAATTCTTCTCTTGATGCAGAACTGGTCATTCCTGCAACAGGAAACGTGTTTTACGCCATGACATCAGCCAGCGTCGACTTCCTGTTGAGAAGGAAAGGTGGGAGCGCCGTGCTTGGCCTGCAGCCAATCAGCACCGAGACGAGCGCCACTTTTCCTCGAATCAAGGCCAAAGGAAGGAGACTGGTCCGGACTTTATTTTGACACGAACGTTGTCCTTCGTAGCAGTTTTTATTTTATTTTATCTGGACGTATGTGCACGTGAGGTTCTTTGTGCAAAACAAACCAAAAAAAATACCTGCCTTCCTTTTATGCTCGTACCAAGTCTGTTCTGCCAAAAAAATATCCAGAATAAGTTTAACGACAGATGTGATCATTGGAGTCGCCTGCCGCTGACGACCTGTCAGTTTTCTGATCAACTCAGAAAATAGGATTTATTGTGAAAACACTGAAGCATGCGAGACGTTTTGTACGCATTTCTATATTTTGTACGTCTGTGGGAGGTTTCGTTCACAACAGCAGCTCCAGGTGTTTGACAACTGATTCTATAGAAACCTGCAGCACCTTTCGGAGCTGACGTGAACTGTGGTGACTCGGCATAAACACAGAGCTGTGTTCGCTCAGATGTTTAACTGAGATCTGAACAGAACCGTTTGGTTCTGCAGCGTTTTCTGCTTTTAACTCCATGTTTTAATTTCTATAAGCTGCTCCAGCTCGGCTGCGTGTTGTCCACCAGCACACGGGACGTTAACCAGCAGGTCCTCTAGTTCCTGCAAAGCTGAAAAGTGTCTTCAGCTGGAGCACAAAGTTCATTTAGCAGAACTTAAAGCTTCCCTGCTGGGGGAGTGTGGAGGCAGCACTAAACTGCAAAAGCAACACTTCATGTAACGACGAAAACCGATTAATGCGGATTTCAAGAAACATTTCAAGCACTTTAAAAAACACGAATGGCTTTCCTTCAGTCTAACAGTGTAATACTAAAAAAAAAAATGTAATTTTAAGCACACAGGTTGCCAGGTTGGAGGTTTTCAGCTGAGAGCAAAGCCTCAGCTTCTGTGTGAAAATGAAAGAAGTCCTGTGACCTCTGGGTGCCGGACGTCCTTCTCAGGGCTGATGAGGCCTCCCGATCGGCCGAGGCGCTGGAGCTTACAGCACCAGGGAGAGGATTCTGGGTAATAACACTGTGTTCCTGCCTGTTCTAGTGCCTTTTTCTCCTGGGTGCTCACCTTTCATCAGAATATACAGAGCAGACATGGAGGAAATGCCACACCCCCCATGTTGTGCTGTTTCACATCAAAGCTATTTATGCACTACAAACAGGATGTCTTATTTTGTGGTAATAAATTTACTTTTATATAAATTCTGTTGTTCTGTATCCAACTCCACTACAGTTTTTGCAGCATTCCATAAAAAGCAATAAGAATTCAAAACCAACAAAATCTTAGCTAAAAGTAGCAAAAGTCTACCTAAAAGTTAATAGCAAAAGCTTTGACAAAAGTAGAAAAAGGCTAGCTTAGAGTAGCAACAACTAACTGATAAAAATATCAGAACTGCAGAGAAGTTAGAAGCATCAAAGGGCTACCTACAAGCATCAAGACTACAGAAAAGTAGCAAGACTGGCTAAAAATAAAATGGCTAGAAGCTAAAAATAGCAAAAGGTTAGTTAAAAGTAGCAAAAGAGTAGATAAAAATAGATAAACTAGTTAGAAGCTAAAAATAGCAAAAGGTTAGTTAAAAGTAGCAGAAGACTGGATAATAGATAAACTAGCTAGAAGCTAAAAATAGCAAAAGGTTAGTTAAAAGTAGCAAGACTGGTTAAAAGTAGCAAAGCTAGCTAGAAGCTAAAAGAAGCAAAAGGTTAGTTAAAAGTAACAAGACGGGCTAAAAATAGCAAAAGGTTAGTTAAAAGTAACAAAACAAGCTAGAAGCTAAAAGTAGCAAAAGGTTAAAAGTCACAAAACTAGCTAGAATCTAAAAGAAGCAAAAAGTTAAAAGTAGACTGGCTGAAAGTAGCAAAGCTAGCTACAAGATAAAAGTAACCAGACTGTCTAAAAGTAGTGAAAGTAGCTAGAAGCTAAAAGTAGTAAGACATTAGCTAAAAGTAGCAAAAAATAGCAAGAAGCTAAATGTAGCAAAACGTTAGCTAAAAGTAGCAATAGACTGGTTAAAAGTAGAAAAATGTTAGTTAAAAGTAGCAAAACTAGAAGCTAAAAATAGCAAAATGTTAAAAGTAGCAATAGACTGGCTAAAAGTAGCAAAATGTTAGTTAAAAGTAGCAAAACTAGAAGCTAAAAATAGCAAAAGGTTAGTTAAAAGTCACAAAACTATCTAGAAGATAAAAACAGCAAAAGGATAGTTAAAAGTAGCAAGAATGGCTAAAAGTAGCAAAACTAGCTAGAAGCTAAAAGTAGCAAAAGGTTCAAAGTACTAAAGACTGGCTAAAAGTAGCTAACCTAGCTAGAAGCTAAAAGTAGCAAAAGGTTAGTTAAAAGTAGCAAAACTAGCTAGAAGCTCAAAGTAGCAAAAGGTTAGTTAAAAGTAGCAAAACTAGCTAGAAGCTAAAAATAGCAAAAGGTTAGTTAAAAGTAGTAAAACTATCTAGAAGCTAAAAATAGCAAAAGGTTAGTTAAAAGTAGCAAGACTGGCTAAACGTAGCAAAACTAGTTGGAAGCTATAAGTAGCAAAATTTAGTTAAAAGTAAGACTGGCTAAAAGTAGCAAAACTAGCTAGAAAGCTAAATGTAGCAAAAGGTTAGTTAAAAGTAGCAAGACTGGCTAAAAGTAGCAAAACTAGCTAGAAGCTAAATGTAGCAAAAGGTTAGTTAAAAGTAGCAAGACTGGCTAAAAGTAGCTAAACTAGCTAGAGAACTAACTAACTAACCTTTTGCTGTTTTTAGCTTCTAGATAGTTTTGTACTTTATAGCAGTACAATAAAACATACTGTTACACCAAAAGAAAAAGATGATAAAACGGAGCAAACTTTAAAGAGAACAAAGTTTGTGAATGAGCTGAAAGTACAGTATTCAGAAGTAGATCATAAAAAAACATGGAAATAAGAGCATGAACGCTGGATCCTCGTTAACATCAACAATAAAAATTGAACAGATTTCACTTCAACCTTTGCAGTAATTTTCCTTTAAATGCAAATGCCTGACATCCAGCTGTAGGAAAATCACAGTGAGAATTAAGGAATGT
Source organism: Simpsonichthys santanae (assembly GCA_031762415.1). NCBI lineage: Eukaryota > Metazoa > Chordata > Actinopteri > Cyprinodontiformes > Rivulidae > Simpsonichthys > Simpsonichthys santanae. Next base: position 3,110,266 of record JARVLU010001073.1, on the reverse strand, counting down.
TGGGAAACATGACACAAGATAAAAAATCTATAAAACACAAAAGTGTGAAAAAACACTTAAGATGTTCACTGTTAACCACTAATTGAGGAGCAAAGTGGTCGTCATGCCTCAGTGTTGTCAGACGTTAATTTAGACTCTGAATGTTGCAGAAAAACATTTATAGAAATTTAACCCAAAAAATCTGTCTGCCGGCTCAACTCTTCCTCAGAACATTCTGAAAACGACCGTCTCCGCTGTTCATAAATGTGTTTTTCACTTCCTGCCAGTAAACACATGCTTTCTTTTCAAAAGTCACTTTGAGCTTTTCAAAACTATCACATTTCTCATAAAACCTTCATTTTGCTGACAGATTTAATCACCCTGACCCCTCCAGCTGTAAAGTTAATTTAAAAAAAAACTAAAACTCAACAATCAAAAATGTTTCTGAGCCTGAAGCATTTTTTAGTGAAATGGTTTTTATTTAAACGAACGATTCTTTGATTTTCTCTATAAACGGCTGCTGTGACCGTTTGGTTATTTTGACTCAAATTTAATATAAAACAAACTGAAAAATTGATCATGTTTGAACTCAGGTTCAATGATCTTTAAATAAGTCGCAACGTTTTAAAGTTGTACCATGAAAAGTTTCAGCAGTTTCACTGAATGCACATTTTCCCTTCATAAAAAACATCAAGGTACAAAATATAGCAAAAAGAACTTACAGCTCATACAGCACATTTCAATATTTATATTTAAAATATATGAATGCTAATCTGCAGCTTCCAGGCATTCCCTTTTAAAATTGCAGGAGAAAAGTGACAGTTGTGTGTAAAACTTTCTATAAAGACGTCTTATTAGTTTGTCATAAAACAAAATGGAACATGTTAGTACCCGTATATTACCTCACAGTGTATTAGTACCTGAGTATCTTATGATGAAGTCAGTAAACCTGGCTCCAGTCTCACGCTCAACACAAACTCCTGCAGAAACGAGTGATTTACAAACCGGATTCTAAAAAAGTTGGGACACTAAACAAATAGTGAATAAAAACTGAATGCAATGATGTGGAGGTGCCAACATCTAATATTTT
>JARVLU010001073.1:3095794-3109097 GCA_031762415.1 Simpsonichthys santanae | reverse complement strand
CACTGAAATTTTGAATCAACATATTTTTCCTTTAAAATGTTACATTTACTCAGATTAAACTTTTGATCTGTCATCTAAGTTCTATTACGAATAAAATGTTGACATTTGCCATCTCCACATCATTGCATTCAGTTTTATTCACAATTTGTTTAGTGTCCCAACTCTTTTGGAATCTGGTTTGTAAACAACACGTGACCTTCCTAAACGCAGAAATTGTTACAGCTCAGCCAGCTTCACAGATATGAAGCTCAGATCTGGTGTGGTAGTAGTTGACAGTCATCCCCAACTCATAAGCAACAACACATCTTGCAAAATGTGGCTGTGGCGGCCATCTTGGATTAAAACTCATGAAAGGTGATAAGCGTTTCTTTGAAGAATGAAGGCTGTTAATTAAATGGAGATTTGACCTGAAGCTAATGCTGCAGCTAACACACCTGCTCAGTATTATTTTAGTTTTCTGCAGCTCAGCTGACTCCTCCACTTATTTCAGCAGGGGGGGTGGGGGACACTGAATTGTTTCCCCCCCACAGTCCTCGCACTGCAGCGCTGCTGCTCGGTAAGCCTTCCAAACCACCGGATCCTGCAGGCACACTGTTCCTCCACCGCGCTTCTCCTCCGCCTCGTTCCTGTTTATGTCCCCCACGCACACCCAGCCTCCCCCCGCCCCTCGCCTCGCCGCCTCGGGGCTGACCGCCCACTTGGAGTGGTCCTGGGTGTTCTTGAAGGGGTAAGTCTGGCCCGGGCTGATGAGCGTGATGTCCAGAACCTTCCAGCCCAGCGAGCAGTTGGAGGGGAGGACGCCTGTGGAGCGAACCCAGAACTGAACCAGGAGGTCTGACTGGAGGGCGGGGGCCACCCACGAGTGGTACAGGTCTGTTGGAGCAGAGGGGGAGATCGGGGGGTTATTGCAGTACCTTTAAACACTTTCAGCTACTTTTCTCCTCAGAGTGGTACCGTTGTCGAACGAGGCTCCTTTGGCGAAGCTGATGAAGTCGGTGCCTTCCGTCGAGGTCAGCGTCACACTGCGGTTGGACACGGGTTTAAAGTGAGGAGAAATCTGACCGGACCGAGGGCTTTTGTTGCAGACGGCAGCCAGCGCCGGCACCAAAGACGCAAAGGACTCTGGGACGTCACAGTCGTACACGTTGGGTTGATTGATCTGCAGCTGTTCTCCTGTGGTGCGACAACAGAACGTCTGAATGTGAGGCACGAAGTTTCAGCTGAACTGTGGAGGCGTCCAGAAAGAAACCAGCACGCAACGGAAAAAAAACAGTCAGGCCACAACTGGGGTCAACCTGCATGTGGTTTAGCTGCAGAAATGAGCATCTCATGAACTCGTCTCTTGAAGAAGCTTTCATCACGAGCAGGCCTGTCACGATAATAAATTTTGCTGGGCGATTAATTGTCTCCGAAATTATTGCGATAAACGATAATATTGTTTGAACTTTGACATAAATGAGTAATTATTGTCAAATTTAAGAAGAAACGTTGGTTAATTTTTGTGTGCAGTACCTTTTTTTCACCACTGGATGGCAGTATAAGGCCGTTTGAACCGAAGGATGGATAGTGAGGGAGCGAGCAGTAAACAAGTTCTCAGCTTCTTTTTGCAGAGAAAAACATCTTTTTAGACCAAGGCACCGTTTCAACCATGAATTTGGAGCTTTGACAAGACGGAGGTTTTTTTCCCCCCCTGAGGTCGGCCTGTTAGCTTAGCTCGTAGCTTAACTGCTTTTAACAATCCAAAAACGTGATTTTGGATTGTTAAAACAGATTTTAAAGAGAAAGGGAGGGGTCTGTGAAGATCACCGGAGTTGAGCCTTTTGTCATCCAGTGTCTTTGGCAGAAAGAGAGACACACGAAGAAACAATAAAGCCGATAAATGAAAATGAGGTTGATAATTTTAATTTATTATGCGATTAATTTATTTATTGTTTATCACAACAGGCCTGATCACGTAGACAAACCTTTTCAGGTCATTTCATGTCAGAGTTTGCTCTAAATCCACTTTGAAATAAATTACTGCAATTAAAAACCTTTTAAAATAAAGAGCTTTTCAAATGTCACCCGTCCAGCTAAACAATAACAGGAAGTTGTTTCTTCTGCGTCTTTGGCAGCAGTTTAATTTGTGTTTGATGTAAACAGAAGTCCAGGCGGACAGACTTCATGCTCATTTCTTTACATTGTGAAAAAACACCGGAACATTTAGACCGTAACGTGCAGCCGCCAGGCTCTGCTGACGACCACCATACATTTCTCTCCTGCCACCTCGAGGTGCATTCAGACAATGAACTAAACCTTCAAACCTCCATCGTGCTCCATCTGCAGCCCTGAATTATCATTTATTGAATCGTTTAGCTCAGTGGCAATAATCTGGACAAATATGCTCATTAAATTTAAATCCTTCAAGTCACAACATAATTATCAAGCACAAAAGGATTGTTTGAACACAAACTAAACAAAACGTGCAGCTAGGTTGATTAAATTAGAACGTAACTCAGAACAAACTCATATCCTGTTTGCGGAGTACCGTATTTTCCAGCATATAAGTTGCTCCAGTCAAAAAAAGCATAATGAAGAGACCAAAAACATATAAATCACATTTATTATGCGTCACCGCTGACCCACAGCGTTGATTATGCTTTTTTTTTTTATGGTGAAAACCGCTTCATTTTGCCTGGGTGGTGCGGCGCCATCAATCCATCCATCCATCGTGGCTGGAGCCTCTAACTCTCCAGCGTTCCTCCACCTGCACCAGCTGAGTGAAGCGAGAGGGCACTGGAGGACTCACTGTTGCAGTTCTTAAAAATTTAAAGCGTCAGTCAAAAATTGCGTTATGAATATGGAAAAAAAAATGTATACAAGTCACTTCTGACTGACAAATCTATGCACAAAACTGCGACTTATACACCAGAAAATACGGTATTTATTTATTTTTTGTATATAAACCTCTTACGGCTGTAGAACATCTGTTTTACTCCTTGTTTCTGGCATACATTTAGTGCTGCAGGAGCTGAAAAACAAAAACAGGAGGAAGCCGAGACCCCCCTCTGCGGTTTGACCCGACACTTCCAAACCACGAGTCCACCGCGCCCGGAGACGCTCGTCAAACCTCAGCCGGAGAGACGAGGTTCTGTTGAAACAAATCCCCGCCGCAGCGCCCGGATCTCTATGGTTACACGCCTCCGTCTAATTACATTATCCCAGACTCTGCCATGGCAACGGAGCCAAGAGCTGAGTCTGCCAGGAAGCTGCGGCGGCAGCCGGGTGACACGGAGACGACACCTGTTCATGTCCTCGTTGTGTCAACACCTGCTGAGCTGCTGAGTCCTTACGAGACCAGCTCCACCCGTGAATAACAAACATCTGCAGTAAACCACATACCAACAGAACCTGGTCGCTAACGCAACCATAGAGCTTTTACTTTTTATTTAAAGATGATCATTTAAAAAAGGCCCAGACAAGCAAAGACGTCGTTTTAACTTTGACCTTGATTTGTGACCTTCACCTTAGAGCTGGGGTGATAAAAGATTATGTAACAAGCTGTCTAGTGATGATGTGTAGGTGTATCAAGTTTTGTTTAATTATCTTTAGCATATCAGAGTTAAGGCCCAGATAAGCAAATACCTCATTTTACCTTTGACCTTTATCGTTGACCTTAGCACTGAGGAGGTGAGAAGATTTTGTGAAACTTCGTGTAGTGGTGGTAATAATTTGTACCAAAATTTGTTAAATCATCTTGAGCAGATCAGAAGTTATAGGCGGGACAGGCAACAACTTTGTATAACATTTGACCTTGATTTGTGACCTTGACCTTAGAGCTGGGATCATAAGTTGTGTATGTGACAGTGGTTAGTGATGATGCTCATGTGTACGAAGTTTCATGAATTCACCTTGAGCGTGTCAGAAGTTATGGGTGGGACAAGAGAACGTTTACAGACGTACGATGGGGGACTGCACCACAACACGTCTGCCTTTTGACGGGAAAATAAATGTTCAAAGTCTAGCGTTGCTTGAAGGAATGCATATCACCCGCCGCTGCCGTGCCAGATGTTTAGACTGAGACGTTGAGACACAGAATTGAGTTTTAGCCGAACTGATCAAACTTTGAAACGGGCTCAGTCTGAGGCAGGATCTTGTGTTCTCTCATGAGCTGCTAGTGCTTGAAGTGAAGAAACCAACGATGTGTCTGCAGCCCGTCAACAAGAAGAAACTGTTTTATCTGAAGTAAACATCTGCAGTAAACATCTGCAGCGCTGAGCCGTGCTCTCACGGAGTGGATGCGGTCTTACCGATGGTCTGGAAGCGGTCGAGCGGGTAGGAAACGCAGATGAAGTTCTGGCCGTTGTTCTCACCGCTGCTGGGAAAGGAGTACTGGCCGGTCTGTCGCTCGGGGGGGAAGTGAGGGGTGCTGTGGACCAACCAGAAGCCCTGGGTTTGATCCAGCAGCACAACGCCTGAGGTGAAGAGTTGTTACAAACAATTACATTTTAACACCACAAAGCCAGTTTCCATCAGTGACTCAGACATTTTGGTTCTGGCTGAAGTTCATCGTGTTGATTTTTTAAAATATAAAACAAAAGCTTTTCCACATTTATGTCAACATGACTTTCACATATGATTACATATGTTTGGTACTTCATTTATGAAGAGCATACATGACTCTAAAGCAGTGGTTCTCAAACCGTTTAGCTTCAGTTTGTTAAAATAATCCAAACCATTTTTGGTTAAAGAATGAAAATATCTCAATGAGGCCAATTAAACAAAGACAAAACGACAAACAAACATCATTTTACTAGTCTTTCAACCTTAAACACGCTTTTATTTTTATAACAGTGATTCCACAACTAGGCAGCACGGTGGATCAGTTGGTAGAGCTGCTGCCTCTCAGCGAGAAGGTCGCCGGTTCAAATCCCAGTCCAGGGCCTTTCTGGGTGGAGTTCGCATGTTCTCTCTGTGCTGCTGTGTGGGTTTTCTCCAGGTACTCCAGTTTCCAAAAAGAACCAGGTAAAGATAATTCATGGATGGAAGGAAGGATGGATGGATGGAAGATTAGACGGATGGATAATTGGTTGGATATTAGAAAGATGGATGGAAGATTTTAGATGGATGGATAATTACCAGTAAATGGATGTATGGATGAATGGCTGGATGGACGGACAGATCGATGGATGGATGATTAGATGGATGGATGGAAGGCTGGATGGATGGATAATTAGTTGGATGGATGGATAATTAGATAGTTGGATGGATGGATAATTGGATGGATGAAAGGCTTGAAGGCTGGAAGGATGGATGGAAGGCTGGCTGGCTGACTGGATTAGATGGATGGATGGATGGATGGATGGATGGATGGATGGATGGATGGATGGATGATGGATGGATAATTAGTTGGATGAATGAATAATTAAGATAGATGGATGGACGGATGGATAAATGGATGAATGGATGGACAGATGGATGGATGGATGGATGGATGGACGGACGGTTAGATGGATGGATAATTAGTTGGATGATTAGATGGATGGAAGATTATATAGATGGATGGATAATTAGATGGATGGATGGAAGGCTGGATGGATGGAAAATTAGTTGGATGGATGGAAGGCTGGATGGATGGAAAATTAGTTGGATGGATGATTATATAGATGGATGGATAATTGAATGGATGGATATTTGGATGGATGAAAGGCTTGAAGTCTGGAAGGATGGATGGAAGGTTGGATGGCTGGATGGATTAGATGGATGGATAAATAGTTGGATGAATGAATAATTAGATGGATGGACGGATGGATAAATGAATGAATGGATGGACGGATGGACAGACAGATGGTTAGATGGATGGATAATTAGATGGATGGATGGATAATTAGATAAATGGATGGATGGATAACTGGATGGATGGAAGACTTGAAGGCTGGAAGGATGGGTGGAAGGCTGGATGACTAGATGATGGATGGAAGTTTGGATGGATAATTAGTTGGATGGATGAATAATTAGATGGATGAATGGATGGATGAATAATTGAATGGATGGATGGATTATTCCAAAACGACATCATTAACCAGCTTTATTAAATGTAATTTTCTTCCAGAAATCATGTCACGACCCAAACTGGCTGTGTTGCGGCCCACTGGGGGGCCCTGACCCCATGTTTGGGAACCTCAGCTCTGACGTGACGTGATTCATTTCAAGCAAACCTTAAAGACGACGCTGCAGGTGGATCTGAGAGCTGAACGCTTCTCACCTTTGGTGTGCCCCCCTCTGCTCCCCCTGGCGTCATCCCCTCTGCTCCTAAACTCGTCAGTCGGCCTCTGGTCGTTGTAAAGGACGTACGCCACATCAGACTTCTGTGAAAAGGTTAAGGTTTATTTTAAATGACACTCCTCTACACACGTTAAACAACAACAAAGAGTTAAAACAAAGTAATTAAGTTGTGATCGTTGTATTTTTGTGATTGTTACAGCTCATTTAGCAACAGCGAGGACAAACCAACAGAAAATAAAGAGAAACGTTTATTTTCACTTCTCCTTACAAGCTGCTTCAAGTGACCTCAAGTGGAAACTGCAGACGTGGATTTAGAAAGTGCTTCGCATCACATTCAGCGTGTCGTGAAAAGAGAAGTCCTCTGAGCGCAGCTAAAAAGCAGAAGCAGGAAAAAGCATGTTCCTGTAGAACAGCTCTGCTGGTGTGACGTTTTTCAGCAGTGGACATTAAAACAGAACCAGAACCTTTAAGAAGGCCAAGCTGCTGCAGCGTCAGAAAAACATGGACGAAACATCACAAAAAAGAAAAAAGGAACACTTGACAAACTGGTTAACAGTATAAGTTTTGATTTAAATCACACTAAGAAAACTTTAAGGAGAAGTATTATTTGCCTTTAAAAGAATTACACCTGCCCACCTAAAAACAAAGCGTGAATATAAAGACTGAAGGAGTCGAAATAAACAGATTCAGGAATTTCTTGATGACATTTAGAGGCTGCTGCTGCAAAATGTTCAGCAAAGTACCAACAAAGAGCCAATAATTGTGTCCAGGGTACATAAACGTGTTTTCCTTTATGTCTATCTCTAAAGTGAACAACTCTTACGTCAGGACTTCTGCAGCAGAATGAGGTCTTTGAGACGGAAAAGAAAAACTCAAGTCTGTGTTCTCTTCAAAAAGATGCTGCCTGCAGACATTTTACTTGATGTGAAGTGAATGTTTGAATTTAAAGGAAGTGAAAATGGCATGATGATTCATTTTAGAAGAGCTCTGACCTTCACTCAGGTGCCTTAAAAAGAAAGGATGTAAAACTTCAAGGGAATGAAGTCACACTTTTAGACTCTGTATGGAACTTGTTGCGGATGAAAAGGAAACCTGATGAAAACGGACCTTTTCCTGCGAGTACAGCTGCCCCACCGTCCGGCCCAGAGCTCCCAGAGTGTCGTTCACTGTCACCTTCCCCTCTGTCCAGCCTTCACTGCCTTTTTCAAGCAACAAATACATCTCGCCCTCTTTCGGTGGTTTGCTCATGCCTTCTTTAGGCAGTTTGTACAAATAAAACCTACCGTAATTTAAAAAGAGAGGAGAGCGATAAGGATTAAAAACCGCTGCAGTGTATTTATTTGGAATTTTATTGTCAATAAAGCAGATTACACCAATATTTGCACAATATTTACCAATCAACTGCATCTCCCTTGTCGTTGTAACAGCTGATTGTTGAGGTGTCGCCCTCTAGTGGCAGGCAGGCAATTAACAGGAACAGAAGCATCTGAGAAGCAAAAAGAAAAAGAAACATAAATAAACAGCAGAACAGAAACTGTGCATGAGTTGAAAAGTACATTAGCCCTTCATCAAATGCACAACTGAGCTGTCAGTAACATTTTGAGAACAGATGTAGAAACGTTTTGTAGCAAGGACAGTAAAATAAAATAAAAATATTTGAGTGGCAGTACAAAAGAATCTGAAGCAAATGACTTCTAGGAGCCATATTGAAGTTCTTTTATTTATATCCTGGATGCTTTTGTGGCTTTAATTTCAGAACAAATCCACACGGCTATGATGACCCTGTGTAACATCTGCTGCCACTGATTCAACTTCACAGCTTCACCTCCACTCAGATCACTTCCGGGAAAACAAACCAATCATCTGCAGGATGGATGGGGTACCTCTCAGCCCCTGGTTTGGGTCGAACTGTTGTTTTCCTGTTTATTATTAGAGTTTATATAGTTTATAAGGCATTTTGTTGCTCAATCATTAAGCTTCCCACCCAAATTAAAAAACAAACTGCACAAACTGTTGAGATTTAAGGACCAAATGTTTCAGAAATGACCTGCGTGTCTGATCTATGTTTTAGAGACAAAGCAAAATTAACAAACTCAGTCTGTTTAACACTAGAATCTAGCATGGCAAATGAAGCAAATAGCTTTATATTATAGTTATATTATATTTTTTTACACAACTTGATGCATTTAATTGAAATGCATAAAAAAATTGTATGCTTTGATTACCACACATTTTATGGTTAAAGGGCACTTTAATACACTTTACTCAAAATAAATGGAAACAACAAAACATCCAAAATTCATTCGAGAAAAATAAACAAAACTCCAGGAAATCACTGTTAAACAAATGCACAACTAACTTTACCAAAAACTGGACTTCAAATCATGACCAACCGTAGCTAAATTATGTTTGACCAAAGTTCGGTGAAAAAGGTTTAAGTCAAATTTAAAAGTAAAAATAAAAACTCACCTTTCACCAACTATCTTGAGCGATGCTTTGTCAGTCAGAGTTTTAGCTCACATGGTGAACATTTACTGAAATCCCCAAATTTAGTTTGTTTCTACATCCTTGTTTCGGTACCGAACTCGGGGAGGGCGAACATGGGCAAAGGCGATGACGTCAAATACATGCGCCGCATAAAAAAAATACAACGAATTAGATAGCGGGAAATTAAAAAAAAATAGTCAAACAAATTACATTGAAAACATGCCTAATAGTGTGTAGTTTTTATGTCATTTTTATATTTTACGCTCATAGTTATATGCTCGGTCCTGTTGGTCCTGATCGAGAATTTAGTCGCATGATCAGTGAGGTCATTACCATACAATCTAAAAAAAAAGTTGTCTGATCCTCTGACTTTACATATACAGTACAGTACTCTGTATAGCACCATTATTAAAGGACTTAAACACAAAAGGCAATGAAAACCAACTCAGTTCTAGAAAAACTTAATGTGAATTTATCTATATAACCTGTAAATATATTGTTTTGTATCTTTTTAGACTTTTTAACCTTTTCTATCATTTCATAATTATATTGTTCTTTTCTATACTTGTATACTATTACTTCTGTATAGTGGAGTGGTGGTGCAGAGGTTAAGAAGGTGAGCTTGTGATCAGAAGATTGCCAGTTCAAGTCCCGGTTGCTTTAACTTGTTTAAAAAAAAAAAACAATTGTATTTCTCTCTTATGATTGTCTATTGTTGATTGTCCAAGGAAAATCTATTGTTATTGTTGTCATCATCCTTAGTTTGTAGCCAGGTCTCTCTTGTAAATGAGTCGTTGAGGCTCAATGGGATTAACCTGCCTAAATAAAGGTTGAATGAATGCATGACAACATCAAAAATGTGGGTGGGAAAAGTGAAGCAGTCACACATGTCTCCACCCTCATCTGCCATACTCTGGGCCCTTGAGCAAGACCATTAACCCCCACCATCTGCTTCCCCGGGCACCCTAGACAGCAGCCCTCTCCTCCACACAGAGGGCTGTGGTAGCTCGGTGGTCCGTGGTTGTATCAGGAAGGGCATCCGGCGTAACAACAATTGCCAAGTCGACTTAGTTCTCTGTGGTAACCCCTGACGAAGGGAGAAAATTACGACAAAGCTTTAGGGCCATGCTAAAAAATATATATACAGTATATATGTTGCCACGCTAAAAAAACAAAACAAATCATACAATTCCGAAAATAAAGTTGTGGCCCTAAAGCCCCGTAAGAGAGACATGCTTTTTAATAAAGAACACAAATAAGATACAGACAATCATATTTTAAAAAAGCACATAAAATGAAAAGTAAATAAAAGAAATTATATTAAAACAAAATAAAAACAAGCTACTGTTCATTATAAAGTTGTGCAAAATAGTAAAAACAGGAACAGGTAAGCAATATTACTATATTTATGTTCATAAAACATGTATAAGATATAAATTTGTTAAAAACAAAAAGGGTTAAATTGTCCAGATGACATGATTTAGGAATGTTTGAGCTTATAAACCTTTTTCTGAATAAATTTGTTAGATTTTCTCTTCTTTTTTATTTTTGTTATTATGAGAGATGTAGCAGATGCATCAAAGTAGGAAGGCTCTCCAATCACAAAATGAGACTTCTGTATGCCATTGTTATACATTTATGTTTTCAATATTAGAACCGTTTTATTAAAAAGACTGTGATTTTTATCATGAACATTGTATGTGTAGCAGAGTCCTATGAAACTAGAGACTCCAAGAAAATAAATCAAGTCCAAACTTTTTTTTAATGTGTTGACTTTGTTTTTATAATTTACAAGTAAAAATAAAAAGACATTACCGGTACTCTGAATCAGAATAAACTGTAAAATTAAATTTAAAAAATGGCAGTAGTATGCTGACATGACATCTGCTCTGACTCTTTTTTCTGATCAGGAACATGAAACTTTTGACTTCCACAGTGCATGTGACTAATAATGAAAAAAATACTGTACACTGTATTCTATTTGTATAGTTCTTAGAAAAACCTTTTGCACACTGCGGTTCTAAAAGTGGAACTTGAAGCTGGTGAAGTAGCCTGCTCATCTTCCTGTTTCTTAACGTCAGTGAAATGTGCCTCTCCTCGTTTGTTGAAAGTTGTCTTCTTTGTACACTGTTCCTCTTTGCCAACAGCTTTGGTGTTGCTCAGAGAGATGATGCCTCTGAGTTTGAGGAAGTGACAGCTTGCTGTTGCCACCTCTAACCTCCACCGTGCATCAGGAGGGTTTCCTCCGAGCTGAGTGGGCAAAACTCACACCAGAGCAAACCGCAGGTTTCCAGCAGGCCCCTGCAGCTGTTGACACAACAAGGTCTTTGTTGCTGTCTGCAGAGTTCAGAAGAAGCCGTGTGAACAACCGGATCAGGGTTCGTGATGAGTCAAACTTTATAAAACAGTAAATATATGGGGAGTGGTGGCGCAAGTGGTTAGACGGTGGGCTTGTGATCGGAAGATAGCCGGTTCAAACCCCGGTACCAACAACACCTCATTCGCTCCACTCTGGGCCCCTGAGCAAGGCCCTTAACCCCCACCATCTGCTCCCTAACAGGTCTCTCTTGAAAATGAGTTCTTGTGGCTCAATGAGACTACCTGGATAAATAAAGGTTAAATGAAAAAAAACAAAAACAAAAAAAAACACTGAACCCCTCGTTGCCTCCGATGTGTGTCCCATGAATGTGATAAAGCTCAGATTAGTCTCTTTAGAATTATTTGTTCAATTAGATTTGTAGAGATTTATGAATGAGTAAATGAGGACACAGATTGTAGTGTAGAGCACTTTGAGTATCTTAATCAGATAGAAGTGCGCTTAATAAGCACAGTCCACTTATTACGCTAAAGGTGGAGTAATGGCAGCATTGTTTACATAATGTCTTTGGCCATTTGAGTGTGAGTTGTGGTGCAGAGGGAGAAGAGAAGGTGGGCCTGAGATCAGAGGATTGCTCACTCAACTCATGGTACTGACAACATCAAAATGTGGGTGGGATAGCTGCCTCCACCCTTATTTGCCCCACTCTTGGCTTTTAACCCCCACCATGTGCTCTTCCAGGTGCCCTAGAAAGCAGCTCTCTACTCCACACAGAGGGCTGTGGTAGCTCGGTGGTCTGTGGTTGTGTCAGGACGGACATCCGGCATAAAATAATAATTGCCAGGTCTTTGTGTGACTTAGTTTGCTGTGGCAACCCCTGAAGAAGGGAGCAGCCCAAAGAAGGGGGGGAAAAAAACAAAAAACACTTTGGCCATCTATATGAAACACAAAGGGTTTACATTTTCCTTTCAGTTTTTTCAAAAACTTTCAACTGCACACTTCACAACATGACAGTTCAGGAGTTTGGATGAATATTCACATTTGAGCTGAGTGAACAGTTGGGGTCACACTGAGGGGCTTGTCTGGTGGTGGGCTGAGTGTGGAGTGAGTGAACTGCTGAGAGTGTCAGACAGACAGGGGTCACTGGAGCACTGTGAGTCTTTGATGATCTAGTCTGTGACGCACTTGATGAACTGCCACAAGCAGATCCTGAGAGGTGAAGTGTCTGTGGATTTTCCTGGCAAATGTACCTTTGGCCAGTTGTACGGTACATCTGCAATCATTTTTCTCATCCCAATCTTGAGGGACTATGTGTCATTGGACCTGAGTGCATCATTCCTGGAAGTTCTGAAGGTCCACTTACTCCTTACAGACCGCTGCCTCCCTGACACAGCGTGAGCGCTGGAAGCAGTCCTGCAACATGGAGACAGCATTACTGAGCCACACACTACGGTGGCCCTAACACCTTAGGGCCACCGTAACACACACTGCTAGTATGGTGTGTTTCAGCAGAGGGAGGTACAGGTATGCAGGGACCAGCTAGATGGAGATGTTGTTGGAGAGGCTCAAGTGGGAGAAGAGATAGCTTTAAATGTTTGTTTTTTAATGTAAACCCAGTCCAGTTGATTGTTTCCCCATTTTGGAATGGCCATGTCCTAATAAAACTGTGGCAGGATGTTTCGTTCAGTTAGTTTACTGGTTAAAATCCTCCATCACCCTGTTTGTTCTGGAGCACACACTGTTGTTATTGTTCCAGCTCAGCGTTAGCATTGTCTGCAGGCATTGTCTTAATAATTCTATATTTGCTGCCTCTTTGCCAGGTCATCATTAAAAATTAAAATTAGTTGTCAGCTGACTAACCTGGTTTATAAAAGGTCAAATAAAAAATGGCATATGGTGGGATTTAAATAAGAACCAAACTCTGGATTTGTGAATCATTTCAAGTTTTTTTTTTTTTTTTTTTCCTGGTGGGATTCTTGTTGGGGTTTCTTTCCTGTAAAGCGTACTATAACTACTTTTACTTGTTTACTCTGTAAAAGGTTTTTGAAAAAGAAAAGAAAAACATTTTTACTGATTAATTTTTTTCTACGATTGTTACTATTACTGTGAAATATAATTGTATCAGATAATATATTAACTTCATGGAAATGTCTAGATGTATGTGTCCTGCTTTGTTCATGTTTTGTTCAATCTCATTCTGTTTCCGGTAGAAAATGTAGTTTTAGTTACATGCCT
>JARVLU010001073.1:3049065-3072583 GCA_031762415.1 Simpsonichthys santanae | reverse complement strand
GTGTGTGTGTGTGTGTGTGTGTGTGTGTGTGTGTGTGTGTGTGTGTGTGTGTGTGTGTGTGTGTGTGTGTGTCGTCTCTCACTGCAGGAAGGGACGCAGCACCGGGTGGAGAAGGCCGAGGTCCTGGAGCACACGGTCCTCTTCTTGCAGGAAAAAGCCAAAGAACGCAAGACTAAAGCTCCAAGATCCTCCTTCCAAGATGGTTTCTCCTCCTGCCTGCAGAGAGCGTCTCACTTCCTGGGGCCCAACGGGAAAGGCCTCTGGATTGGACTGGCGCTGGACGCAACCTTCTCTGGTCGCGTCGCGCGCTCTCACAACGATTGTGCAGCCGCTCCGAGCAGCAGCTCCCTGACCCACACCAAGTCCATCCTTCAGATGCTGAGACGGAGGTCCCAGGTCGGCCAGCAGGCGTGCGGTGAGAGCGGCGGCGGCGGCGGCGCTCGCTCTTACCGGCTCCCCGCCCAGCAAAGCTTTCCTGAAGTTCCCCAGCAGCCTCAGACACGCAGCGGGCTGGAAAGGAGGGCAGAGAGGCCGGAGACCAAAGAGAGCTCGTCTCAGAGTCCCCCCCTGACCCAAACCCTGTGGAGGCCGTGGCCCTGATCAGGCAGAACTCTCACACTAATCTCATTTTTATACTCTATAGTCTAGTTTTCTTTATGTTGTCCACAGAATATCGATCTTTATCGTCTTTATGCAAACTCCTAACTGTAAATAATATAAAACTTATATCTTGTACATGTAGTAGGTGTAGCTCTCACTCTTAATGCTCAGCGTGGCAGCCAGGTAACCTGCTGGCAGCGTGCAGGGACTCTTCTCTCCACCTGGGCCCTCAAGTGTGCCCAAGACCCCTCAGGTGAGTATGAGCCGCTTTAACCCTTCAGTAATTCTGCCGCCATGATTCCAGAGTGACGCTGTAATGACTGCGTGTCCGTCCGTCACATTTCCAGGTGTGGAACCTTGAATTTGGGAGAGACCCTCACTTTCATCTCTGTGCCATGATGTCTGCTGGCATGAGGACATCTGTGGCTCTGTACAATTTAACACGCATCCTTCCTAAAATATATCTTGTCTGTTTTGCACACTAATTTATTCTGGTTGTCTCCCTATGGTGAGCATTATTCTTTTATTTCTTTTAAATGTATAGAAAACAATAAAACCTTTGTTAAATAGAAAAAAAAGGATGTGAAGTTTTTTTTTTTTTTAGAGGTTGAAGACCTTTTGGCTGCAGAGACCTTTGCAGGTGTGAAGCAGGACCGCCTGGTGTGAAGGCTGTAAAAAGAAAAACAGCCGAGGAGCTTCTTTTCACCTCAGACAATCAGGAACACAGAGAAACCGGGATCTGACACGAGCAGCCGCCTCGTCTGTGGAACCACAGCGCAAACACCGAGCGTTGAAAGAAACCGTCTTCTGAGGAGTTACAGCCGAAGGAAACTGAACTCTTTTCAAATGTTAATATTAAACCAAAATTTATAAAAACAAATAAATATTAATTCAGTCAACAGCTAACAGAAGCTAAAGGCTAGCTAAAAGCTAAATGCAGCAAAGGTAAAAGTAGCTAAATAAAGCAACAGTTTTGCTACAAGTAGTAAAATGCAAGCTGAAAGTTCACGAAAAGCTAAAACTATCAAAAGCTAAAACTATCAACTTAAAGGCTCAAAGTAGTTTTGCTAAAGGTAAAAATAAAGTTTTACCTATAAGTAGCTAAATGCTAGCTAAATGTTGAAAAGTGTTAGTTAACACTTGGAGATCAGTATGTAAAAGCTAAGAATAGAACGAAGCTTAAAGTTAATAAAAAAAATTGGGTAAAAGCTAAAAGTATCAGGCTGCAACAAAAAAAAGCTAAATGTAGCAGTTTGAAGCTAAAAACAGCTCTGCAGCTAAAAGCTAACAGAAGCAGACTGCAGCTAAAAGCTAACAAAAGCTGACTGTAGCTAAAAGCTAACAGAAACTTACAGCAGCTAAATGTTAACAGAAGCAGAATGCAACTAAAACTAAACCTAGCATACTGCAGCTAAAAGCTAAATCTAGCATAATGCAGCTAAAAGCTAACTAGCAGACTGCAGCTAACCAATGTAGCAGACTGTAGCTAAAAGCTAAATGCTGCAGATTGCAACTACTAACAGTATCAGGCTACAGCTAAAAAACTAAATGTAGTAGACTGGAGCTAAAAGCTAACAGTAGACTACAGCTAAAATCTACATCAGACTGGAGCTGAAAGTTAACAGTAGAATACAGCTAAAAGCTAAAGGTAGCAGACTGGAGCTGAAAGCTAACAGTAAACTACAGCTAAAAGCTAAAGGTAGCAGACTGGAGCTGAAAGCTAACAGTAGACTACAGCTAAAAGCTAAGGTAGCAGACTGGAGCTACAAGCTAATAGTAATTGACTGACTGTAGCTAAAAGCTAAATGCTGCAGATTGCAACTAATAACTGACAGTACCAGGCTACAGCTAAAAGCTAAATGTAGCAGACTGGAGCAGAAAGCTAACTAGCAGACTGCAGCTAACCAATGTAGCAGGCTGTAGCTAAAAGCTAAATGCCGCAGATTGCAGCTAGTATCAGGCTTCAGCTAAAAGCTAAATGTAGTAGACTGGAGCTAAAAGCTAAAGGTAGCAGACAGGAGCTAAAATCTAATCTAACAGGAAACAAAAGGCAAAAACTGATAATAAAATTTTTATAATTTATTTCAAGTATGATCAGTTTTGCATTGATTTAATTTATCTATTCACTGAATATCTTTTTTAATTACTTTCACTATTTATGGTGTAAAAAGTGCAGATTATACGGGATTACCTGAACCAGGGGTGTGAATTTGTGATGCTGTAACTTTGACAGGAAATGAAAGTAAAAACACAACCTCAATGAGAAAGGTTCATTTACTTTAGGCAGAGTGTGAACAAAAATAAATAAATTAATCAGACAAAGAGCTGGATCAGAGTGCACGCGCACGATGTCCTCCTTAGAAATAAACACGAACATTAAACATTTGAAACACGATGAGACTCAGAAAATGCCGCAGATGAGCTCATTCAAGGACAGAGGTCATAATAAAATCTAAAATGCTCATTTAGTTTTAAAGATGTCCTGATTGTCTATTAATATAAAGAGTTACAAATGTTTTATCTGTCATCTTTACTTTGATGTTGAATTTTATTCACTGGGAGAAAGAGCACCCAGCGCATGTTGTTTTACTGGTGATGTCCTCATTAAAGGCTCAGAGGGACATTGGAGTCCACGTGTCCACTGCTGTGATGAGGAACTCCACGCGGGTCGTTTCCACTGAGCTCTTCTGTTGTGCAACATTAAAAATTAATTTCTGAGCGTTCAGAAGCTGCAGAACACAGAAAGAGATTATCACGAAAACTGCGTCAAATGTTCTGTATGAACAGTTTTTACAGATAAAAAGAACAAAAATACAAATTATAAACCAAACATCCTGCAGAACTTTCCGGAACCATTTGTCTCCAGAGGACGGTCCTCACGTGGACCTGCTTCGTTCTCGTGGGAAAACGAGCCAGAACCCCCTGTTTGCACTTTTATTATCTGCTGGGTCGTTAAAGGAACATGCGTTGGGGAGCTTTCACACACACTTTACGCACGCTGGTGTTAATTGCGCGTCCTGAATAACGCGCGTGGGAACGTCTCAGTCCGGCTTTTCCCGACAAAAGGGTTCAGTCCGGTCCAACCTCCCACCGACACCCCGCGCGTGTTTCTGCACAGATCACTTTGTTTAATCTGACACTTTCTCAGTACCTGAAAAATTAAAGTGTATGGTAATAATCGCCTTGCTGCATGCGCGCGTCAACTGACGCAACGAGAGTTTCTTCAATGTGGATTTTAAGAGGCTCTAATTGTTTATTACCGAACGAACTATTTTGAATTTCAAATGATCAAGACTCAGATAATCTATAACATCAACGAAACATTATAATATCTCCTCCTCTCCTTCCTTCTCTTTTCATTAAAATACTTTTGATGTGTGTGAAGCAAATGGTCAGCCTGTCGAACAAGGCGCAGCGGCAGAGCGGCAGCGCGGTAACACGGCAGAGAGGCAGCGCGGCAGCGCGGCAGCGGCAACAGGCTGAAGTATGGGAGCGCGGCAGCGGCAGCGCGGCAGAGCGGCAGCGCGGCAACGCGGCAGCGCGGCAGCGGCAACAGGCTGAAGTGTGACTGTGGGAGCGCGTCCTCCTGAGTGTTCCCGTCCAAAGAATGCGGCTCACGAGGCTTGATCTTAACTTTAGTAGCCTACCTGTTAAAACTAATACATTATTACGCGTTTGCCATGGGGGGAGGAGTGGGGAGGAGCGGAGCCCCCCACCCCACACAATATGCCCCAGCACTTGATGCAAGCTGACTCGAAAAAAAAAAAATCACGAATAATAGATTACTTGAGGATTTTTGAGCTTAGAAAACATGTGAATATTAAAATGCAGGAGAGATTATTTCTCAATAACACAACTGACGCAGATGAAAAGTGGAACATCTGAAGCAGCTTCATGTGGAAACCCCGCAGCAGATCATCCAGTTTGTCTCTGGAAGGAGCTGCAGGGCTCAGAGAACTCCAGGTCTCCACAGATCCGGAACCTCTGACTCCCTTTGGGTCTAAACCTGAATCCACAGAATCAAAGCTGAACTTCCTGAACGGAATCATGAAATTAAAACTTTTGTTTTGAGGCTGTATCAAAGAGCAAACTGCAAACTGAAGCCATCACCTGCTCCAAAGGTCTCAGATCTCTACGAAACCTTCATCTCTCTCGTGTGACGCGTCAGTCCCTCGCGTTGCCATGGTAACGAGGGGATGAAGCGCGTCTGCCCCACAGCTTCAACTTGCCATAAGCTTCCTGCTGCTTGTCGTGCACGAGCCTTTAACACTGTGCTGGCGCGTGCTGTTCAGAGGTGGTCCCTGCACGCGTCTCCTCAGGTGGGGTTGCGGAACTTCTGTCGCAGCAACAGGTCGTTATTTATTGTTGCATTTTATTTTCTGTTGTTCTGATTTGATTGAGCTGCTGGCGCCCACAAATATAATGTTTTATTTATTATTATAAATAACCATAAACTCTGCTGTTGTTTTGTAAACACCGCTTCGGTTCATCAGGGTTTTTAAAGTCTTCTGACGCACATGAAGAAACGATGTGAGAGCTGATGGCACGTGTCGACGTGTTGGAGGTGAGGTGAGAATAAATGACGTCATGCGATGAGGGCGCGCGCCCCACTTGACAAAACCTACTTTTACTGAAACAGAAGTTTTTTAAACAAACTTCCGCCGCTTTTGGTTCATTTAACGAGATGAATGAGACTCGTGCGCAGTCGCGTTTCTGTGCGTAAAGATCGAGAAATAAAAAAAATATCTGGACTTTAAAAGATTGTAAGAAATATGAGATCTTCTTTAATCTGCTTTGAGAGTTTAAAGTCTTATTTACAAATTAAAACGTTTCTTCGGCTCTGTTTGTTTGTTGTCTGTCACGGGGGAGAGCGCGTGCGTGGGACCGTGGGAAACCTCCTCCCCCCGTGCTCTTCATTTGAACGATGCATCAGATTTAACAGCTAATAAAGCTGTAAATGCTGCAGCAGCTCCTGGTTTCCCACGAGAAGCAGGTCCACTCTCACAGGTTGCCTCCTGGATGGATGGAGAACTTCTCAAGATAAACCCAAACACTGCGTCCTTGTCTTGATCTTTCATCAAACAACGTGTTCTTGTAGAAATCCTTCATTTCTGCAGGAATTCTTCAGTCTTCTACAAAAACAACCTCACTTCCTGTGATGGAGTGCAGTTCATGTTTTATTCTTTAAATTTTTCGAATTAAAAACATTGATTATATAAGATAAATTGAATTAATTCCACTCCTTTATGATTTGAATTAGCAGAATTTACCATTTCTTTTAAAATAGAATAAAAACTTGATTCTAAATCAATGCTGCACGTTTAATGAATGCTTGTTGAGCTTCCTTTAATTCAAGTTGAACATGAAGTTAAAATAAAATTCTGAGCTTATATTGTGTGGCAAAGTTTTCATCTCCAAGCATAAAAAAATACAGAAATCCATGTTAAAGATAACTTAAGATATTTAAAATGGCACAAAAGCACAAACTGATGGAAAATACTTTCAATAAATCTGCATTAAATGCATCAAAAGTCATTTTCTTTCAACTGGACTCTGACGTTTCTGTAAAACTTGTTTATTTTTCCTTCAATATTTCAATAAATCAGAACATGAGTTGTTTGAATTCAAATATACAGAATTTAAATGATTTAGTCTCAGACAAAATTTACAACATCTCCCTCAAACAAAGACCAACGTGTGGGAAGAAAAGATCATGGCTGTGTGCTGCAGGAACATAAATGTGTCCAAACGTCTCGTGATGTCCAGCTCGTCCCTTCAGTCTCTTCTCGTCTCCGGCACCTACAGGACGGTCTGTGTGGCGTCAGCGGCGCTGTTGGACCGCTCGCCGCCAGCTTTCTGCTCCATTGTTGTTGTTTGCTCTCTGCTCACAGCGGGCGGGCGTTCGGGTTGGGCGGCGGCGTCCGGGGGAGGAGACACCAACACCCTCTCGATGGGGTCGCCCGGCGCCGGCGGTCTGTCCGTCACGATCAGATAATTGGGCTCAGGCTGGTGCGAGCTGGAGCGACGCTGCAATGCATGCTGGGTGCAGGAAAAGGAGCGCTGCCTGGGGGCAGGCTGCGGCGACAGATAGTGAGGCGTCGTGGCTCGGGGGACGTCCTGACTCCTGTCGCGGTCCTCGTCTTCCGAGGTCACTTCCTGTAATGTGCTGATTGGCCGAGGGGGGCGGCCCATGATTCTCGGAGGGACGAGCGCGGTCGCTGATTGGTTCAGCTGCGGTCGCCAGTTCTGTGGGGAGGGGTACTGTAGTCGACCCGTCGACCAATCACTGTCAATCAAGACACAAAGGTTGTTGTGACACACAACCATTAGGATTCAGTTAATTACATTAAAAATCAATACATAAATAAAATAAATAATTCAGTTAATGGCTGGAAACAGGACCGCATCGGCAAAGAGACAAATTATTTAACTGATGCGCTTTATCATTTCTAAAACCCAGATCAGATTATTTTAAATGTTAAGCAGCATAAATAAAAGGCCAAAGTTTTATTTTGAGTACTTTTTATTGTGTAAATGATGAGTCAGTATTTAGGAACGCTGAGTCAGCATTCTCTTTATTCTGTAGTTGTTTTGGACTCATTAGTGCTGCGTGCGTTTTTAACTATTCATATATCAAAACGTTTGTTTTGAACCAGATTTCTTGTGTTGGGACTTTAGTAACTTTGAATCATTTCAAAATGTTTAACTTTACTTACAAATAGTTCTTCCCAGAGATCTCCTTCAAAAACACAAATCTGCTTCAGCAGTTCGCTCTTGTGCTACTTTTAGCTTTTAACGAGCCATTTGCTGATTTAAGATTAGCCTTTTGCTAAATTTAGCTTTGAATTAACTTTTCAAAACTTTTAACTAGAGTTTTGCTACTTTTAGCTTCCAGCTTGTGTTTCACTTTTTAAGTGTTTATCTTGCATTTTGCTACTTACAGATAGCATTTTGGATGGATGGATGGTTGAAAGCTAGCATTTCTGTACTTGTAGCTAATAGCTTGCTACTTTTAATTAGCGTTTTGCTACTCTTAACAGTTAGCTAGTGTTTTGTTATTTTAGCTTTTAGTTGACCTTTGGGTATTTTTGGCTTTCAGATAGTTCTTTTTTACTTTTAATTAATGTTTTGCTACTTTTATCTTTCAGCTAGTAGTTTGTTTCCATATTGTTTTGTAATTAACTTTTAGCTTGTGTTTTGTTTAGTCTTTTTTGCTGCTTTAAACTAGCATTTTGCTACTTTTTCTTTTTAGCATTGTTTGCTTTCAGCTGGACTAATTACTTTTAGCTTGTGGCTGTCATTTTGGCTTTCAGCTAATCTTTTATTACTTTTAGCTACTGTTGGTTGTTTGCTGCACATTGTGCTCTTTTAGCTTCTTGTAGTTCTAAAAAAAACTTAGTGTTTCGTCAGCACGTTCTGACCGTTATGTCTTTCTGCTAAAAATAAAAGTTTTAGTGAAACATAAAACAATTTAACAAATTTTCAACATTTATTTCTTGTCTTCTAAAACCTGCGTTTGTTCAAATGGATCAGAGTTTCTTCTCTAACGAGCTGTTTGTGGTGTTAAATCTATGAATGGATTAACGTTGGGAACGCTCACGTTTGTGGTTGTGGGCTCATGTCTCGATGGCCGACCATTCCAGAGAAGGAGGCGCTTCTTCCAGGCAGGCCCTGCGAGCCGACCCACGTCGAGTACATCAGCGCGTGCTCCTCCCACGTCATGTCGCTGACCGGGGGGATGGGGACGGGTCTTCTCTGCATCTGGTGAGCCAGCAGGAGCTCCAGGACCTGGTGGTGCATGGCTTCTCGGGCCACGTCCATCGGACGGCGACCTCTCCGGTCGTGAAGCTCCAGGTTGGCACCGTGAAGGAGGAGAAGCCTGGCGGTGTCGTAGCAGCCGTGCAGGGCAGAGAGGAAGAGCGCCGTCTCGCCCTGAGGGAAAAGATAATGTACAAACTGGTCATAAAGTCACAGGAAAAGTCCAGCCTCTAACAGTCTAAGGTTTTATGTCTCTGGACATAATAAAATAATCTGACCTAGAACTGAAAAAGGTTAAACTTTGTTGTCCCTTGTCTGCAAATAATCTAGATGATGACAAATACATATAAATTTGATCACAGCATCCATGGTGAATATTCTTCTCAAACTGGGCGTCTCCAAAGAAGCATCTTACTGCTTTGAGGATTAGTTGACAAATAGGACACAATGTGTACAGATGGCTGGAGTAAGCTCACATTTTCTTAAAGTAGAAAAGGGTGTACCCCAGGGCTCTGTCTTGGGACCCATCTTATTTACACTTTACATACTGCGCTGTGTGAAAATTTGCAAAATGCCTCCTACCACAGTCTTATGCTCAATTTACTGTTCAAGTTCAATTGCTCAGGTGTTTACATTTTTAAGGGGTGATTTTGATGAGGTGCAGATTTGACTTTAGCAACTACAATTGGTTTTAAATGCTGTCAAATGTAAAATAGTGTTTTATTTATTTATTTGTCCCTTTGGAGAATATTCCTCTAATAAAAACTGCTCAAGGTAAAGTTCTCAAGATGGTCTCCAGTTATAAATGCCTGGGCTTAATTGTCGACGAGGAGCTTTCTTTTCAGTCTCATGTGAAACACCTAATCTCCATATTAAGGGTGAAGCTCAAGTTCTTCTTTGGAAACAAATCATGTTTCTTCCTTAGAGCAAGGAAACTTTTGACCACAGCTACTTTTTTACCAGTCCATGACTATGTCGATGATATGTGAGCTTCAAACAGTTGTCCACAGTCCTTGAATCCAGTGGATCATTGTGCTTTAAGATTTATCACTGGTTGCAGCTGCATCACTGTATGTCTTCCCTGTATAACAGGTGACATGTACGTTGGATCTCTTATTGGCATGTTTCTGGACTATTTATGTACTTTTATTCAAAGAATGGACAGTAGCCTTACATTCTAAGGACTGTTTGCATTTTTATGTTCCTTGTGTACGAACAGAAAAAGGCAAGAAATCTTTTAGCTTTTCTGCCCCCTCAGCTTGGAATGCCTTGCAAGCTGAATTAAAGCTGTCAGAACTTGTTACAGTTGATATCTTGTCAACAATGTCTGTGTTTCAGATCTTAAATTGTCAGTTTTAAATTATTATTATTACAACCGTTGCCCTTTACTGTTATATTGTATGTTTTTATATATTTCTAAGTCCTATATTGTTTGCTTTTGTTTTATGGCGTGCGCTGCTGCCTTTTCTTGGCCAGGTCATGTAAAAGAGGTCTTGATCTCAGTTGTTTTTTAATCTGGTTAAATGAAGGTTTAGCAATAAATAAATAAATAACTCAAAGTACCTTGTTGTCTTGGAGGTCCACAGCAGCTCCGTAACGAATGAGGGTCCTTGCCAGGGAGAGGTGGTTCACTGAGCATGCCCAGTGCAGGGCCGATCTCCCTGAGAGAGACGGTGTGAGCGAAGGGGAGGTGAGGGGGACAGAAAGGAGGGAGTCAGCCAGTGGACAACCATTACACAACAGAGTCGAGCCCAGATGGTGAAGAGTTGATAAAGAGGAGGAACGCCTCAAAGCCGGAGCCCAGAGGAGGTGAAGGAACATGAGGAAAGAAGAAACAAAGATCATGAAAGAAAGAAAGAAGCCCTGAAATGAAGCTGAAGCAAAAAGATGAGCCACAAAGCTAATGTCGATGGACCCCATGAGGACATTAACTTTGTTCTGAATCAGAGGAGGAGAGCAGGGGAGCTGCAGGAGGAGATGAAAAGAAGGGACACAAAAAGAGGACATGAGAGAGGCGGGGTAAGTCACGAGTTTCTCCACCCCTCAGTCTCCAGGAGGCTCCACCAGGAGACAACATGAAATAAAGTCAGGTGTCGTTTAGACAGGTACAGGTGGAGGCCGGTTCAACTCAGGCTGAAAGATCTCAGACAACACGAGAGATTTCTAAATCTATAAAACTTAAAAATGCTTTTGAACTACAGATCAATCAATATGATTGATGTCTTCACAAAGAAACTCTGAATGTGGCTCTAAAGCAACAAAAGCAGATTTTTTTAATGCATCATTGTTTATAATGTCGTCTAAATAAAGTTTTGTTGTGAAGGTGAACATTCAAAACAAATCTGGAAGCTGAAGGGAAATAAATGATGCCAAAATAACACCGACAACTAATAAATAAAATTATTACCAGTATGATCTGTGTTGTTGACTGGAACTCCTGCCTGCAGCAGCTCCAGGACCACCCGGTCCAGTCCGCTACGCACGGCTCGGATCAGAACCACAGACCCATCTGGACCACACCACTCTGCCGACTGCCACGTGACACAACATTCATGTTTAAATTCAGCCTTTGGTCAAAAGTGTTAAATGATAAGAACTGCGTTTCAACATGTGGATTAAACTAAATAAAAAAATAAAGATAAAAAAGGGACTGACCTGCTGAGGAGGTCACTGCATTTTTTTTATCTTTATTTTTGTTTATTTTATTTTATTATTATTTATTTAAAAAGGGTGCTGACCTGCTGAGGAGGACTGAGCAGAGGAGGAGGCATGGCAGTCCTCTCCCATCCTCTAGGGGGCACTGTGGGCAAATACTTTTTTAACTTTATTTATTAAGCAACACTTTTCAGAGATTCATACTATGCTTATGCCAGAAATAAAGCATTTGAATATTAAATATTTTAGATTTAAAATACTCCAAAATCTTGTTAAACTGGAGTTAATAATCACAGGACATCTTTTAGTTTAGTTAAATGAACTTGAAGACTAGATCTAAGTTCAAACCACAAACAGAACTAAGTTTGATATCGGTCCAAAGACCCGAGGCCTATAAAAAGTTAAGGTTTTAAGATCATCGTGCACTAAACTCGTGCGTCTGATTCTTGTTAATGAGATTAAAGTCACTAATGAGTGATTTCAACTGTTCCCTTACGCTGATGCAAAGGCCTGTGGGATGGAGAGGGTCCAGCTCGAAACTGTCTCTGCTCCGGGCTCCTGTGGTCACAGATGGAGGCGTCCTCTTGTCGCCTCGAGCATCTCATGTTGATGTCCTCCATTGAACTCTGGGTAAAATCTGTGTCACTTCCTGGATCCTGGTCCCTCCTAAGAGGCCTGAAAATCAAAACTAAATGTTAAAACAGCAGCGTTTTTCAGAACTTTGTAAAATAGATCTTTGTTAAAGTCACGTTACTTTTGATTTGTCGTTTTTCCTTTTTCAATTATAAGTTTGTTTTCTGATATGTTAACAAGTACTTTGCAACCTTAATTAGTTATACATTTACGTTAGGTAAAAATCTAAACCAATTAATCAAAATAAAATTTTAATCACTTTACAGGGTACAGAAAACTGAAGGTTTGAGTACAAAAATTAATATTTTCTTAATTTATAGCTACAAGCTTTTGAGTTTTATTATTGACTCATTTCTTACTGATCTTCAAGCAGATCAATTAAACACACAATCGATTATATAAAATTTTTACCAAAGGGAAAAAAAAAAACTAAAAATGAGCTATTTATTCCGTCTTGCATGGATTAGATTCAATACGCAAATAAAATCCTTAAGTACCTGACTGTTAAACCAACAAGTTTTAAGCTCAGCTTTGACTGACTACTGGAGCTCACCAGGGCTCTGTGCTCAGCCTCCTTAAGTTGTCTTCATATAAATGATTAAATGCAGATGATACAACTTGCACATCCTTCATTTTCATCATAACAGAGATTTGCTTTCTCTCTTGAATTGCTGATGTAACTCCACAGCTGTTCTCCACAGTGACATCATTCCTCCTGTAGACATGACATCCTGTCAGAGCCGCTCCACTCACCGCATCCGAATGGCGTCCTCCCCCAGCGGCTCCCTCCTCCTCTTCCTCTCTGCTTCCTTAGCTTTCTTCTTCTTCCTGAGGCTGATTTTATCTTTCTCCCTGCTGGATCGGACTCGCTCTTGGTGTGCCGTGTGCTGCATCCAGGCCTTCGTTTTGCTGTCCTCTTCATCACTGGTGACTTTGGGTCGGTGTCTCGCCCTGACGCTTCCGCTGCTCTCTGCTTCTCGCCACTGCCTCACCCTCCTCATCACGAAGACCACCAACAGGGGCAGCACAAGCAGAAGGCCAACCGCTATGGCGACTACAGCCCATATCCATGCAGGCGTCGGCTCTTTTAATGAAACAATAAAACAAATTATTCATTTTACCGCTGATGAGTAAATAATTTTTTCAATTCGTACTTTAAAGCAACATCAGTTTATTTATCACGATCACAAATGTGTGGCACTTTAGGATATGTTCTTAAAAACATTTGTAAATAACTTCTCGTAAACTTTTTATTGAAAAGTATTCACCTGTGTCAAATGATCTCGAAGCGTCAAAAGGTATAAATCATAACAGACCTCAGAATCAACACCTCTAAGTAGCTTGGGCTACCACCAAGCAAAAGACATCATGAAGACCAAGGAACTCTCCACACAGGTCAAATGCAAAGTTGTGGATAATTACAGATCACGTTTGGGTTATAAAAATGATCACTGACAGCTGAACATTAAACAGAGCTTCATAAAATCCATTATTAGTAAATGAAAAGATGATGCCACCTCAGCAGACTCACAGACTGAGTGAGGAGGACATTGATCAGAGTAACACCCAGCAGGACAACAACAACCTGATGGAGTTGGGCAGCTCTTCTGCAAATATGGAGTAACTGTCCATCATAAGCTGCACAGAGCTGGACTCCATGGAGGAGTGGCAGGAAAATACATTTATTTAAGGAAACAAAACAAAGTGGAGGGTCTTTGTCAAACATGTGGATGGAGGTGTTGTGGACAGATGAGACCAACATCAAGAACAACACCAAATTCCCCTCCTCATACTGAGAACACTATCATTACAGTGATGCATGGCAGCAGCTGCATTATGCTGTGGGATGTTTTTCATCAGTGGGGACTGGGACACTGGTCCGAGTTAAAGGAAACATGGATGGAGCAAAATACAGAGAAACTCTTCCAGAGACTTGAGACTGGGACGGAGGTTTACCTTCCAGCAGGACAGCAACCCTAAAAATGCTGCTAATGGATAACTACTGGTTTAAGGAGAACCAGTTAAAGGTCCCGGAAAGGTCCAGTCAAAACCCAGATCCTGGTTTGATTTACAAACTGCTGAACACAAACAGAACCTGTCCAACGTGAAAGAGCTGCCGCAGTTTGGTCATGAAGATGAGACCAAAAGTCCAGGTTCTGGAGACAAGCCTGAAGAAACTCGATGATGTAACTGATGCAAAACTAGTGACAAAAATGTTGAATAGTGCACTATTTTTCACTTTTATAAAACTTTGAATCACTTAAAACAATTATTTTCCATTTGACTCCACTAATCTGAAGAACCAGTTTGTTGCTTTGAATCTAATTTAAAAAATCAGTTAAATTGGAGATTGTGAGGTAATAAAACAGAAAGAATACCAAGAGGGATCAATACTTCGGCTCATGTCACTAAAACCACATCAGCCCATCATCCTACCTATAATTGGACTGAAGGCCTCAGTCACTAAAATAATAAACACTTTAATCATTTTCATCTGAATGTGCAGAGGTATTAATTGTGTCAGGTCTGAAAAAGTCACAGCCAGTTGTTGCACAAAGTTTGGTTTGGATGAAACTTGAAGCTGGATGTGGGCCTGTCCAAGACAGGAAATGACACCGCCTACCTTTGACTTCCATTTCCTCCTCTCTGCTTCCTACTTCCTCTCGAACACCTCTAATGCTGATGATGGCCTTCAGCTCCACGAGGGTGGGGAACGTGGAAGGCTTCAGCAGCATCACGGCTCGTAGGAAACTGGCAGCCTCGGTAGCGAACGGGAAACAAGTAGATGGTAACCGTGAGCACGGCCTGTTGTCCACCTGGAGGAAAAGGAGCGAGCTAGGAAAGAGACAGGAGGACATTTTATGTAATAACAGGTAGTTTTTGTGGCCTGCCTCAAGTTAGCATGAGAATCTACGCTTGTTTAAGTGTTTATTGACCAACAACGTTTTAGCATGCCTTGCGCTCTTTAATGGCATCCCACAAGGTTTTATGTTTGGTCACCTTTAATTAGGGCAATGATGCAGTTGCTTGTGTGGTTGTCGTTGCTTAAAACTTTGTATGAACCATTAGACAAACTTTATTGAAACTCTCAGAAAATTATAATTAGTTGCATCTACAGGAATAAATGACCCACAAAACTGGAGATTGTTTTGAATTGACAAAGCTCTCGGGACAGGAAATGAAACATATTCATCTATGGAATAGAAGTTTAGTTGCTTAATGTTTTCATCATTTTATTTTTTTTTGGATTTGATATGTCCTGGCTAACTGAGAATCTAACCCAACACAAGAAGAGAGGACGAGAATACACGTTTGTGCAAGTTGACAGGAGTCCAACCTGGTCTGAGGCTCTGGTGTCACCAGAAGCAGAATTAAAGAACAAACTTGTAACAGACTTTCTCTAAACTCTGATCAATGGCCGTCATCTACCAAAACAGGACAAATTAAGTTGAAGTGAACAAAACTGTAGGAAAATTATGCAAGTTATGAAAAACATACTGATTCCTTGTGCCATAAATAATCCTTCTTTCTTTAAGGTGAACTTTAATTTGTTGCAATATACTGCAAACACACTGAAGCAGCCAAACTCCCTCTTTGATAACATAAAGCAAATATTTGTATGGCCTGAACATACCTTCAGTCGTTTATATATTTTTTTATTTTTTAAAGGAAATCTGGACATATTTCCATCATGTCTGGGCTAAATAAATCTATTAAACACAAACATTTAGCAGATGCTTTGTTTTGATAGTACTAAAAGTCTGAAAAAAACAAAAACCGTCATTTGTTCAGGATTAATCTGATATTGTTGACAAAATTAAAAACTAATTTGAATTCTACGGGTGTTATGTGCGGACACATTTTGGGTTTGGGGTTAGCGTTTAACTGTTTTAAAATGGGGCGTGTTCCACCTGCCCATAAATAGGCTGGCCTTCGGGAGCTCCGCCTTCTTTCACACGCTCTCCTCTTGCCTGATGGCCGCTCTTGGATTGTTTGGGCTTCATTTGCCACCTTGCTTTATTCTCAGCCAGAAACTGTAAATTTCGCAACTTTTTGTCTATATTTTTGCTGTAACTTTGGCTTTTTCTTTTACAATAGATGTCTTTTTTAAGGGTTTTGTAGTTTAAATCCAGAACCAGCAGTGGCTTCGACGGCCCTGTACAGGGTTGACACCTTGTTGGTACCTTTTGTTTTGTTTGACCGGATCACCAGGTCCAGCTTTCTGTTAATACTTTGGATATATTTTTTGTGTGTGTCTTTCTGGTGGACACGGAAATTAGGGGTTCTTAATAATTATCTTGTTTGTCCCCACATGAAGCCTGTTTTGTTTAATAAATTGAAAGTTTGAACCCTTATTGAGTCCGTGTCCTCCTTAATATTTTATGTTTTTGGTGGACGTAACAATGGGCACATCACATTGTTAAACGTTTTAGCTGTTCTATAGCTGCCTTGGACAGTAGCTACTTTAAGCTCAGTACAGTTAAAACAGTTTTTTACCCATTTGAGTCAGCAGAGGAGGAGTGAGCGAGCAGCTCGGCGAGCTCCTGGGGGCTGAAGTCGAACAGGTTCCTGCTGGCAGCGAGGCCCACGGAGCCCCTCAGCCTGAGGGGAGACTGGAGGAGGACGCTGAGTTTCCAGAGCAGAGGGCTGACGGAGGCGGAGACGTTTTGCTTTGGGATGTTCGTGTGGAGGAGCAGAGAGCCTTCAGCCCATATGGGGGTCTGGTCCTTGAAGCAGTCGCTGCCGTCCCAGCCGCAGGCGGCGTTGTTGCAGCCCTGGTCGCAGCGGCCGCTGGCGTAATAAGCCCGGCAGTACTCAGTGTGGCCCGGTCTGAGAGTCAGGATGAGGAGGGGATTGGGTGAAAAAAAAAAAAAAAAACAGAATAAATGACGAGGTGAACAAAATATTCCACTTTTATCACCCAGATGTTTCCAGAGAAGACTGTGCTTTAAACATTTGTTACATTTGACAGTAAAAATCAACTCAGCACGTTTGCAAACATTTGTTTTCTGACATTTGTGGGATGCACTGGGATTTTACTTGCAGTAGCTCCTGTCCTTCAGGCAGTCGAAACCATCTCGAAGACACTCGGGCTCCATGCATTCTCTGTCACACGACCTGTCTCCAAACTTGTCCTTACACTTCACCCTGCACTGACCCCACGGGTCACCGGGCACAGCTGGAGAGACAGGAGCAGTTAGGCTACAACCAGACGGGGGCAAACACTGACGGCAGTGGTCCAACTCAAAGTGTCTGTTTCTGCACATCCACTAATAAAAGTTGGGTTTGTTGCTGACATTGAGCTCATTGTTCCAGACAATCAGCAGCTTTTCATCACAATGCAGGTCAGGCAGCGCAAGGTGGGCCCCGCTTCAGCCGGCTAAAGGCGACAGGAAACGGGCCCGACACAAACAGGAAGTTTCCAGAAGAAGCGAACGGCTAAAGGAAATGGAGCGGGTCAGGAACTTGATAAAGGTCAAAGGTCGTCACTGAGGCGATGAGGAATGCGATGGAGTCAAACAATGGGCTTGGCAGGTGTTAGCGGAGCTGAAATTAGACGTGTTTTAAACTTTGGTTTAACTTTTAGTTTTGTTTTTTCTCTCTGCCATGAAAAGAAAATACTTATTTTTAAGCAGGTACATATTTGAAAAATCAGTTTTCACTTAATCTTTAACAAGAGTGTGTGGGAAAAATATTTCAGATAAGTTAACATTGACTGGTAATAACTTTAAGTAAACTACGAAAAGTTAAATTACAAAATATATGACGAGTGAGTAAAATGAGGTTTGTGGTTGAACAGGTTTTGATGTTTCTTTTATAAAATAGATTATTTGTTCAGACCCTTCACAGTTGTTAAAACCGAACAGCTGAGGATCTTCTGCTGGTAAAAAAAAAAAACGACTTGAACTTGGTGTGAAACTCACCTCGACACGTGCAGCTCAGTCCCAGCAGAACAAACGTCCTGAGAGCCAACATGCTCAGGTCAAGACCTGGTCTTCGGTCTGCTCGGAACCACCAGCTCCTCCAGAGTGATCTGCTCAAACCCTGAAGAACCATAAGAAGCTCTCGTGAAGTCCAGATCTCCTCAGACGCCCAGCCCCACTCTGTTCGCTCACTCCAGGCCCAGCGGATACGTGGACAACTTCCTGCCACTGTGTGGAAAAGAATAGGAAGGGCGATAACCCCTGTGTGCATGTGTATATGTGTGTATTTGTATGTGTGTTTGTAGTACAAGTACTCAGGGAGCTGTTGGGTGAGCTGTGACTTCATGCTGTGTTTGAAAGAAAACAAACTTGAGGATTGTGACGAGGCCGCGCGGTTTGAATCTAAAGTTTGAAACGTGCATTCTGCTAATTGTTCTTATTTATATAAAAATATATATTTTAAAGTCATTCCAGAGCTTTCACTTGACGTGTGTTTGGAAGATTGCAAAGTGAACTGAACTTGATCAAATAAAACTGAGTTTACTTCATTAGTTCTTCACATACATTGAATTCTGAAAAGCAGGTGCACACTCAGGTAAGCGCTTGGTTGAATTAACCTAAAACCACATGGAAGCTTTCGTCAAATGACTGACCTACATTAGACTGGTCATGCAGCGAAACAAAGATGGAGAAATGGACTTGGCTCTGTCAGGATATTGAACAGCGGTGAAATCGTTCAGATGATCTGAGGCTGGAGCACCAGCCAACACGTTCACCGAGACGTTGCAGTCTCCAAAACTGCAGCTTGCTGGTGATTTTAAAACTCCTTCCTGGTTGGCTCCTTGTCCCAGATCATCCAGAAGCTCATCGCGTTGGTTTCTTGACGCGCCACAAAAGAAAACGTGCACTTTGGGTAAATGTTCCAGGAACTCTTGCTGGACTTTCTGCTCTGACAGGCAGAAATACGTGAGGTTGACAGGTCGCACGTGCACAGTCAGGTCAGGTTTCCACAGTCGGAATAAAATGATCAGAATAAGTGTTTACATGACACATCTTTATTCTGAATGGCCGTTTAATCTGATTACTTATGTCCATGCAAACATAGTGGCCGATTATGAATCAGCATAAACCAACCCTCTCATTCGGATTACAAATTCATTTGGATTGAGCTGACTCAGCAAAAAAATAATAATCAGAATGGGGTGTTTACATGACACATTTTTATTCTGAATGGCCGTTTAATCTGATTACTTATGTCCATTCTGCGCTGATATTCCTGTCTGGCTCTGTGACGAGGCGCACGCCTTTCTTCCCTCTCCCCGTTCTCCTCCTGCTTTTTTGCTCTCTGTCTGTAGCAGCTCCTATTTTTACACATCTTCTGAAACGAAAACTGCTGTTTTGGATCTGACCAACTGGACTTTTGACACAAATGACAAAATCTTTTCAACAAAGCGACAGAGTCCTGCAGAACCCTCATCTGCTCGGACGACACGCGTGCAGCTGGATAGACTGTACATCTGGGATGTGGAATGTGATGTGTCTCTGGGTCCGTGTTCAAAACACTGTTTGCTCTCAGCTTGGTCTGGTTGTTCGTGCAGCCGTGCACAGCAGGTACCTGAACCCCGGCAGGACATTTTAGTAAACTTCACGTTTAAACAAAAACAACGTTTGCACTGATAAACTGAATACAAATAACTTACAAAAAAAAACAAAAAAAAAAACGCGGTACTGGAACTTCTGGTGTCGGACTGAAGTTTCTTGTAGAAACGTTTCTACAATAAAGGCACCAGAAATAAGGTGAGATATGTGCATTTTATGGGGTTTTGTGTTTTATTTTGAAAACTGGAAATTCACTGCCCCATTGCGAGCGTTGTTGTGAGCAGCTTCACCGTCCTCCCTCACAGCTGCTGCATGGAGGCAGAGTGCTCCGTCTGGTGTTTGTTGAGGGTGGCGGCAATAACAGTTCTGCCGGCAGAGGGCCCCCTTTGTGCCAAGGGCCCCTGATTGCCCGTATGGTAGATCCGGCCTTGATTATCAGTGTGTCTGTGATTAATAATCCATTTTATAGATTATTTCACAGGTTGCAGACACCGTCCTAATGCATCTCCCCCCACTAATATTCTTAGACCAAGATCTTGTCCAACAGGGTTGCTGCCATGAGTTAATGCTCTTTCTGCACTCAGGACAGCCAACCTGAGTCCAACACGGGCATTAAGTTTGCAGATGACACCATCATGTCAAGATTGCATCTATCAGAAGAGATGTTGTGAATCTGGAGAGCTGGAGTTGAGATAACTGGTCCTCAACATAACAGAAAGGAAGGAGATGATCCTGGACTTCAGATGACTGATGCTCTTTGTCCATCACCCCATTTCACCACCAGTGGTGAATGTGTGTGTGTGTGTGTGTGTGTGTGCTGCTCTGAGGACAGAAAAGCTCATCAGAAACACTGAAAGGATCATCAGCGCTCAGCTCCACAGACCAGGACATCTTTTGAACCTGCTGCACCAGGACAGTCCAGTTAGAGATCTACTCACCACAGACAATTTTCACTCTCCATGTCATCTGGACAGTGATACAGAACAGTGTATGGAGAACAACAAAACTGAAAAACTGCTTTTTCTTCCACAGAGCGATGATGCTGTTGAACCATCCACCCCACATAGAGACACCCCATGTACATCATGATTTAATTTAAAACATCTGGATTTAGCCAACAAAGTCCATGCTAAATAATCCAGGTATACAACAATTTCAAAATCCAACTTTGTTGATTTTGGACCAGTTTGAAATGACTGTCGATGAGGGAGAGGGCCGGCACCGGAGGAGGGGGCGAGCCAAAGAGACCATTACATAACTGGTTTGTTCCACTTTGGAGTAAGCTGTTAGGGGAAGGATCAGTTTTGTGTTGTGTGTTTCCTTGACTGATGAAGTCTTCTGGATGGAAGGTGAAACGTTTCAGCACAAAAAAAAAAAAAAAAAAAAAGAAACTGTCCAGATGACCTGACTGAAAATTGTTGGATTGTATACCTGAATTATTGAGCATGGACTTTGTTGCTCTCAGGTTAATGTTCATCACCCACATTTCCTCAGTTACTGGTAGTATAACCAGCAAACTACCAACGGAGCTTTAATCAACATTAAAAACTGAATTGAATAAAAACATCAGCCACTTTTACTCCATTTACAGGCCAGTGGATGATGAAACATTTCAAACAATTCTCTGCTCTCTTGTAGATTTTCTTTGTTGGAACAATTGTGATTAAAAAAAAAAAAAAAAAAACAACAGTTGTGAAATCTTCAAACCTGCAATAATTTATTGCAATTGTTTACTTGGAAGCATCATGCAAGCTCAAAACATGCTTGATTGACATCCAACATAGTTTAAAAAGTTTACGATTCCACTTGCATGTGCACGTGCACATGCAGGATTCATTTTGCTCCTGGCCTTAAATAAATGTCAGCTCTACGTGCACGTTCTAAGTTTACATTCTTAGTCAAATATGTGGCTCTTCAGCTACTAAACATTTACACCTTACTGTGATTGGTTGGCATTTGGTGCTAAACACATGATATCCAACCAGTTTCTAAAAGCATCTCCATAGATTCTGTTGGAGGGACAAACAATCAAAGCCATTTAAAACAACAAAAGCCCTTTCTTTACCTGTGAGAGATAAAAACATATCACAAACCTTTATTGGAGAGGTGAAGAGAAAAATAGAGTTTGATTTGTTAAATACAGTACTACAAAAAAAAAACATTTGATTTGAAAACCATCTGGCTTACATTCAATTTTCTGCACAAGCCTTTTGAAGCTGAGCGATAAGAGAAAAAAGGGATTATATTTTGCACTATTGCTTGAGAGGAGTCTTCTGATGCCATTGCATAATACTTGAATCCACCCTGTTAAATATTTCAATCAGAAATATCCCAACTGGCATTACCGCTGTGCGTGGCCCCATTAATGCAGCTGTATTTCATTACTACGCTTCTTATATCTGGGACATGCATAATCTCTGTATTCTTTAAATACGTTTATTTTTTATTTATTTTTTTTTTTTTTTTGTCCTTTAGTCAGGGTGGCGTTGGATGGGTTGCAAATACCTTACAGATGTGTTAGAAAAATACATGGCAGTACCAGAGATAAACCGCTGCACCAGAGGGAGGAAAAATGTGGAAAAACAAGGAGAGAGGAGAGAGCAGGAGGTGCCATGGCAACAGTAATAAGTAACAAAAACACTTCAGAACATATTAGAGTCTTCATTTCATGATGAGGTGTTCTATTTTCATGCAAAATACCAAGACCTCTGCAACATGGGGTCACCATCTGCAAGCAGCTTCCAATTAAAAGTGGCAGACATTCTTCATTTTCTTCTTTCGCCTATTTTGTTAACTCTTTGTTCACAATTCTCACTTGACTCTTGATTCTTCATTGGGGCTTAACTTAGAACTAAATGTATAGATTTTTTTTTATTTATTTTTTTTGTAGATTTGTTATGTAAATTCAACAAAGTTAAAACCAGATTTTGCAACCTCAACTTCAACTTCAACTATTTTTACCAGGTTTGTGCACCTTCACACACACACACACACACATGCACACACGCACGCACGCACGCACGCACACACACTCTGCAGCAGATTTCTAATAGTGTGAATGTTTATGAAGCATTCACACTATTGTGAGCTACGTATTTTCTTCCATACGTTTTAGGCATCTTTCTCGTTCCACAATCTTTGTGCTATTTCAACAAATCAAAACGTTCAGCACTTTCAGGACAATTCTGCTATAACTTTTGGTATTGATGTAACTTTAGCTTTTTGAAATATTTAGTCTTTTCTGCCATTTTTTTCTTCAATCAATTGATCACATTTTACATCCTTCAGCTCTTTAGCTCTGGTTACAACTTTTTACTGCTCCTTTCACATTTTGTTCAGGTTCGGCTTCTTTCTTTCTTTCCTTCTGCAAATTTAAACTATTTTTAGCTACAATACATTCAGCTAATTTCGGCAGTTTTTTTTTCCAGCTGTTTTCAGCTCCTTTCCTATTCTTTCTGCTAATTACAACATTTTTGTGCTTTCTCTAACATCTTTCTGCTAATTTCAGCATGTTATGCTCCTTTCAGCTTATTTCTGCAAGTTTCAGCATTTTCTGATATTTCAGCTGGTTTTTTTTTTTGTTTGTTTGTTTTTGTTTTTTTTTTTTGTTTGTTTTTTTTTTTTTTGGCAAATGTTATCTTTTTTGGCTAATTTCACATTTTTTGCACTCATTTCAATTTTTTCAGCCTAAATCAGCAAAAATGTGCTCTCTCCACTTCCGTCTGTTTTTCAATTTCAGCAACCGGCTGTTTTATGCTAATTTTAGCTTTTTCATCTAATTTCACATTCTTTAAGTGTCTTTCTGTATTTTAAGCTACTTTTCAGTATTTTATTTTCCTAATTTCAGCATGTTCTGTTGCTAATTTACTATTTTTGAGCTCATTTTTGTTTATTTAAACACAGTTCAGCAAATGTATGTTCTTTCTGCCTTCTTCTGCTAATTAAAGCTTGTACTTTCATTTCAGCTACATTTCAGCATTTTTTTTAGCAAATTTCAGCTTTTTCAGCAAGTTCTGCAAAAATCATTCATGCTGCAATTTCATAGGAAATGCAGTTTCTCTAATTTAATAACTGCTGTTTTTAATTGCTTATCACACAAAAAGTACAGTCACACACTCAATTAGCAGAACAACTCTGTGTTATTTTTCTTTATTTTGCCCTTTAAATAAATATGTTAATTTATTTAAAAATAACTTTGTCATCATATCAAACTCGTTATTCATATAATGAATTTTAATTTTCAAACCATTTACACAATGATGTGTAAACAACAATATATATGAAGTAGCATGATGTGTACTGTATCATATTCTATGTGTAGTGTATTGTATTAGTTAGAAAAATTAGAA
>JARVLU010001073.1:2999734-3010673 GCA_031762415.1 Simpsonichthys santanae | reverse complement strand
AAGCCGTCTACTTAATGACCTTTGGGCTCACGGCTCAGAACTTATGGATCACACCAGCTGCGCTGACTCGACTGTGAACATAATCTGCTCCATAAACGCTGCAGGGAGTGCACGTTGGTTTGTTTTCACGTGACGTATTGGCACATGGGGGACAGCTTCGGGCTTGAATGGCATTGTTTTGATCCAGAGATGAAAAACGTGGAGCGTGGTGTTGCCGCGGAGCAGATCCTATCAAGCTGATGTGTTTTACGGTCGAAGCGCTGATGAAGGTAATAACCAGATGGAGCGGCTTTGAAACTCCAAGAAAATGTTCACTGGGTTTACAAGCTTCGTCTTGGTACCACATTCGGCTTCGTTCGTTTTTTTCAGAGATCTTCTGACTTCAGCATGAGCTGCCCGCCTGCCCTTTAATAACCCAGCGTTCTGAACACAAAGTGAAATGGAGGAGTTTATAAAAACTATCCAGATCTTATCATCTAGTTATAGACGTCAAGTTCAGTTCCAGATTAAGTCTCCATTTATTCTATTGTCGTTTCTTCTTTTCTTGAAGGTCAGAACTCTGGGAAGATCAAATTTGATTTAGTTCAGGTTGTTGGCGTTTGTACTCAAATCCCAAGCTAACGTTCATTAGAAATACACGGCTTCTATATTTTTAATATAAATATATTTTGCCTGTGGTCAAAGTTGCATCATTAAATATTTATTAGTGTTTATTGGGATCATTTGATGGACAATCTCCTTCTTTTGGAAGTGCTGAAGTATCTGGACATCTTCCTCCTGACTGATGGTTGGATGGAGATGGATCGAGGCCTCGTCCTCAGTAATGAGAGCGTTGCTTCAGTCAGTTGTGGTGAAGAAGGAGTTGAGTCTGAAGGCAAAGCTCTTGATTTATGTTCCAACCCTCACCTGTGGTCATGAGGTTTGAATCATGACTGAAAGAATGAGATCCTGAAGACAAGCGGCCCAAATGAACTTCCTTCGTAGGACGGTCGAGCTCAGCCTTGGAGAGGGGGAGGAGCTCCATCATCTGGGGGCGGGGGCATGGAGTAGAGCCGCTGCTCCTCTGCATCCAAAGGAGTCAGTTGAGGGGGTTTGGGAATCTGGTAAGGATGCCTCCTGGACCCCTACCTTGGTAGATTTTTTCTGGCATGTCTCACTGAGAAGAGACCCCGGATCAGACCCAGAACTCACTGGAGGGATCCTCAAATGAAAACACCTCGGGCTCCTCCAGGAGGAGCAGGAGAGCATCGCAGAGGAGAGGGAGGTCTGGGTTTCTTTATGTAAATGGATACAAGACTCTCGTCTGACAGTCTCCCCTTCAGTTCAGTTTTAAAATGTACTCTGACATTTTGATAGTTATATGCATGATCTAAGTCAGTATTTTGCAATGCATTGTGGTCTAGATGGGGACTTGCCTGCTTCTGGTTTGTTGAAACACACTTCATCCAAACAGTGTTTGTTTCAGCTGCTCTGCAGTCATCAGACACTGCCACGCTCAAAACATCAAATACCAGCAAAACTAGTGTTGTAGTACTCGAGACCAGTCTTGGTCTTAAGACCATTTTTTGATGGTCTTGGTCTTGTCTCGGTCTCGGTACACTCTGGTCTTGGTCTTGTCTCGGTACACTCTGGTCTTGGTCTTGTCTTAGTCTTGGGTTAGGTGGTCTTGAACACAACACTAAGCAAAACTAATTTATAAATACATTTGTACACAAAAGTAAAAAAGCTGTTGTAAGGGACTACTTTGTAAAACAATAGGGTTAAACATCGACTGGAAATAGTTATGACACTATTGAAACGTGCACCTGATTCTAGACATGCACGTTAGTAACTGTAAAAATGTTGTGGTTTAGTATAGGATAATGCCATGATCTTAGAAAAATACCTTCAAAACATTTATGAATCCTGCTCCTTCTGTAAAATACAAAATGTGCAGCAGATACTGAAGAACTTCAGTTTAATTTGAAATATGAATAGAATGTTAACTGCCCATGAACCGTGTGTTTGAGTTA
Organism: Simpsonichthys santanae; assembly: GCA_031762415.1. Classification (NCBI taxonomy): domain Eukaryota; kingdom Metazoa; phylum Chordata; class Actinopteri; order Cyprinodontiformes; family Rivulidae; genus Simpsonichthys; species Simpsonichthys santanae. The sequence goes on along the minus strand of JARVLU010001073.1, from coordinate 3,008,661 downwards.
GCAGAGAGCTGGACGAGGAGCTGATTTGATCCTGCATGTGCAGCTGGGTGGTCGATGTCATCAGTGTCTGCCTCTGAGCTGATAAGGTTATAAAACCAGTGCTCACACGTGGCAGATTCTCGTGACCGGGCTCTGCGCATGTAACCTGTGGTGAAAGTCTGCCCTTGCAAGTAAACCAGTTTAAAATCTTCTCTCGCCCTCGAGTGTGGCTTCTTGGAGTAAGTTAGATGAATAGAGGATATTTTTATCCAACATAAACAGCAGAAAGTAAATGATCAAATAAAGCTGCTGTAGCTACCAGAAGAACGTTTAGTCCAAACTTTGTGGCTCCAGACAAAAATAAACCATTAGAACTGTGGTGATCTGGTGGTTCTTACAAGAAATCAAACCTTTGGAAAGTACAGTTCTGGAATATTCAATAAAAACACAATGATCATTGTGTTGTGACTTTTTGATATTTAACGTCATGTTTGTTTTACTGCTTGTGTTGCTTATTTTTAATTCAGCACATTAAAAATGTATCCAGTCTAAAGGATTAGCCTTGAATTTATTTGACACTCGGTCCATTTGAACTTCATTACTGCTCATTTTATTTAATCTTCGAGAACCTAGAACTGAAATACATTCTTTTGAAAACCCTCGTGTTTTAGAGCCAAGCTGATTTTCTAAAAGCCGTCTCAAAGAGTGACAGAAATAAGGAAAGACACATGTAGACATTAAATATAAATCATTTTATAATATACAAATTGTACAGATGCCAGGAACAGTAGGAATGTAGACATACTCAGGATGGCAAAGATAAAGATTCCTTCCTCGACATCAACGCGAGTGACAACAGCACATGATCAAAGATACGCGACATTCAAGATGGCAGCTGAGGCGATTAAAAAAAATACGTCAGTGACGAATAAAAAAAATCTAACAATACATTTTCCAGAGTCTGTGAGCAAGCTGAAGTGACAACACAGAAACAAGTGGCTGCATCGTTTTCTAAGATGTTCTGTCATGTCTGCTTCACATCATAACAACACAGGAAATGAACCAGTGTGTTCTTTTTATAGAAAGAACCTCTGCACCAGCGCCACGACTCACATAATTATGCTGCTGCAAGACAGAGCTGTGTCTCCTTCTTTACATGGAAGATAAAACATATGTTTGAGCTAAGGCTGGATGATATGGCCAAAACTTTTATCACGATACATTTATTAATTTTGGTCAATAACGATATAATTCCGATATCGATAAACAAAATAAAACATCCTCTGAAAAACTGCACAAATAAATTAATGTTCACCTTTTATTTGCATTAAAAGAAACATGAACTCACCGTCAAATAAACATAAAACTCTCAACTTTGTCAACATTAATATAACTTTAAACAACAACAAACGTCTGCGTGTGCTGCATGTGTTTCTCGTTTCTCAAACTTTTATTGTGCTTCGTCTTCTGACTCTTAGCTTGTTCTGTCGAGTGGAAGTGAAACAAGTTAGATGTGTTCCCACCGCTAGTTTGAACGACTCTCCAGCGCATCAACCCGAACAGAAAAAGAAATGCGTTAGTGAAACGCTGTAATCATAACGTAATTTATATCGAAAACCGCTTAAAACTCATATCACCGTTATTGAATAAAATTATATCGTGATTTATATCGATATCAAATTATTGTCCAGCCCTAGTTTGAGCAAAACATTTGTTAAAGGCATATCCGGATGCCTGTTCAATAATCCAGGTAGAAAAAAATCTAAAAAAGTTAAGTAGGGTCCTTTGGACAGGTTTTTCTTGAAACATTCAGTCTTCTTTCCAAAACACTCCAAAAGGGGCGGAGCCTCCGTGTCCAGCTGTCACCTTCTTACAGTGTTGTCATTGCTAGTATCACTCATCTTCTGTGAATAGCAAGTGGACATCAGAGCACTAATGATCCATCGTTAGGGTGATGGTCCTCTTATCATGTGAACAACTAGTTCTGGATAACAACAAACTGGTTGATCCACTACTGTATGAGAAGGTGCTGTTTATAAGACTGAGTTTAGTGCAGCTCCTCAGACTGAAGAAGTCCTTTGGATAAAAGAAGAAACGTTTCAACAAGAAGAATCCGTCCAGAGGACCTGACTTACTGTAACTTTTTTAGATCGGTTAAAGGCCCCTTCTTCTTCACTCGCGATGAAGTTAACACGGTTCAGCATCGTTTAGACGATTTAAAAAAACAAAACAATTTTAGCCTCCCTGTCAATGTTGATATAAACTCAGAAAAAATAATCCACAGGATGAGCAGAAATGTAATTCTGCCATTCGTCCAACTGGAATGGGAGTTGAAACATGGTCAGGTTTAGAACGTTCTCAAATTAAATTTCCACATTCTGCTGTGTCAACAAGAGGTTCAAAGATAAACGTCACAGCTTTTAGATTTAAAAAAGCACACGAATAATAAACGTATAAACCAGATCTTGATCGCCTGCTGCCGTTTGTGTGTGTTATGAAAATATGGGATGGATTTGAATGCATCTCTCACAAAGTAATCATCGGACGTACATCTTCTCGGCTGCTCAAAGGCAGCTCGAAGTGTCAGCATTTTTTTTTTTTTTTTTTTGCAAGCTTTAGCAGAAATGCAGAGGCAACACAAAAAGCCTTCTTTGATGGGAAAACAAAACATTCACATGTTCAAGAACTGAAAACGTGTTACCTTCATATGGACGAACACTTGGATCCCTTCGCTCTTAATTCCAGTAACAAAACAGGAAACAATGTTCTGATAAAGCACTTCCTGTTCAACTCGAACAAACAGAACAAATCACCAATTAGCCTCTAAAACATTTCTAGTAGCAGGTTGTGGGTCATGTACAGTTTAGGAATAAGGCTACACTGGTCACAGTTTTATATTCTACTCTACACAAAAACATTTTGCCATTTTACATTGACAGAAATCTCAGCGGCGGGTGGATGAGTCCTTCTAAAAGGAGAGCACTTGTTCAGCTGATTGTAGCCGTTTTTCCTTCACCATACCATCATTTATTACCATACAATAAAATATGCTAATCGTGGCAAAGCATACTGGACAGCAGTTTTTTTTTTTGTTTGTTTGTTTTTTGTTTTTTTTTTGATCAACCAAATGCAGTTTATCAAATGTACTTTATGGTAATTGTCAGTTTTTTTTTTCTATGCAAAATCAAACACAATCCTTCAGGATGCAAATGGTTCCCCGTGGCATCACCGTTAAATGTGAGACTTGACACGTTGAGGTGTTCTGTTGTCAATAACTCCCCCAACAAGTGACCCCCATTATAAACGCATGATTACTGATAGACTCCCCGCTGACGAAGTCCATTAGCGAGTCGTGGAGCGCAGTAAACGCTGCCGTCCCCCCCCTGTTCCGCCCCTGACATGGAAAGCTCCGCCGTGCCGTAATAACAACACAGCACGACTTGGTTAATGTCAGAAACGGCGTCTGGTGAAGGCGCTTACAGAGCTGGAGGTAAAACGATGAAAGAAAACTCTGCAGGGAGTTTCCAACAGAAACCACTGTTACTTTAAATGAGCCACTTTGTTACTTTTATTTGGCTCTCTCTGGCGTTTTGGTCTTTTTGTCACTAAAACCTCCCTCACAATCCTCACCTCTGGTTGATCGAGCACACGCAGCGTTTTTTACAGAGAAGTGCTTCTGCACAGATGTGTGCAGAAACAAGTCCTGGGTCCTGCAGGTAAAGCTAACTGGGTAGGTCTGTCACGATAACAAATACTGCTGGGCAATTAATTGTCTCGGAAATTATTGCAATAAACAATAATATTGTTTGAAATTTGACAATAACGAGTAATTATTGTAAAATTTAAGAAGGAAAGTTTAGTGAGGGAGCGAGCAGCGTGTCTCTTTACGGAAAGTGGGAGGGAGGCCCCTTGACATGACATGGGCTGTCTCGCTTCACTTCTCAAAATGGCGGACGCTCTGTGTGGTTTGAGCTCTTTAGCATTTGTCACACAAAGCTTTCAATAAAAAAATCAGCAAACAAGTTCTCAGCTTCTTTGTGCAGAAAAAAAACAACTTTTTACATGAAAGAACGGGTTTCAACCGTGAATTTTGGAGCTTCGACAAAACTAAGTTTTTTTCCTCGAGGTCGGCCTGTTAGCTCGTAGCTTAGCTTCTCAGCTTAGCTGCTCTTAACGACCCAAAAACGTGATTTTGGACGGTTAAAACAATTTTTCAACAGAAAAGAGAAAGGGAGGGGTCAGTGAAGAGCACCGGAGTTGAGCCTTTTATCATCCAGTGTCTTCAGCAGAAAGAGACATGAAGAAACAATAAAGCCGATAAAAGAAAATGAGGTCGATAATTTTCATTTATAATGCGATTAATTGATTTATTGTTTATCGAGAAAGGCCTATAACTGGGCACGTCTAATGAAGTGCAAACATCAAGCTGATCCTTTTCTGACGCGTTCTGTATCAAGGTGAGCTTGACCCACCGCACCAAAGAGTGATTACCGGCTCTCTCTGAAGCACTCGGTGTTTTACAGCTCAAACAATTATCTCCACAGCCTATATGCTCTGGATTGCCCCTCGCAGCAAATGTCTCTCCCATCACCTCAACCAGGACCCTGTCCTCTGGACTCAGCTTGTCCACACGGAAACATTTTCATAATATATTTAAGTTTGATTTTTTTCTTTAAATATTTTATGGATATCATTTTAGACAGCAAAACAGTTTAGAGGCACCGTTTATTCACTTGTAAATGTAAAAAAAAAAAATCAATTAAAAATCAATATAAAAGTGAAATGAATTGTAATTTTTCCTTTACTGTAAATATAGTCTAACTGTATTGGGCACCTTTTAATCCTCTCCAATGGCCTGTTTACACATGAACACTCTTTGGAAACATTAATGTTCTTCTTCTGTTGGCTGTGGAATGTAAACACGAAAACATCTTTATATGGTTGAATCTGATGATTTTTTTTATTTTAGCAACACGTGCAGACACTTCAGTCTCGAGCATGAAAACAGTCTCATCCAAACTGGTGACAGCACAGACCTAGGATGAGGTTGTGTTGTTGCTGCACGCTCAAAAGGGTGAGCAGCACAAACAGCACTCTCAGCACCCAGGTTTCTGTTATCTACACACACAGGCGCAGGAAAACGATAGAACGGCCGACCCCAGTGCACATGCGCAGTTTCACACGGATGCTGGGCGTACGCAGCAGAAAGGCTACGGTCTCGCTCACATACCGCATCGTGTAAACAGGGCAGGAGTTATTTCTAAATTAAATTGCAGCCACTGGCAGCAGAGCTCTGATTGGACAAAGTTTCAGAACTGATGACACGGCACACGGCATGCACGAAGCGTTATCATGTGTAGCTTTAACTGATGCACGTCACTCTTCCCAAGATGGCTGCCAAAGAGCTTGCCTTGTGCCATCAGTTAAATACAAGACAAGAAGGTTTTGCTGAAGCTGAACAACTAACATCCACAGTGCAAGCCCAACATGTAATCTGTAACTATTCTTACGTCTGTTTGGGGTCGAAGGTTAGATTAGAGGTGGGTCTATGACATCATGGTTTTTAAAAAGTTCTGTTTCGCCTGTCCACACTATAAAGGCCAGGGTGAAATGTAAAGATTTTCTCCCTCTGGAACCCACTTTTGAAAAATACAGTTTGAGAGCGAGGGTTGAAACATGGTTTTGTGTGGGTGGGGCCTCAGAAAGCAGCAGGGAGCAGTGATCCAGGCCTGGGAGGACTTTTACACCTGATACCGTCAGTCAGGTGGATGAGGCAGACGTCACTCTTGACAAGATTTTGGAGCTAAATAATCATAAATAAGACCAAACTGGTACTTTATTTATGAATAAATCCCTGACACAACTTCTCTGTGAATATCTCACGCTTACTCACCAAATAAACTCAGTGCTCCTCGTCTCCTTAAAGGTCTGACCTTATCGAAATGGAACCCTTAATACTGTGAATCAGAACCAGTTGGTCACATGGTCAGCTCCTCCATCGGACACGTGCTGCTCAGCATTACTAACACAACATTGTGTTTTGAAGGACACAAACCTCTCAGTTTACCTTGTTCTCTCTAGAAGATCAACGGCTACAAGGTTTAATTCTTTTATATTAACGTTTGCTGTGAAGTCCTGTTTGCAAACCTTTCAGCTTTCCTGGAAAGATTCATTCTCTTTTGAGGAAGTAAAATATTCAACCAACAAATCTGTGCGTAGAAAAAAGTAGCACATGCCAGCTTTCCTCAGTTAAGCATTTTCTAATTTTACTGCAAACGCTTGGTTTGCAGAACATGTCAGATCTTCCTGCTCTGTGTTCTCAGTCGTATGTTAATCCTAATCCAGTGTCTCCACACTGCAGCCCACAGCGTCACCTCCTGCGTAGGATACATTCAGTAAGATCGGTTCTACAGAAGAACCGATGCCAGCTGGAGTATTCAGGGGAACCGTTAATGACAGACGGGGGTTTAGAGGATGCTGCAGCACCGGGGAACAGAACCCCGTTAAGGAGAATCGGGGACAACGCAGTGGACCGGGAATGCCAGAGGTAGGGTGGGGGAGGACCTTGACTTTGAGCTGCTGGGTGCTACTCCTGAACCTCTGCCGGGCTTTGGTTTGTGGCCTGGTGGTCTGCCACAGTCTCCTTGGCAGTGACCTCCACCTCGGCCAGTTCTTCTGTTTCAATATGATCTTCTTCAACTTCATCTTTCTCTCTGTCCGCCTCTATCCCGTTCTCCATCGCACTTTGAACCGCCCCCGCCTCCTTTTCTTTGGTCTCGCTCGAAGCCTCAACGGTCACAACGCTTTCAGAGACCTCCTTGACTTCTTCGTTCCCCGTTGGTTCTCCATTTTCTTTGGATCCCCCTCCGTCCAGAGTCATCTTTACTTCTTCTTCGGTGCAGTTTTCTGCCTTTATGCCTTCACTTTTGGCTGCTCCGTCTTTCTTTGTGACGGTGTCTATGCTGATTTCAATCCCACCTTCCATCTTTTTGTCTTCTTTGCACCTTTTCTTCTTCTCTTTCTCCGCTTCTCTCGATGCCTCCACCTGCGCTCCGTTCCCCCTCTCTGCCAGAGTCTTGTCGTCCTTTGTCCCTCGGTCGTTCAGGATCTTGGAATCTTCACATTCTTTCTCAGTTGTCTTTTTCTTCTTGTTCTTTGCCGTTTCTTTGATGCAGTTCTTGCTGGACTTGCTTCGGGGCTTGAAGATCAATTTCTGAAACATTTACATTAGAGTGTTAGTTAAAAAAAAAAAAAAAACACTTTGGGCCACAAAGCAGTCCACACAGACTTAATTAGGAATGACTCACGGAGGATCTAATATTGCACAGGCATAACGAGCTAATTCAAAACAAGTCTGAGCAGGAAATTACAATGGGAGGGGGGTAATAGGAGGCCCGAAGGCTTTTAGTTTGACCGAACACGCGGACAAAATTAAAACATAAAGTTGGATCAGTTACATAAAGATCTTCTAAAGGTTTCCACAGACTGCAGGGTTAGAGAGAACTGACATAAACTGAACATCTAGGAAACATTGAAGTAGCTAAAATCCAAGTCACAGCACCCGTCTACAGGATGAGCCAAACATTTTGATAACAGCTAAAATTAAAAAGTACGCAGAAGTAGTTTGATGAACCCAGGAGGATCCAGCTTTGGCAGAAAATTACATTAAAAAAATGAAGCCAGCTTGAGATTCAACAAAATACACGTTCAGAACCAAAGACTTTAAGACAAGTTGAGACCAAACTGGAGCCTTTCTGCTTCACTCGCTCCAGATGCGTTTTGATTATCGTGGAAAACATTTGTCTGTTAAAGTCCTTGTCAGCAGCAGCTCTTCTGGAGGGCTCTCTCAGATCTGCTCTTGTGATGTGAGTTTAAAGCATCAACATGGACTCATTCCGCTGCAGAACGAGGTTTAGCCTCAAAGATCAGCGCCGCCGTTTGGAGTCGGCAAGAAAAGCATCAGCAGCCCCGGTTCCCCAGAACATCTGCTGCTGCTGCTGCTGGAGGATTCCTCACGTCTGAAGCTGCTTCACTTTGATGCACAAGCAGCTTGTCTGAGAGGAACAAAACCACCTGAGGAGGAGGACATGGACCCTGGTCTCAGACGGTGAGCAGGTAACAGGACGTCTGAACGGAGCCCTCAGTTAGTGAGAAAACAGAAAGAGGTGAGGGTGTGTACCTTGGACTCCTTCCTCTTTCGGTTCAGGACAGGTCTCTGCAGGAACACAATCTGCTTGGTGGACAGACTTCCATCACTGAAGGACGAGGAGAGAAGAAAGGAAAAAATCAGTTTCTTTATGAAAAACTTCTTCATGTTCACCTGCAGCTGAACCTTTTTCTGTTTGTGTTTAACTCGTGGACCCCTGAGTGGACTTAACTGACACTTCCTGTCATTCGTCACTGATGGTCATCAACCACATTCAAGATGGCCGCCACAACCAACATACTTCAGAAAACACCAAAGTGTCTGTAACTCAGCCAATTTACAGATGCTGTGAAAACAACTGCTGCTGGATGCTGATCCATCCATCATCCATACATCCATCTATCATCCATCCATCATTCATCCATCCATCATCCATCATAATAAATCTATTATCCATCCGTCTATCATCCATACATCATCCATCCTTCATACATCCATCCATCTGTCAACCATCTATCATTCATCCATCATCACAAATATATCATCCATCCGACCGTCTATCATCCCTCCATCATCCATACATCCATCTATCATCCATCATTCATGAATCTATCCATACATCCATCTATCATCCACATAACGGCCATCCATCCATCATCCATCCATCCATCATCCATCCTTCTATCATCAGCCATCCATCCTCCATCCATCCATCATTCATCCATCATCCATCCATCCATCCATCCATCCATACATCCATCCATCCATCCATCCATCCATCCATCCATCCATCCATCCATCC
>JARVLU010001073.1:2931287-2943303 GCA_031762415.1 Simpsonichthys santanae | reverse complement strand
TAGCCCATCAGGTAGATGGCCGTCAGCTGAGGGTGATTAGCGGCCATCTTGGAGCTGCAGTGAGTGCCACTCTTACAGCATCTAGATGTAGCCACACCAAAATGGAAGTTATTTTTCAAGTCATCGTGCTCACAACATGCGGAGATGGACAGAGGGCATTCCCAACCTCTTTGCTCTGTGATGGGATAAAAATAAAAAAGCTGGTCTGACAAAAAGAAACAAATTTAACTCTACTGTATTAAAAAACATGAATGGACGTATTTTATCAAATGTGAGCAATAAGAAAATTACACAAGAAAAACCAGAAACAGGAGCAAACTTCCTGTTTAGTTTGTGCCTTAATTTGGTACTGAGATGGTTCAGAGGCAGGGCAGTCTATTTGGGACCAAAAAGCTGCAGGTTCAACTCCCCAACATGCCCACATGGTGTCCTCGAGCAAGACGCATAAGTGCGAGTGATAACTGCTGCTCCACCTGGGTGTATCTCACGTGTGATTGATAAAATGCAGGGAACTAATCTGATCATTGCATGTGAACACACAATGACAACACATAGCACTTTTTTTATTTTTAAATTTATTTAATGGCGTTCAACCCCATCATAAAGGTTTTCCTGCACCGAGCGGCTCAGTCAGCAGCAACAGCAAGAAAATCCAAAGAAGTCTCGGGTGGATTTGTGTAATCTGATAAAAGAAATGAGAAATATTTTGTGTTGCTTTGGAGTTTTGTCGTGCGTTACATCAGAAAATGACTCTGCACAGGATTTTCATGGAGTTTATCATCGTTGCCAACAATTTCCACTCCTGATAAGAACCTGTTAAAATTATTAAAGACTTTTTGAGTTCAGTAAAACTCAACATTATAACACACAGCGAGTAAAATGTGGCTTTATGGGATTTGCAAATCGTCGCATTCTGCATTTATTTACATTTTAGACATCACAGCAGCTTCAAACTTTTTTTTTTTTGTTGTTGTTATGTTTTTATTGTCTGAATTATTTAGAAGTCCAATCTATACGACATGTTTCTGACAGTAATGAGCTGCACTCAGCAGCAAGTTGTTAGAAAAACTGAAAGGAGGGGACAAAGTTCTGGCTAAAACTCCTTCTCAGCATCATTTGCTCCTCAGTAGACCCACCCCCCCGTTGCTTCAGGGACGAAAACCTGCAGACAACCACCTCGCTCGGGGAGCGCACCACACAGCTCCTGTCAGCCAACACCAGCCAATCAGAGCATATGCTAATGACTGTGGGAGGACATGGACACAATTAGATCAGAAAACAGCTTTTTGCTGGGAAAGAGGGGAAGATGAGCAGGAAAAAAATAGGAGGAACCCCCCAAGGAGGTCAACGCATAAAGGAAAGGGAGGGGGAAGTGTAGCACTTTGTCCCAGATGCATGATGGCTGTGTGGTAACATTTACTGCAGGCCAAACAGCTGGAGCTCCGGGGAGAACGCCGAGACAAAGAGCTGGATGCAGAACAAGAGCAGGAGGGGGGCAGGAGAAGGTCTGGTTGTCTGTACAAGCTGTCACAAGACGTGGGAAATGCCGCGGTGGCTAATTAGAGTCAATGAGGCTACACAGAGCGAGAGGCTCGGATGCATGGGAAAAGTCAGTTTGTCGGAGGTCAGTGGGAGGTCAGAGACTGAGAGCGTGTGTGTCCAGCTGCACACACGCGCTCCACCGTCCAACAGTTCACCTGCACAGATGTAGATAAATGTCTCGTTCCAGAGTTGTCATGCAGTTCCAAATTAATGATAAAAAATTTATTTATAAAACAGATGAAAACGACGTTTAGCAGGTGGGCCTCTTGTTGGGACACTGTCTCTAAAAGTCCAGATTAAAAAAAAAACATGAATTTGTTGTGCACAGTGTCCAAGCCTGGTCAGTTTTATTCCCACGATGCAACACAAGGGAGGTTGTTTCCAAATTTAGGCCGCTCAGCCGTTCCTCGTTTCGTTTCCTGACAGAAGAGTTGTCACAGATTTGTTGCAAAATAATTGATCTTCAATTTTTGTTGCAAGTTGAAGCATTTCTTTTACAATGACCAAAAAAATGGGGGTGGTCGGTTTACTCATAAACATACGGTGGTGGCCATTTTGGATTTCAACGTGGCAACCCAGTTTTCAATATCAACCTTTCTTATGCCCAGATGCAGAGTGGAAGTCGGCACATTGCTTATTTTGCCAAGTCATCAGCTCACAAGACAGACGGACAACTAAGATGGCAGCCATCTTAGATTTAGACATGGCAACCTAATTTTTGACAAAGACCTTTCCAGTGGCGGCTGGTGGAGTTTTCTCTGGGGTAGGGGGTGGGGGGTGCTGTAACTCCAAAATAGACATACACACATGCACACACACACACACATCTTGGTTCAACTGCTGGAGGGATGTGATACCTAAATATAATCAAGCTCATTATTTGAGTACTCTTAAATATTCCTAATACTAAAGGTCCCAGTATTTCACCTTAGCACACAATATAGCTATAGCATTTCACTATTTCAATGTACCTTCAATTTAAATGCTTCACTGTTAACACTAGGAGCTAGTTACTCGTTGCAAGAGGTAAATTTTTCATTATCCAGATACAAATGCAGGTGTTCAGAAATAGTATAACACCATCAGTGGCATTTAGAAAACTATTAATGTTGGATAATTATTTTTACTATAAGCACATTCAAATAAATTGTGGCAATAGCACTGATTTATCACAGAGCCCAATACTGTACAATAACCTGCAGGCTAGCTCCAGAAACAAACAAACTCACCAGTTCCCACTTTTAGAATACTACACAGTCAACTGAAGTTTTTTCCCACAAACAGCAACATCTAAAAGTTCAGAGGCATGTCAGCCAGAAGTGGCAACATAGACATTAGATAAAGGGTTTTTAATGGCTTAAAGCCTACCTGCAGCAGCTAGCCTCTTACGCATAGCCTGGTTGGGAGCAGTGCAAACTGTTCCGGAAGCACGATCCGTACCGTGCATTCAGCTCTGGGCGCAGGAGAGGTGCGCCCAGCACGGTCCTATATCTTGTAATGAAGCGAAGCTAACTGCGCATGTACAACTTTTAACGAGAGTCTATGGGCTAAAAGTTTTGCGCCCCAGGGCGGAAATACGTCACCAATCAGACAACGTTTTTGAATGAAACAACTTTACTCATTAACTATAACATATTTATCTTATACAACAAAAAACAAACATATACTGTATTTCAAAATACAGGTAGTCCCCGAGTTACGAACGGGTTCCGGACCTAAGGACCGTTCGTAGCTCGATTCTGCCGTAGGTCGGAGCCGAACGCACATGGCGCCGCAAGTCCGCATTTTCGGCCGTAAATCGAAACCGAAACTAAACGGCGATCGGTAACGTCTTTTTAAACACGTTTTTTCAATGTAAAACAACAACTGCGCACTTAGAACGCCGTTTTAATGTGTTTCCAAGCAGTTAGCTAACAAAATACCCTAAAAAAAACGGAAAAAAAACAAACATAAATGCTGCATAAAAAAGGCAACGTAAGGTGTGATGACGTCACTGGGGGCGACGCCATAAGTACGGAACGCCGTAAGTCGATGGCGCCGTAAGTCAGTGACCACCTGTATATATTTATATATATATTTTTGTCTTATTCAAGGTAATGTGCTCAGTGCTGAGTGGTGGGGCGGCACCCCAGCGCCCCCTATTGGCCAACGGCCAATGGACCTTTCATACACCTAGATGCAGTCACACACCACAATGGACATGGATACCTCACTTATGTTTAAAGTTATCCAGCTCATAAGAAGGACAGATAGATGAATGGATGGAGGGTATTTCCAGTTCCCCTCTTTGCTCTGCGACAGGGAACAAAAATAGAAAACGCACTCGGGAACTGTTAAAACTAATGGGTTTAGTTACAGAGTTGAAAATTGCCAAATACAACTTTTTACATCTCAGAATATTTATACATTTTGACTTCAGATTCATTTTTTTTTTTTTAAATTTTCAATACTAAATGTTAGAGATGGCTCTTGCGTCTCTTCATGGGAAACGGCTCATTTGGCTCAGCTCACCATAAAAAAACCTCTTTTGGCTCTCAAATGGCTCGTTGCTGAGTACTGCTTGTGAACCGGCTCTGGGCCAGTTGTTTCAGCTCCCAAACGGCTCTGCTGGACCCATCACTGCTACATGTGGACCGTCCTGGCAGACCGTTCTTAATAAAACTTTGTGTGTAACACTGCGGTCTGCAACACAATAATGCTGTGTGTTACAAGTATGCAACACTTAATCATCTTGTCTGCCAGAGACAAAAACAACAAAAGGAAGATTTTCTGGAAGTACTGTTCTTGTGCCAATCAGGAGGCAGCTTCTCTGAGCAGACTCGATTCAGTGTGAACTCTTCTCCGCGGGTACAAATCCGGAGGTTTACGGTGAAACCACCAAAGTGGGAGAAGAGCGGGAGAATAAAAGCATATGCTGCTCCCCCAGGGCAACTGAAGGCTTTGGCTAAAAATACTCCTCCAAATTTCTCAATCACACTCTGTCCTGCTGCGCCACGAAGCAGGAGCTTCAGAACTTAAAAAGCGTGGAGGAATTAACACAAAGAAATAGGCCGCCGCTGAAACGGGTGAAATGCATTCGTCTTCTCCCCACTTGATCATCCTCCCTCCGCTCCGCCCGCTTTCTTCAACCGTCTTCAGCCTTTAGAAAGGGAATTAATCCTTCTGTGATCGCTGCTTCACTTTTTTTTTTTCCTGAGCGTTTTTCCTGAGAGGGATGCTGGTGCACCATCACGAGGTTCAGGAGGTCGTGGAAACCGACTGTATACTCTCTGACCGCTTTAACGAGGAGGAGTAAATAAGAAACAGTTTCAATTAGAAATGCAGCCGCTGGCAAATTCTTTACCGTTAATCACTGAGCAGCTAATAATCTCTCCTCGAGGTCTTTAAATAAACAGGCTTTACTTTTATTTGCTAAAGTGAAAATCTTTCATCGCGCTGTCTCCAGAGCAGTGTCACCTGGTTTTGAGCTTCTCTGAATCTGTTGCTGTCGTACGGACGTTTTCTTTGCCCTGAAATCGTGTTATCTGAGGAGAATCGCTTTGTTTGTGCAGAGGAGGTAAACCGTACAACCGCTCCGTGCGAGTGTCACTGTTGTTTCACAGAGCACGTTCTCAGGCCCTCACACGAAGTCCCCGTTCGATCAAACAGCTGGTCTGGTGAATCTTACAGGGCAAACTGGCAGCCAATTACTTCACTCCATCTTTTTTGTTTACCCTGGGAGAAAATACGAGCATGCATCAACGTGGAGCAGCCTCGAAACAAATCGCTTTGTGACAAATAATGGAAGGAGAAAAAAAGAAAATGAAGAAGAGGGGGGGGGGTCTTCTGGCTGTCAACTAATAAATTAGTTTTCTGGAGAATTGTCTCAGAGCAAAACCATCAAACAGACACCGACATTAAACAGAGAGGAGGAGGCAGAACATGGTGGAAGGAAAGGAGGGATGGTTGTCCTCCGATAGAAAAGATGCACAATTATCTTCTCACTGTGAACGACTGAGGCTGCAGAACATAGTGCTGCTTAAATCTTGTAGTTTTACAGCGATCCCCTGGTTCTTACTGCACTCCAAAATAGTATTTGGGCTGTATCTTAGGGACTTATTTACATTAATGTCACTTAATAATTTTGGTTTAGTGAAGACAACTTACTTTTATGGGTTCAATTAACTTAAAATCACACATTTTATGTGAAATTAACTTTTTACTTTGAGTCCAAGTGAAACAATTAAGCCGCTTTAATGCAGCTTCATTAATACAGTCTGATGTGTACGTCTGACATTATGACGTGAACTTCACCCGAGACAGATCCCACTGTACCTTTTTGGAGTCCATAATGTCAAAAGTTAAAAAAAAAAAACAGAAAAAACTATACATCATCAATTTGATAATACTCTTAGTGAAATACCACATGCACAAATCAAAGTTTAGTCACTCTCTTCCATCTTTTCATGCTTTCCAGAAGGAGTGTGTACATTGTAACTAAAAAGATATAAAAACATTTGATTTGTGCACCTTATTTAATGTGTTGATTTAAATAATCCCCCGGGCTTTTGTTTATTTGTTTGAATTTTCTTTTAATAAAGATTTTCATTTTTTTTTTAAAGATGCCACTGTGCCAACCGCTTGTTCAACCTCCTTTTTTTCTGAGCATCAACTATCGATGAGATTTGGATTACAGTAGTCCCTCGCTACTCTGCGGTTTGACTTTCATTGTTTTTCAAAGTAAGACTGGACATGACACACAACTGGCTGATTGATGGATGAGCCACACGATCGACATGGATTTTTAAATTTAAAATAAATTATTTAATATTATTTAGCACCTCCTGCACCTGTCTGCAGCCCACAGGTGCAAGGAGAAGCTCCCTCCTGCAGCATGTCATGATCTCTGCTCTGCAGAGGAGAAGTGGGCGTGGCCAAGAGCACTGGCAGGTGGCAGAGTGCAGCCAAAGGCAGAGAGCTGAAAAAAAAATCATGGCATGCTGTGTCTCTTAGAGCGTTTAGACTTTACTAACATTGTTTAGAATATTGCAAGAGTGTGGGAAGGGTTTAAAAAACCTTATATATATATACAGACATATACATACATATATACATATATATATATATATATATATACACATGTATATATATATATATATATATACAGTATATAAAGGTGTTTTAAACACTTCCCACACTCTAAACAATGTTTCTAAACGCTCTAAAAGAGACAGCATGTTGTGATCTCAGCTCTCAGCCATCCTGCAAGCTGCCTTGGTCACGCCCACTTCTCTGCTCTGCAGAGAAACAGCTGATCAGCAGCAGGAAGTTTATTGTGCAGTAAGAGCTGCAGAAAGGCAGGAGGAAGCTTTTTTGCAGCTCTGGACTGCACTGAGGTGCAGCAGGTGTAAATAATTTAAATAATTTACTGTATTTTAAATAAAAATTGTATGCCGATCGTACGGCTTATGCAACAATCAGCCAATGTCCACTCTTATTTTGAAAAATTATGATAGAGCGAGTCTGTGATAAACGAACTGCGAAGTAGCGAGGGACTATTGTAAAATAAAACCATTTCAGAACTTTTAGGGCTGTAAAGAACTCGGTATGAGTCAGGTAACCAGAGCGCTCCTTCTGCCGTCATGGAACCACAAACATCAACAGTCTGAGAGGAACTCCGAGGTCCAGAAGCAGCAGAAGTGCGATTACCTGTTAAGATGGCCGCTGCAGACTCAGAAATCCTCATGAGTCATCTTCGTCCACTCAGTCTGCTGCTTCCTTAGAGAAACATTTTGCTGAATGTCTTCTGACGTCTGCGCTCTGAGACGACTTCTCTTGGGTCTTGGTGCTGCAGAAATCAACTGGATCACCTGGATCATTAATGTTCCATCAATGTTCCAACTCACATTGAACATTATTATTGATATTGTTTGACTTATTTCTTTATTTTAATTATTTTTCATTTTTTAATTTACCCTTTTTTTTATCCAGGTTAGTCTCATTGAGCCACGAGAACTCATTTTCAAGAGAGACCTGTTAGGGAGCAGATGGTGGGGGTTAAGGGCCTTGCTCAGGGGCCCAGAGTGGGTGAATGAGGGTGGAGGCAGGTGTGGGTGTTTCACCTTTTTCCACCCACATTTTTTGACGTTGTCGTACTGGGGCTTGAACCGGCGATCTTCCGATCACAGGCCCACCGTCTAACCACTGTGCCACCACTCCCCCTTTTAACACTTTTAGCTCTTTTAACATTTATGAACTTTTTGTGTGAATCTTTTTATCTGTTGCTGCTGTTTCACTTGAATTTCTCAACCATGGGACAATAAAGGCTGATTTTATTCTATTAGTTGGGTTCCAGACAACCAGTGTTTAGCAGGGTCCGGTGGTGAGTGGGGGTCAAAGCAGAGCATGAAAAAAACAACTGTAAAACATGTGCACGTTGAGCAGACCGCCTGTGAGAACACGAAGTCTTAAATGTGAATATAGGTGACTTCCTGCGACATGGATTGATGAGCTGTTGTAACTTTTCTAATAAGGTTCAGATTATTTATCTTTAGTTAATTGTGCCAGTCACACTGAGAGCACAGATCTCTTCTGCCAGGTCCTCCTGGGCTTGGAGGCAGCCTAACGTGCATGTTTCTGCACTGTGGGAGGAAACTGGAGTACCAGGAGAAAACACACGCAAACACGAGGAGAACATGCAAAATCCACACAGGAAGACCTCATGTCCAAACTGGGGGATGAACTCAGGGCCTTCTTGCTGTAAGGCAACAGTGCTAACCACTGAGCTATCGACTAGATGTTTATCTAAGGGTGGTTTCTTTCATGTGGATATTCATGAGAACCAACAGAGGTCAGTGCTGAGATCCTGATGAAACATACATCAGGTATCATCTGCGTAACCAATGATATAAGATACTTCCAAGCAAAAAACTGGACTTGGGAGGTGGTGTTCACCGCAGACAGGAGGAGTCCAAGCACAGAGCTTTGTGGGACTCCAAGCACAGAGCTTTGTGGGACTCCAAGCGCAGAGCTTTGTGGGACTCTTGCAGCCATTCATTCAACCTTTATTTAAACAGATAAGTCAGTTGTGGATTATCAGGTTCAGAGCTTTTTAATGTCTGACAGAAAAACGAGATGAATGCATTTGTTTCCTCTGCAGCCTGTGACTGTGACCCTGAAGGTTCCTTGTTGGGTCAGTGTAAGGAGGACGGTCGCTGCGAGTGCCGACCTGGATTTGTGGGAGCTCGATGTGACATGTGTGAGGAGAACTACTTCTACAACCGCTCAGTGCCGGGCTGCCAGCAGTGTCCTTCCTGCTACAGTCTGGTCCGAGACAAGGTGAGGACCTCCACCACCACCACTGAGGGAGCTTCACTCCTGCAGTGGTTCTGATGGATTAAAGTTCTGTTTGTGGGTCCAGGTGAACCAGCAAAGACAGAAGCTCCAAGAACTCCAGACTCTGATCGATAACCTCGGCTCGGGCCACGACATGGTCAGCGATAAGGCCTTCGAGGATCGGCTGAAGGAGGCAGAGAAGGCCATCATGGAGCTGCTGGAGGAGGCTCAGGCCAGCAAAGGTAACACAGATCCAAACCCTGCTGGATCTGGAACCACCCGGGTCCAGAGCGAATGATGTTACATAAATAGAGATGTCTCCATGAAACATTGTTGAGATGTGATGCTGGTTCTGACCCTGCAGATCTGGACCGAGGCCTGCTGAACCGTCTGAATGCCATCAACAACACGCTGACTACCCAGTGGAACCGCCTGCAGAGCATCCGCAGCACCGTGGACCATACCGGCACCCAGGCCGACCGGGCTCGAGACCGGGTCCGGGACGCTGAGAACCTGATCGACCGTGCACGGCAGGAGCTGGACAAAGCCAAAGAGGCCGTTGGCAAAGTGGTGAGTAGGCTGGCCGTCGTCATGGCAACCAGCACCGCAGGAGGCGCGCTAACTGATCCGGTGTCGTACCACAGGACATCAAACCACCCAGTGGCACCGGAGAACCCAACAACATGACTCTGCTGGCTCTGGAGGCACGCCGTCTCGCCGACAAGTACGTTTTCATCATCGACCGCTGCGTGGGACCAGAACCACATTTACCTGCTGCCCAAAGACCTCCAAACAGAACCTTTAACTGAAATCACTCATGAGAACCACGAACACAAGGCTTTCATTTAGCTGGTCATTTCAAAATAAAAGCACAAAAATGGTGTAGTTGAGGGATTCAGCTCAGCCGTCCTGACTTTCGTTCTGGTTTACTCCTTTAAAATGTTTTTGAACGGGGTTTGTCTGCAGACACAAGTTGGACGCCGACCAGATCGAGAAGATCGCCAAAGATGCCAACGACACATCGAACAGAGCGTACGAGCTGCTGCTGAAGACCTTGGAGGGCGAGAGCCGGACGAGCGAGCACATCGACGAGCTCAACAGGAAGTGAGTCCGGTCTGGTCTGGGTCAGAACCAGGCTTGAGTCTTTCTGTCCGTTAGCTGGACATCTGATGGAGCACTGGTCCTGAGGGTCTAGCCTCAGAGCAGTCGTTTTGTTGTTGTTTGTTGTTGCCTGATGTTTATTTTTTTCCTTTGATGATGTTTTTTTCCCCTCTGGTGTTGTTGTTTGTTGTCCTGTGTTGTTATTTGTTGTTGTCTGAAGTTGTTGTTTGTTTCCTCTGATGTTGTTGTTTGTTTCCTCTGGTGTTGTTTTTTGTTATTGTCTAATGTTGTTGTCTAATGTTGTTGTTGTTTGTTTCCTCTGGTGTTGTTTGTTTCCTCTTATGTTGTTTTTTGTTATTGTCTAATGTTGTTGTCGTTGTTGTTGTTTGTTTCCTCTGATGTTGTTTTTTGTTTCCCTCTGGTAGTGTTATTTGTTGTCCTCTGTTATTTGTTGTTGTCTGATGTTGTTGGTTGTTCTCTGGTGTTGTTATTTGTTGTTGTCGTCTGTTGTTATTTGTTTTCCTCTGCTGTTGTTATTTGTTGTCCTATGTTAGTTGTTGTTGTCTGATGTTGTTGTTGGTTGTTCTCTGGTGTTGTTATTTGTTGTTGTTTGTTTCCTCTGGTGGTGGTGTTTGTTTTCCTCTGCTGTTGTTATTTGTTGTCCTATGTTATTTGTTTTTGTCTGATGTTGTTGTTGGTTGTTCTCTGGTGTTGTTATTTGTTGTTGTCATCTATTGTTATTTGTTTTCCTCTGCTGTTGTTATTTGTTGTCCTATGTTATTTGTTGTCATCTGTTGTTGTTTGTTTCCTCTATTGTTGTTTGTTTCCTCTATTGTTGTTTGTTTCCTCTGTTGTTCTTTGTTTCCTCTGATGTTGTTGTTGTTTTGTCAGAAAAAGTCAACAGCTCAGAATCTTTTCACAAATTTTTAACATTGCATGCAGGAATAATGGAGGACAGGTTTCCTGACTTCCTGTCCTCTCTCGTGTCACTTCCTGTTCAGGTACGATGACGCAAAGAACCTCGCCAAGCACTTGGAGAAGCAGGCCAACCTGATCCAGGCCGAGGCGGAGGAGGCCGGAGACCAGGCTCTGAAGATCTTCGCCAACCTGACCAGCCTCCCGCCGTTTGACGCCACGCCGCTGGAGGTGGGCGGGGCAGATACGTCACATGACGCTCGCGTCCCCTAAAGGTCCAGCCTCACTGATGGCTGCTGTGTCTCCTCAGGAGGAAGCCAACAAGATCAAGAAGGAGGCGTCTGACCTCGACAAGCTAATTGACAAGACTGAGAAGGAGTACAACGAGCTGCGAGACGACCTGAGGCCCAAAGAACTGGAGGTCCGAAAGCTGCTGGACAAGGGGAAGAGCGAGCAGCAGGTGGGTTCAGAACCAGACCACCTGGTTTCACTGCAGCCAGCCGATATAAACTCCTCCTCTTCTTCACGTGTTCTGACAGACCGCCGACCAGCTGCTGGCCCGAGCCGACGCCGCCAAGGCTGTGGCTGAGGAGGCGGCCAAGAAAGGCCGGTCCACCTTCAGGGAGGCCGAGAGCATCCGGGACGACCTCCGAGGTATCAGACCGCTCCGGGTTCCTGTGTCCAGAACCCTTCGTGTTCCTGGCCCGGTTCTTTAGTGATTAGGATGAAGGATTTAATCTACGTGAGGGTTTAGTTTTTAATTTTTACTCTTATTGGACACGAGGAGATAAAACGATGCATTCAAAGACTTGATTTAAAGTCCGTTAATCTAGAATGATTTTAATAAAATGAGGGGTTTTATTAATTTAGACTTTTTTTAAACCTTTAATATTAACTTCAAAATATGAGCATGTTCCATCACTTTATTTATTATTTATATGTTCATAATCATAATTTTACATGTTTACCTCCTCTTTGAGTTGCTTTTGAAGTTTGTTTATTTTGTATGTGCAAACCAGATTCCAAAAAAGTTGGGACACTAAACTAATAGTGAATAAAAAGTGAATACAATGATGTGGAGGTGCCAACATCTAATATTTTATTCAGAATAGAACAAATCACAGATCAAAAGTTTAAACTGAGA
>JARVLU010001073.1:2904658-2919382 GCA_031762415.1 Simpsonichthys santanae | reverse complement strand
AACCACAGGCCCGGGGTCTGGGTCATCACTGCTGAGACGGGACAGGATGACAGAGTCATCAGCAAACTTTAACATGTGACGCTAAGATGCGTGCACGTAATTTACTTTTCACATTTTGGTGGATTTATTTGCTCCAACTGGCTTTATGATTTTTGCTAATCCCTTTTCTGTGAATTCTCTCCTTTATGTTTGTCTCCTGGACAGAGTCCTTTCTGGGTGGAGTCTGCATGTTCTCGTGCTGCGTAGGTTTTCTCCGGGTGCTCCAGTTTCCTCCCACAGACCAAAAACATGCATGTTAGACTGATGGTAACTAACTTGGTGAGAGAGAGAGAGTGAATGGTTGTTTGTCTCTATGTGTCCCTGTGATGGACTGGGGACTTGTCCACGATGTCCCCCCGTCTCTCACACAGTCCTACTGGGTCCTGCTGCCCTTGGGTCAAAATGAAGTACATGGCTTCAGCTTTAAGACTGAGGCTCTTGGGTCATTTTGACCCAAGGGCAGCAGGAGGGTTAAGTTTTAGACCCAGAAAGAGCTTAAAACTTCAACTTTAATCAAAGGATGTTTAACTGTCAAACAGTAACTTCAGTGCAAAAGTAAAAAAAAATAAATAAATAAAGATAACAAAACAACTGTAGGGCCATAAAATCAGTGTAAAAGCAGGTAGTGACAGTGAATGTGGCACGTGGTGATGAATCCTGAGCTGCAGCCGGTGATCAGGAAGACAGGCTGCTGTTTTGTTCACGGAGCAGCCGCTGCTTCCTGTCAAACATTTTCATTTGGGATGAGATTAAAATGCAGCCTGAATTTGGCTCAAGCGACAGAAGCGGCAAGACGAGATGTGCTTTTAGATCTTTAAGCAAATAAAAAAGATTAAAGCTGTTAAGGATAAAATTGTTACTGATCACTTTCTCGCAGTATTACAAAGCCATTTGTGTTGTTTTGTCACCAGAGGAAGACTTTCTGAAGTTCCAGCAGCTCAGCCTGAGGAACTCACTCTCATATTTATTCATTCACTAATTTAACAACTTAATATTCCCTAATTTAT
Source organism: Simpsonichthys santanae (assembly GCA_031762415.1). Classification (NCBI taxonomy): domain Eukaryota; kingdom Metazoa; phylum Chordata; class Actinopteri; order Cyprinodontiformes; family Rivulidae; genus Simpsonichthys; species Simpsonichthys santanae. Next base: position 2,918,336 of record JARVLU010001073.1, on the reverse strand, counting down.
TCCTCTTCAAGCTCCTTCTTGCTTGAACAATATCTTAATCACTTATCTGCTTGTGCTCATGTGTACAGAAAAGCAATGAGAGGAACCCGATCACCGAGCGTTTGAGTGAAATTCAGATGAAACCTTCTAACGGAGTAGACGTCCCTGCTCTCACACAAACGCTGTCTGTGCCTTCACACCTCCTGTGCTCTGCCGCCTCTCGTTCTCGCAGAAACACTGATGGGATCGCACCTGCCTGGCGAGGAGAACAGCCTGCTCATGGACACGATGACACTTGCTGCGCTTGTAACGTGGAGCCAAACTGCTTCGAGGGTTTGAGTCTCAAAGAAAATGCACGGAAGAAAAAACTGAAAAATACACAGAAAACTGGCAACAAAATGGTTTCTTCCCTGGTGCTGGTTGTCACTTACATCAGAATTACAAAATATTAATTCTGGCTCTAATCAAATCTAGTGGCGTGACGTTTGGGTTGTGTCTGATTGTGTTTAAACTCCACCCTCCTGAAACGTCTGAGCAGGTAGAACAAAGAGGAAAACTGGTCCTATCTAAAGATGCTACTACTCTTTAGTGGCAATTTTAAATCCACTGCAGAAATGACCCTGTAGATGATCCTTTGTGTTTCTGGCTGGGTCTGTCGGAGGCGTACCAACATATGACCCATGGCACCTGGGGACCTCAAGACTCACAGTCATGAGAAATGAAAAGCATCATCAGTGTGGTCACCGCTATGAAAGCTGATTTGTCCATTTGCATCTCTGGAGCCCACACCAAGGCAGAAAGACATCAGCAATGACTCAATGGGTGCTGTCCATCAATCTGGGAACGGTTGAAGTGTAATGTTCAGAGAAAGGATCTCATTTTCAAACTACAGGCTCAAGTTAGCAGGTTAAAGGTCAAACCAGAATGATTAGAAACAAAAGTGCCTCATCTGGCAACAACGTTTTAAAACAAAGTCATACAGCAATCTACAGCAATGGCCTAGACAGGCAACATAACCTTTGACCTTGATTTGTGACCTTGACTTTGGAGCTGCATTGATAAAAAAGTGTGTATGACGCTCCATGTGGTGATGATGCATGTGTGTAGGAGGTTTTGTTCAACTGTCTTGAGCAGATCAGAAGTTACGGCCCGGACGAGAGGAAGTTTACAGACGGACCGAGACGATAAGAGCATGTCTGCCTTGAGACGAACACATGAGAAGCTGAACAAGAATGACTCGTTCCAGAAGAAAACCTCTTTAAAACAACATGGTGACTTAGGTTTCATCTGAAGGAACATCAAGACTTCTGAATCAAAACGAGACCACAGTTAAAACGTTTACCCATAAATCACACCAGCTGTCAGCACGGTGGCGGACGTCTGATGGTGTGGGCTCCATGCAGTCATTGAGTCGACCATGAACTGGAGTCAAATGTAAGTCCGTCCGTTCAAACTGGGTCAAGATCAGTGTTGCCAAGTCTGCTTGTTATCAGCAACTTTGTCTTATTTTTTTCTAAGGTTGCTTGTAAATCTTGTGGGTCGTGGGGTTTTGAACATGAAGTTGCTTATTTGGGCTCGTCTTTCTTTCCGAGTGCAACTAGTTGATTATCTCCCAGCGCCGCACAATAAAGTAAAAGACGAGTGGTAGTTGGTAGTTTGTCCCTTCTGCGCCCCCGTTTCCTGTTTATGGCTCCGCCCAAGTTGGCGAGGCGACAGGCGCACACTCAAACACTCATACTGTGGCCGACCACCAGGGGGCTCCACTCACACGCAGATGTCAGGATGATTTGTTTTTAAAAATACTGTATGTAGAAAAAATATGATGTACATACTGTATTTGTAAAAAGTATTTTTTATCAGAGCTTAAAAGTATATCATTCAAAGTGTTTAGCATAATTTTGCTGTTATTTATGTGTAATACCACAATAAATGTGTGTTTATAGTGTTTAAAAATGGCCTCTGTTTTACACAGTGTGGTGGGTTGCCAGATGGGCTGTTTTGGGGCTTGTTTTCATAGAGCTGGTTGCTTGTTTGTATCAAGAGATCTGGCAACACTGGTCAACATGCAGCAGGACGATGACCCAAACACAGCAGCTACTCTAAAAATCTCTTTTCCCGCGACTGTAAAAATGAACGAACGAAACACAATTTAGTAAATGCAACTAATGTTTGGCACAAAACTCTCCAAATGGCCACCGGTTGCCATATTTGTTTTTGTAACACTCACACCTGCTGCTGCAGGTTTTACTTCTGACAGTCCAAGATAAATGAGGCATCACTCTGGGGCACAGTTCAATCTCTGGACCAGAGAGGTGTCAAAATCTAAAACCAGGAAACTTTTTTTTTTACATCTCCAGTGACGAGTTAAACGCCCTTGAGCAAGGTGCTTCACCACAAACACAATCTGGTGCAAACTGGCAGCAGGTTCTGGTCATACTGGGCAGCCTCCAGGTCTCCACAGCTGTAACGAAGTTACCATCACGGCTGCCGCTGAATGAAAGTCAGACAGGAACAAAAAGCCTGCACTTCCAGCTAAATGCTAATGTAATTGTTGTGTTTTTATCTCGACGGTGCGTTTAAGGGTGCAGGTTGTGCAGCAGACACATCTCTGTCTCGACTGTAGAAGCTTTTACTGAAAGCAAGCCGTCTTCGTCTGTTACTCGCCCCACTTAATGACCAGACCCGTGTATTTTCAAGCTGCACGGCGCAGGACGTCGTGATGGGAGAAAACTACCTTTAATTTGTTTGGTCAGTGAAAAGGTTTATATATAGAAAGAATAAAAGGGTGTCTGTCCCTCTGCTCCATTCTGTCTCTGTGCTTTGTGAGGAAGTGGAGTGTGCCTCCATCAGCAGTCTTCAGGCTGACAGGAGGCCTCTGGAGTGCGTTTTGTCCGCTCGACGCCACCTCCTCTGCTGACAGCCTTCAGTTGCCTGGAGACATCGCTGGAGACACAAGCTGTGGTAAATGAGCAGGTTGTTGATGAAAGCCCACGACGGCTTCACGCCGCCATCTGAACACGGCGCCACTCTCACGTCCTGTTCGCTGCTAACAACAAGTTGCAGGCTTTTTTACACCGTGCACGCTAATTTTCTGCTCTTCAATAAAAATAAAAAAAATATACAAAACGCAGCGTTTTCTGCCAAAACGTGTCTGCTTGATTGGGATGAGGGACGTTCCTGCTATTAGCAATGCAAAAGAGTTGCAATCTGAATTTTAAAGCAGAGTTCTGCAGAGATGGAGCAGTCTGAGGTGTTTAGGTGGCACCACAGGTCTGCTGTCAGAAGCTCTGACATGCTGATTGACGAGGATCGTTTACTCAGAAAGCTGCAACTGTGGCGTCGGGGAATTATCCTAGATTGTTTGGAAAAACATCCAAAAGTTGGTTTTGTTGTAAAACAGCTAAATAAATCCAGTCATTTTATATTTAAATTAACAGTAAATTTCAAATATGTAATAAAAAAAAGTATTTCTTCCTGAACCTTCATCAACATGATGTGTAAATTAAATGTAGCTCTCATTAAACAGAAGATTTACCAGCATGAGACTAAAACAGCCAAATAAGCTGTTTTATATGCTCACATGAACTACACAGAATTCTTGTTTTTACTGATAAAAATAATACGAAGACGTGTTTTTTTAATTAAGAACCTGAGCCGTTAAGCTCAAAAGTCTAACACGGCCTGTGCTGAAGATCAAAATCTGATTCAGATCCTTAAATAAAATTTACAAATCATTGCTGAGACACGAGGCCGCGGTGGCTCAGTGGTCAGTGCTGCTGCAGCTGTTGCTGCTGGTTTGAGCCCAGGTTTTGTCAGGAGGGGGATTCCAATGAGAAAACTGATCATTTTTTTTATTCATGTTTGCTCGTTAGGTCCCCTTCAGAGGAAGAAGACAAAGAACAATCGACAAAATAACTGCAAAAAATGTTGCAGCTTTAAGTGAAACAGTAAAAAAAAAAAAAAAGATGCTATTAATACTAAAAAGATTGTAACCTGAGGTGGAAGGGCTCCACTGATGGACACATATTTAAAAATATTTGGACCCACTTTAAAGTTTGAGAACAGCCAGACCCTCCTGTGGTTCTCAGGTTCTCACATCTCAAAGAAAGATGCTTTTTTTTTTCTGCCTGTTTCAAACATCAATATGTGGGATGGGGGGTGGGGGGGGGGATATTTCCATTTCAGTACATGCCCCATGGCGTGACCCTTTCCCTGCACTGATTTATTAATAGGATGCAGTCAGTTTACTCATTATGGAGGCAGGAAGTCGTCTCTCTGAGACACGTCGAGTCTTCTTAAAGTGACTCATCGACTCTCAGAACAAATCAGCATTTAGCTCCTTTAAACCTTCAACAGAGAACAAATTAAAACTATAATCCATTTGTTCTCTTCTTGTTTCCTTTAAAATAATGTTATGCTTGTAATATTTTAAATTCAATGTTTTAAACTGACACATTTTACTTTTATTTCATGTATGTATGTAGTTATATTTAGAAAAGCAATCAATTTTAGACCTTTTACTAATTGATAACATGTAAGTTGGAAAATAAATGACGATGTGTTCAGGTTTATTTACAAACTTCATTTTTATAACAGCTAAAGTCAAAAGTAACAGCTGAAATTTGTCTAAGAAGCCAAAACTGAATTATTGAAATTAAAATGATCAGAACAAAATCTCAAATTAGCAAAACATTACAGCTTGAATTAACACAATGAATACAAAAGTTCAAAACCAGCAAAACAACAGCTAAATGCTAATATCAATGACAATGTAACTATACGGCTCAAATTAACCAAACAATAGCTAAAAGCTAAAACCATCAGAACAAAAGCTAAATGCTAAACTAACAAAACAACAGATATAAATCTAAATCAGGTTACAAGATGCTGAAAACTAAAACCAGCAGAAGTGTAGCTAACAAGTAAAACCATAGAAGCCCAAATTAGCAAACAGTAGGCTAAGCCAAAACCAGCAAAACAGTAACTAAACCATAGCCAAAAGCTTAATAGAGCTAAATGCTAAAGCAGTAAAACAACAGATAGAAGCCAAAATTAGCTTATTGGTGGTTTAAAGCTAAAATCAGCAGAACGGCTAAGATCTAAAATGAGTAAACAGCAGAAGTCAAATATAGCAAAATAGTAGCTAAAAGCTAAAATTGAAGCTTGTGGTTAAGAAGATCATGAAGAGAACAGAGTTGAAAAAACTCGAGTCGATCTTAACATTTTAATGAAAATAACGTAAATAAAGTAAAATAATTTTAAAATGGTAAAAGCTACAAAAATCAAAATTCATAGCTGTATCTGAAACTTTTGATAATTTAATGACTAAAATTAAGAGCAGGAAAACAAACTATTATAGGACCTGCAGCTGATACAAAGAATGAAAACATTCAAGTTCTTCTGGACTCGAGTAAATAAACGTATTTCATGAACCGGTGCTGAAACAGAACCGCTCCAAACCTTTGACATCCCTCACAGCTGAGGAGCAACTCCTCAATGAACACAACGCCTGTTTGAGCCACCGGACGTTTGATGCCGCTGTTAGGAGCCGGACTCTGAGTGGGAGCTTTCAGGCGTCACCACATTTCTGGAGATGATCTAACATCTGGAGGTTCGTCTGCTGGAAACTCACAGGCCAGGAGGCAGAAGATGGACCTGCTCTGTCCAGGAGGTGCTGGAGGACAGAAAACCATCTTCAGCTTTGCCACTGAAAGCCAAAGGAGGCCTCTTTTTTTTTTTTTTTTTTTTTTTTTTACAGGCTCCGCCATCCAACTGTTCCTCAGTCTGTTCAAAACTAACTTCCTCTAAAAATAACAGCAAAGTGTGAAACACTTTCAGGCGCACGAGCAGCTTCTGACTGTGGAAGTGTTGCAGGTTGAAGCTGCTCTCCAAGCTTCTTCTTCCTGCAAGCCTCACAACACAAACTGACATTTAGCTTTAACCAACAAACTCTCTGAGCAACATTCAGACTAAACGCTCGCAGCACGTGCAGTCTGTGTGCATGTGTATCTCATTAACTGTAGATAGAATCACTGGATGAACACCTTTAAGAGATATCTGGGAGTTTACCTGGTTCGTAATGGCTGCCACAGTTAATGACGTCAGAAAAGAGGAAAGTGAGTATAACTGTTATTTTACTAATGTTAAGATTTGGTGTGACAGCTGCTGAGCCTCTTCAACACATTTGAACAGATTTAACACTTGATCATGAGCTGCTGCACAGAAAAAGATGAAAACAAGACATTTATGAAATATTCAGAGCAACAAGTCCACCACGTTCACACGTCCTGCAGCTTTTGATGCTCAGTTCTGATCTTTTGCCTCAGATCTGATTTTTTTTGTTGTTGTGTTTATTCATGTTTTAGTTTAAGCGTGACCTCCGTCAGACTCCAGTGTGAACAGTTCTGCAGCGACCCGCAGAGGAAGTGACGTCACACGCAGCACGCTGTGTTGCATGTTGGCATGTGGAGCTGTTGTGCAATCAGAGCCAGTTCAGTTATTATCTGGCAGCACGGTGGCACAGCAGGTAGAGCTGTTGCCTCTCAGCAAACAGGTCCCTGGTTCAAATCCCGGTCCGGAGGCCTTTCTGGGTGGAGTTTGCATGTTCTCGCCGTGCATGCGTGTGTTTTCTCCAGGTACTCCAGTTTCCTCCCACAGTCCAAAAACATGCATGATTAACTCTAAAGTGTCTCTAGGTGCAAGAGAGAGAGTGAATGGTTGTCTCGTTTGTCTCTATGTGTCCCTGTGAAGGACTGGACCCACGATGGCACCTTGTTCTTCTTACTTGAATTTCTTTGCAGTGCTGGAACCTAACATTACACTTATGCTGGGGGCCGTGTTGCCAGGTAGCACTGTTTGGAGCCATATCGCTGCCAGTTAGCGTGGCTGCATCATCTACGGTTATAACACGTCCTGCTACCGCTGCACTTTCTGTGCACGCCTCACATTTCAGCACGGACCGTGCAGGCAATATCTGCAAAGCGACAGAAATATTACCTACAGTAATAACCGTCAACGCCAAATGAAGACCGTATAAAATGACAATTTAACGTTAACGCTTGCAACGTGAAGTTATTGCAAGTTGTCCCCTGGGGGTCATCAACGTCTCTGCCGAGTTTATCACCAGTCAGTTCAAACGTCTCGTTTGAGGCTGCGCTGTTAGCACATATAAGCAAGAAAACAAAGTTAACTCTGCTTTTTACTCCAACAAAGCCATATATCATCTGATCCTTAATCACTCTTCAAGAGGGAGGAGCGTGGATGGATGGATCAGAGCAGAGTTTCACAGGAGCTGCGTTGGAGGGCCGCTGGGACTCCGAGACAGAAGTATATGCTAATGGAAACACAGCGCTAATCCATCACCAGGTCTCTTCAGAAAAAATTACGTCAAATTATAGCAACACCCCCCCCCCCCCCACACACACACACACACACACACACTTTGGCACTTTAATCTGGCTCCAGATGGGGACCCTGCCGATCAACAGGTGGCTTCTCCTCTTATGAACCTCCGTCCCACCGCTGTCATCCGAGTCTTTAGAAACAATGCTGGACCAGAAGGGCCAGACATCCCGGTGAAATACGAGACGGGCGTGTAATTATGATGGAGCGGGTGCACGTGCACGATTTCTGTTTCACAATTAACCACTCACTGAGCCTCCGTCACACCTGTCTCTGTCTTCTGTCTGCGATGGTAACAATAGGCTGAAAATGAGCTGCAGGCAGCCTCTGCATCCAGCTGTTCACAGCTCAGCTGCTTCAACTCGTTCTTTTCTTACAAATAAATGAAAAACACTTAAAATATGCAGAAACTCGTGCTACTGTGTAAAACTGTCGTATTAGTTTGGAAAACACAAGTTTTATCTGCTCACAGTTGTTTCTCTGTTTGTCATTAGCTTCAGCAAACTGTAAATTATTTCAGCTGTTCGTCAAAACATTCAGCTTGTTCAGGACACTGCGGCTAATTTTAGCTTCTATCTACTTTTCCCTCATTTGAACTTTTAGCTGGTTTTAACTTGTAGCTATACTACCCATCACTGTAGGTTACCAGAACAAGTTTTGGCATCAGGCTATTAATTTACAATTTTTTCTTTTAGCTAATGCTTTATTTATTTTACATTTTAGCTACTCTTTTGATGGTTTTAGCTTTTAGAAAATGTTCTGATCATTTTAGCTATCAGAACTAGTTTTAGCTCATTGCAGCATTTAGCTACTCTTTTGCTAATATTACATTTTATCTGTTGTTTTTTTTTAATAGCTTTTAGCTACTGCTTTGCTAGGTTTTAGTTATTATTTATTTTACCTTTTATCTACACTTTTGGTCATTTTAGCTCTTAGCTACTGATTTGCTATAGTTTTATCAAATGAGCTGATAATTTTAGTTATCAGAACTAGCTTTAGCATTTGGCTACAGTTTTTCTAATTTTAGCTTTTTACAACAATTTGATAATTTAGCCTTTTAGCTACTTTTTCTAGTTTTAGCTTTTAGCTTTGTTTTTGTTAAATTTCAGCTTTTATTTACTGATAAGGTGGTTTTATCTTTCAGCTACTTTTATACTAGTTGTAGTTTTTAACACTGGCTAGCTAATTTTAGCTTTAAATATGTATCACTAGTCTGAGCTTTTAGCTAATGTTTTGCTTATATGGACTATTTTCCACAGTTTTGCTCTTTTTGGCTTTTAGTTACTCATGACATCATAATAGCTTTCAGCTACTTTTCTACTAGTTTGTTTTTAAAAGTGGTTTTCTAATTTTAGCTTCTTCTATGTTTCACTAGTCTGAGCTTTTAGCTACACTTTTGTTTATACTGACTATTTCCCACAGTTTTGTTCATATTAGCTTTTTGTAACTGTTTGCTAGTTGTAGCTTTTAGCTACTTTTATGATCATTTTAGATTTTAGCTTTTGTTTAAATAGATTATTCATTTCTAGTTTTAAAATTAAGCTACTATTTTCATATTTTAGCTACTGTTTGGATCATTTTAGCTTCCATCTACTGTTTCCTAACTTTATGTACTGATCTGATGAATATTAGCTTTTAGCTTTGGCTTTATTTGCATTACTTTTAGCCACAGTTGTGCTCTTTTTAGCTTCTATTGCTATTAGCGTTTAGCATCTGTTTAGCTATTTTTGGCCCATATCAATTAGCTTGTTTGTTTTAGTTTCAGCTACTGTTCTTCTAGTTTTAGCTTTTCTCACTTTCAAACTTCAATAATTCAGTTTTACGTTGCATGTTCACAGAAAATACTGATCTGCTGCTAAACAATCGTTTTCATTTCATCTGAGTTTTTGTTTTTATTGTTTTCTGCACGTAAACAGCTGTTTTGGTTTGTGCGTCTTGATGCGTGCATGAGGACACAGAGCGTGTTCCCGTTAAAAACAGCTGATACTTCCAGCCGAAGCCCGAGACGCCCTGCAGTCAAAGCTGTAGATGAGGTTATTCCCCCGGCGGTGAGCGTTGTGTACACACATCATCATAAAGTATCAAGTCTACCTAATCAGGGTGGTGTCGGCCTCCGTCACACAAGAGCAGAGAATTCTTCATCCGTCTTGCAGCCGAGGATGATGAACTCTGATTGCTTTTCCCTCGTCTCTCCTCCATCACTGCAAATTCATCACGCTGACAAATCGCTTTCTGCGTCCCACGTGGGTGTCGGCGCAATCAAACCGTAATGCGCGAGCTAATCGACCCCAATCAGCACCTGGGTTCTGCGCGGGGCGAGAGCGGGAGCAGGTCTGAGGTGTCTCCTGGTGGATTAGGTGGAATCTGAATGGAGAAAATCAAACCAAGAAGGTCCACGAGGCCTCTCCGTGCACAGAAGCATGACTCGAGACGCCGTCGAAAGCTAAGCGCTCATCGACTTCATAAATAGACAGCGTGGCTCCGCGTTTTCCATTCCATCTGTCAAATACGCTCAAATAAAGCTGCTTCTTCCTTCACTTACTGAACCTGCGAGTCCTGCAGACCCCAGAACTGTTCAGACACGTGCCAGCTCTGTCACGACACGTCACAACACTCCTGCTCATAAATCATCATCCAAAAAGCTAAACGCAGCCGTACTAAAGATAAACCTAACTTCCTGAAACTGAAGGGGTCAGAGGTAGGATCAAGTGCTGGTCAGTGACTGACTCATCTGAGCTGATGATCCAAATCCTCGTCCTGAATCAGGACTCACGAGTCTGAAGTCTCAGTTGACCCGGATGCTGCACGTCTTCTGACCGTTTGCTGAAAAGTCCACGAGTTACCGGACTCGTCAGAAAAAAGCAGCTCAACCTCAGATGAACTGAGTCCAACGAGTCGTGCATTCATTGTTCACATCCGTTTCACATGCGCACGTTAACATCTGATTAAATCTGTTTTGCACGTTTGACGCTTGTGTTCTGTTTATTTTGGGCAGCTGGGGCGTAGAGGAGGGAGATGCAGCGTGATCGATCGGGTCATTGTGAAGTGACTCAGATGAACTCAGATTCATCAAACAAACTCCAGTGGGACGCTCTGCGTCCGCTGACGAAGAGGACAAGGTAAAAGAATCTTGTTGAAGATGTAACATTGGAGGGTGTTGCTGTGGACAGGGACGTCCCCTGGACGGGTTGTCCCTGCGACCTGGCGCGATAAGTTGCTGAAAATGTCTAGATGGACAATCAGACACTGTCTAACTAAACAGCTGATTATTGATCTTGGTTGAGAAGCTGTTTTCTGTGTCGAGACACGAGTCTCATGACGTCCTCCGTGAAGATCTTTTGGAGTTTCTAACCCGCTGTCCATGAAACGATTCATGTTCGAATGAACTGACGTCAAACTTTGGTTAAAATGAAACCATCAGAGTCAAATTCTTCTGTTGGTTGAAGAGTTTATCTTCAGTCTGGTGGTGACAGCTCCAACACTGACGAGGAACCCTCCTGCTGCCCTGAGGTCAAACTGACCCACCAGGTCCCAGTCTGAACACTGAAGCCTTGTGGGGCAGTTTGACCTCAGGGCAGCAGGAGGGTTAAATATGATCCGCCTCATCTCCAGGACACAGTTAAAAACAGTTTTTGCTTCATTTTAAAGTGTTTTAATTGTTTGTGTCTATCAAGAGTCAGAGGAAAAGGTTCAAATCCCACCTCTGACACTCTGAAGCACATTTTTTATGTTTGTATCACTGCTCCTCTGCAATCACTCCAATTAATGGAGCCCCGAAACTGATACTGGTACTCATAAAAACACTGTAATACTTTGAAACAATACCCTTTGTACACTTGTTGATGCAATTTCATTTTTCACTTTGGAAGTAACCGAAGATAAAACATTTTAAAAAATGTTCGTAGCTTGAAGACGTTTTAAGACAAACATGAATGACAGACCACAGTCTGCCGTGTTCTTAAAGCCACTGGATGATGTTCAAGAACTTAAAGCACTCAGTGTGGGCAAGTACCAAAACTGAACTACTTGTCTTTGGTCTGAAAACACCTGTCATCATCTGGACGCCCCTCAGTCTGATACTCTTCAAGAGGTCGCCAAGAGTCCAGGGTGGAGCAAATGAGGCTGAGACAGGTGTGAGTGTTTCACCTTTTCCACTTTTGATGTTGTCGGTCCGGGGAGTCGAACCAGTGACCACAGGCCCACCTTCTCTAACCTCTGCGCCACCACTCCCCCCTTTTAAACAATCAGTTACAGGTCAAAATATGTGCTGGGGATGACTCTCAGCTACTACCACCCCATGATTTGGATCAACATCTTTAAAACTGACTGACCAGCTGTGGCAGCCATCTTGAATTAAGCTCTCTCAAAGTTAATCAGTTGTAAAAACCCATAAAATTATTATTTTCATCAAGTTTCATTACAATTTGTCAAATGGTTCTACAGATATTTTGCTAACAGAGTCACAGATACATACAGAAACATGTTTGTTTATCTTTCCATGTTGGTAATGGTGATGAACTGAACAGATGAAGAGACTCGTATCTCACGGTTTGTCTTTAACAGAAACGTTCCTGTGGAGAACTGAACCTGCTCCTCTGACGGAGTCCATCGTTTTGGAGAACCGAAGACTCGTTCCTCGTTCAAGACCCTTTTCCTAACAACGAAAACGAGTGATGGAGAATATCAAACATGCTCGAACGCCGTCAGGTGTTTTTCCCAAACTGAAACTTTTAAAAACATTTATATTTTTTACAGCTGCGGCGTCTCTTGACTTGATCCGTTCACAGGTGGAGCAGCTTCAGAAACCTCCATCTCAGCTGAGAACTTCATCATCAAGCAGGCGAGGGAAACGTATTTGCACCGTTGGGCTGTCTTCGTTCTCTCGGGGAGGCGACGGGGAGGCTGCGAGCGAGCTGAAGGGTGTTGTTGTGCAACGACTGGACGACGGGAGGAATGGAATAAATCAGGTTTTGATGTTTGTTTTCACTTCAGCCTCCTTCACCAGATAAGAAAACTGTTTTTCATTCTCTGCAAGGAAGTCGAGCTTTATTTAGCCTCAAGCTGGAATAAAATCTGTTTTTATTTCAGTTGCACCACCACTGGAAACAAGACTATTTTAAAATATACCAGAGATTTAACCGAGAATGGACATCCTGGACCTGCGGCCGGTTTAATCTAACCAGGTGATCCGACTTAACTAATCCCAGCGTTAAAGACCCTGTTTAGTTGAACTACAGAGCTAGTTGTCATCTTGAGAGCTCAACACGAGTTTTCTGCTGCCAGATGTGCGCAGGTGTGTGAAAGACAAGTGGAGTTTTCGTCACGCGACTGATTACAATCAAAACCGGGTGGGTCTTGAAGCTGAAGACAACAAGCAGCACGCCGAAGCTGCTCGCCTGCCGCCCCGTTCCATCTTGAGTTTGTTTAAAATTTACTGAACAATCTCACACGTGGTCCGCTAACGTGGAGAAGCTGCGGCAGCCGCCTGTAATTGAACTGGCTCCAAACACTCATCTGTTCCAGACGTACATCCAGTGATTATTTTCTGAAAGTTTGGTTAAAATCTAGTTGGCCAGGAGATATTTTACTAACAGCCACGCAGCCGTGTCTGCAACAGGTCATGCAGAAGTTTCAGGTTAAGGTTTTGCTCAGTGAGACGTGGAGTTTGTGTTGAGAATCACTCTGAGCTGCTCCCACACAGAGTTTTAGCCACACATCTGCACAACTGGTAAAAGTACAGTTGTATTTGCTTTGCAAGGTGGCTGCGGCAGCCATCTTGAATCAGGTTAGCTCCAAATGGCTAGACGTGACATTCATCATCATGTATTTCATTCCAGCTCTGCAGGAGTCTCCTGAAACTGAAACATGGATGTTTTACTGATATTTTTAGATTATTAATTTGATAAAAGCTTGCATCGAATCATGACTGAAGATAAAACACATTCGTCAGTGAGTTGACTCGTGTGAATTAGATGAATGTTGATGTAAATTTGAACAAACAGACACAAAATGAGCCCGTCTGATGAACACGCTTCTGTTTATGATGAATAAATTGAACGATGGAAAAATGAAAAGAAAGAGAGCTAACATCCATTCCCCAAACTTGACAGAAACAAACTTTAGAGGGATCAGCTTGTGTTTTTACGAGGAACAAGCATCAGTTCTGCAGAAAAATGCTTGTACCGTATTTTTAGAACTATAAGGCGCACTTAAAATCCTTTAATTTTCTCAAAAATCAACAGTGAGCCTTATAATCTGGTGCGCCTTATGTATTAATTCTGGTTGTGCTTACTGACCT
>JARVLU010001073.1:2822947-2835079 GCA_031762415.1 Simpsonichthys santanae | reverse complement strand
ATATATATATATGGTCACTCCTGGGTAGAACAATAATGCGATGATCTCAACACGCCCCACCCCCACACCTAACATGAAACTTGTGTTAAAGCTTCTACAAATGGAATTATTCTCATTTAACTTTTAATTCACTTGGCTTTCTCTTTATTGATCTACATGATATTTGATTTTTTTTTTTTTCATTTATGTATTTTAATATTTTAGATTTTAAAGCTGGCTGAGGAAAGAATATGCTAAAAACAATATTTGACTTGAAGTACTTTATCAGGTTTAGATCTCAGTTGGAGACTGTAATATTTTAGATTTTTTTTTTTTTTTTTTTTTTTTTTTTTTTTTTTTTTCACACTTGGTACAAGTTCACAAAACAACAAGACACTGCAATCCTAAAACAATATGTACTATTTTTGTTTGGCATTGCACGAAACAGAAAAATAACCTTCAGAAGTGAATTACATTTGTTGAATATATTGTTTATATAACGACTGGTAATAATCCATTTATATGACCTGACATTACCAAAGTCTATTTGGTACTAAAATACTAGAGTGTTGCATTTTAACACATTGGAAATGAGTTGTCCAACCAGATGCATCACACTTCTGGATGTGGCACCTTTTTATTTTATTTTTTATTTTATTTTTTATTTTCCCACAGACTTCACAAAGGCTCATTTTGTGAAAAAGTAGTCCTCCACACAACCTCCCACAACAGTGCAACAACACTACTCGATTGTCTTTCTCACTGATTCTCCTGTTTGAATGGTGTTGAATGGGGGCCCAAAGTGCAATTCAAAAATAGACAAAGGAGACACGTCAGACCATAACTTCATGCACAACTGGTTTATCAACATTTAAAATGTAAAGCCTTTTTTCATTTATTTAATTAATTAATTTATTTATTTTTACTGAGATTCATAATTTTGTAAAAATAAATACACTTGTTCTGTCATGCTGACTGTCGAGTAGAAAACAAAACACATCATTTGGGTAAGGATTTATAAAATTATGAAATAGCCAGTTTATGCCCCTCCTATTGTTGTGGAAATGAGATGGCAAGCTGTCAGTTATGTGAATGAATAATGACAGTGAGCGAAAGACATGATGAGAGGAGTTGTTCTTTTGATACCAGCAGTGAGAAGCAAATAAATACTGTTAGCGTAGACAGGATGATTTATCAAAAGAAAATAAAGAAAAAATACTGGTAAACAGCTTTCAGCTAATATGCATTTTTCTCATTATTTTTAGATTTGTCGTCTGTAATGTGTGTGTCTTTTAGAATATCAGAATCTTAAATAATAAACTTGACAGGTCTGCTCTTTTTAAGTATATTTGGCATGTTACATGATAGGCAGTAGTTTGACTTCTCTGGTCTTGCAAGTATTCTCAGTTTTTAGCACCACAGATTGATACAATTAAAAATAAATTATTAAATGGGAATATGCCTCAAAAAGAGGAACTGTATTAAAAATGAGTTTGAAAAACTCCAGACCTGAATAAATCAATAATGCTAGTATGGACTATGAAAGCATTCAGCTTTCAAACACTTTCTCAATCCTGCAGGAGTTGTATTCACCAATTAATTTGTAAAATTTTGAATTATACCTTTAGGCATTTAATACAAAATGTCAAAGGAATTGAAATGGTAATATGTTGTCTAGAAAAAAAAAATATGAAAAAGTGGTGCATCCTCTGTCCAATTTAGGTAATTTAGCATTACCAGAATCCAGAACTGAACACCGAAAGAACAGGAGACAAGAATAAAACATAGGTGAGTTTATTTACAGATTTCAGGAAAGACAGTGGACCAGGCGATCTGCAAAGAGGAACGACTGGTGAGTATACCGGTTTGATTCTTGAAGTGTTGGCTTAATCCTTATCCTAATAATGAGAAATAATCCTTACTTTGATTTCAGATTTTAGGCTTTGAGGGAGGCCCAGATGCTCAGGGGAACAATCAGGATCCAGAAGTGAGTGGAGCAGGTATTGAGATGTCAGGAATGGACAGGAAGGTGCAAAGTCTGAAAAATAATTTGTCCAACTGGACTGGTGCTCAGAGTTAGTCAGAGGAATCCAAGAGTCAGAATAAGGAACCTGGAGACAAGGAGCTCATAGCCAGTTTGTAAGGAGAACAGGGGTAAGTTAAATAACTGAACAATCAGAGTTTTTCGGGTGTTGTCAGTTTAGTCACGATTGACTCAATACTTGAACAGTGACCTGAAGTCAGCCAAGGCCTTAAGGAAGGGTAGAGCCTATGAGGTGATTGGAGTCATGTTGTGGATCTTCTCTCTGGCGTGGGTCGCAGGGACTGTGATGATATGTGCAGCCAGCCTTAAGAAGTAAGGTGGACGTTCATCTGAACCTGCAGATTTTTTTAGGATCAAGACCTTTTAACAGTTTATTTACCTCACTAACTGAGAACGGAGAAAAAGAGAAGGTGTGATTAACTGAGGATTGACTTGTAGGAGGGATTTGATTTGTAGAAGTTTGTTTATTAGGTAAAGTGGCTGATTTTCCATTAGTAACTGCAAATTTATACAGCAAAGCAACATATTTATGGATTTTTCCACTTTAGTAGACATGTTTGAACTGATGCAACTTATAGGGCGGTGCGACATGTACGTCAGAAAATACTGTACTTTTGACTTGGTTTCAAGCATGTGTAAGCCTGTTCTGCCCTGGCAAGTAAAACTCGGTTAAAAAAAATCTCCTGTCATCGCGTGTGGCTCCTTTGAGTAAGATGATGTGAGGATATTTTAATCCAACAAAAAGCTTGTGGTTTGAATGAAACTTATATGAATGGACTAAAACAACACTAGACTAGAACTAATGTTGTCTTTTGAAATAAATGTGTTTTTCTACAACAGAATACTTTGTCATGGTGCAATATTAAACCAACACATGTTACTTCAACATTTAAATTTGTTAGAAAAAGCCTTATCTTCTTGAAAATGAAGTATGTAAAAACTGCCATTCAAGACAAAATAGCATAGATGACTCCAACACCCAGACAAACTGACCTCCAAAGATAAGCTGAGATCTAATTTAATAGGAAATTTCATGGAAACGTTTTTTTTCCATGTTTGTTCTCATACCTTAATGTTCGTAAAAGTAACTTAACAGCTGGTTTGTTAAACCATGGTGTAGTATAACAGAAACATCAAGCGGTATGCCAATGCCCCCTGTCACTGAGATATTTGAATAGTGAATGATGGTCACTTTCAAGAGGAGTGCGTTTCTGGACTGGAATTGAACAGGTAATGCAAACCTTAATGAGAATGTAACAAGATTAGCACTTAAAAATAATTATTTGTTTGCTCAAAATTATAGCAAAGGTGTGTCTCAGTCTAACATTTCCGTAATAAATGCACTTTGATGGTCAGATCAGCTGTATTTCAAAACCTGGTTTGTAGAAGCAGGAGTGCACAGAAGGATGACTCACTGTGCATGTCTTCGTAATTTAACAAGACAGTTACCTAAAAACAATTATTTGTTTGCTCGACTTTATAGAAAAGGTGCATCTCAGTTTAGATTTTAATAAATGTACTGTAATAATATAATCAGATGCAAATCAACAGCATTTCAAAACTTGATTCAAGGGAGGACTCGCTGTGCATTTCTTTGAAATCTAACACAATAACCACCTAAAAACAATTATTTGTTTACTTAATTTTATAGTAAAAGTGTGTCTCAGTTGAACTTTTACTTAATAAAAGGACTTTGACGGTCAAATCAGCTGTATTTCTTGTTGCCTCGGTGTTCCGGGAGCACGCAGACAGGGAGGCAATTAGGACGGAGGAGTCCTGTGCATTTCTTCAAAATTTAACAAGATTAACACCTAAACAATTATTTATTTCCTGGAAATTATAGTAAAGGTGTGTCTCAGTTGAACTTTTACTTGATAAATGCACTTTTATGGTCCAATTAATTGCATTTCTCTGGGGTGGTGCAGCAAAATGAAGCTGATTTGACAGTTGCTCCAGGCAAGCTGGAAGAAGGTGGCAGGCTATGGCAAGCCGACTGTGTCATTAATAGTCACTTTTACCTATTACGTGAAACAACGGCATGCCATACTACTCTAGTGCCATCTAGCAGCTAAAAATGATAGTGTTAAATATTTTCAATCAGAATGAATGAAAACAGTCATATCTCAGCCAAAAGTTGGTTTATAAATACTGTATGGGGAAAAAATCCATAGATACGTCACTTCTGTGTTGAAGTTGCAGGAGATATAAATTATGCATATAAATAAATAACTAAATAATGTGACTTATAAGTAAAAAAAATATGGTATTTGCACCGGACAGTGTGCGGGAAGTGTTTTTATAATACACGCTTATCAGCTCCTCCGAGCTTGCAGACTCATAGGTGACCTTGGAATTCCAGCTGCAGATGCAGTATCAAATCAGCTCCTCGTTCAGCTCTCTCTGCTAACTCAAACACATGGTTCATGGGCAGTTCATGGACAGTTAACCTCAGTTAGTGATACACATCCTTGACCAAAATTCTCCTGACACTTTTATCAGACCAATAAAGATTTGCAGATTGAACTACCACCACATCAAACTATGTACAGGTGATCTCAACTTAAACTGAAACAAACTTCAGATAATTTACCACTTTATTTATTTGAAACACATTTTCAAATTTCAACAGCCATCCATTTATTAGATTTAAATCAATGTAACACAAGTGTGTACATAACAGGGGATGATTGTTCAAGAGAACAAGATGTTACTGCAGCAAGTTTGGTTTGATGACTTAACTTAGAATTTCACAGCAGCCCCTTCATCCTTTTATTATTTGTTGAGTTGAAACAACATGCTTGATTTTACAGTGTCACGACCTTCAGTTATTTCTGTCCATAAAACTGCTGCAAAAATCCACTTTAAAGTGGAAATCTAAAACACAGCTATTGCTCTCACGCAGAAGCTTTACAGCTGATGGTCAGTCATAAACAAGAAGGGGTTTCTTCTTCTTCTTTTGCTGTATCATCTCTACTTCAGAGTGTCCAGCTGTGTGAGCATGTGCTCTACAGTTTGTCTAAGAGCTGGTAGACAGGCTGTGATCATAAATCTGTCCAGCTGTAACCACGGTGATTTACACTTTCAGAGAAACCATAAACATCCGCACTGAGCGGCCCTCTGCTCTCAGAAGGCTGAATTAAGTGGTGAGCGTAGAACTTTGTGTGTATCCTCCCTCGAATGTGTGTGTGAGAGTTTTCTCAAGGACATCCCTCGCTGGAGATGAGAACCGAGTTTTGTAATTGGCTGACGTTCTGTGGGGGGTGATTAATCTACGGTGGTCCATTGGCTGTGACGGCGGAGGGGAGGCGTTAGTGCAGCTGGTCAGTTAGCTGCTGTCAGCTCTCTAATCTGGAACATTCTTCAATATTAGGTGGAGGCTAATGTCAGATAGAGCGGTCAAACTGGACTGCTGGAGTTCCTGCCCTATCTCTCAACGTCTTTGTTGATTATTTGCTCAACTGTTCCCTTACTGACAGAGGTAATTATTTAATTTATTCAGAGCTCCCCACAGCTGTTCATCCTTTCAGAGCGACTCCACACTAACACTAATATTTTGCTAAACTAACCTTCTCCTCAACCACCTTCAATGACGATGATCCTGTGAATTTCTCTGTGCATGTTTGTGTGTCTGTTAGCAAAACATATCCTAAATCAGGGCTATTCAACTAAATTCTTCAGGGGGGACACAGTTACTGAAAGCCAAGAGTTCAGGGGCTGGACATCCAGCAGTTGTTGTCATTAAGTAAGTTTGTTTTATGGTTTAAAATCTAATTTTATTAAAATGGACCCATTGTTGGGCCGAACTGAGTTCACCTGTAGGTCTGACTTGGCCCCTGGGCCACCAGTTGAATGGCCCTGTCCTAAATTACAAACATATTCTAATAAAACTCCAAGAAAGTAATCAATGAATTTACATTTACAACTGATTAACTACTGGAGTCAATCCAAGATGGCCACTACAGCTGATTAGCTTTGGCCAGCACACAAATGGCTACAATTTAGTTAAATTTACAGAAATTGAGCTAAAGTGAAGTGTAGTAGTAGCTGAGAGTTGACTTCAACACAAATTCTGAGTACTGACACATTTCACAGTATCGTATGAGATCGCTCATGCATCAAATAAAAGGTTTGACTGAAACATCAACATGATGTGATCTTAGACTTAAACTCTAGCAGCAAAGGCAACGGGCAACATGCATTCCTTCAAGAAATGCTACTTTAACTTCTTCTTTATCAAACAGTATGCAGCTAAACGTGTAACAGTATAAAGCCTGTATTTGTATAAAACAGATTTGTTTTTGCTTTAACTATTTGCATCATATAAGAAGCAGTTTGTATAAAATAAGCATCAAAAGGAGCAAGTGAAAACTGCAAAGGTGCAACAAAGTTCAGTCAGGTCATATGGACAGTTTCTTTTGTTGTTGTTGTTGAGATGTTTCATCCTTTATCCAAAGGACTTCATCGGTCCAAGGAGCCACAAACAAACTCAATCCCACAAGAAGCACACTCCCATACTGGACCAACCAGTTTGCTGGTGATGGGATGCTTTCTGGAGTCCTCCCTCTCCCCCGTCAACTCCTCTGAAGCAGCCATAGCCAAAGTGGTTCAAAACATCAACGTTCAAGATCAATAATCCAGGTAGATAATCTAACAAAGCTCAGTCATGTCATCTGGACTGTTTCTGTTTTTATTTTGTGTGCTGCTTGTGGGACAAAGTTTGTTTGTTGCTCCTCAGATTGAAGAAGTCCTGTGGATGAAGGATGAAACGTCTCAACAACAAAAAACAAAAAAAGAAACTGTCCAGATGACCTGACTGAACTTTGTTGGATTTTTTTTCTACCTGGATTATTGAGCATGAACTTTGATTTAGACAAGGTGATAAAATGAACAGATGGGACTTGGGGGAAACCAGAACATTTGTAGAAAAAGACAACATGTAAAGCAGATGTCCATGCAGGGAAACAAAAGGAGACAGAAACTCTCAGAAGTGTGTTAGCGTCTCCTGAGAGGATCACAGATTTGAGAAACAAGTGACCTTGCGTTCATCGGTCTGCCCTTTGACTCTGCTGGAGGCCGGATACTTCTCTAAAGGGAAGAAACACACACGTCTGAGCGTTGTTGAAGTCCTCGGAGGAAGACATATGTGTGCTCCCATGACCTCATTCACACCTCCACATGTACACATATGAAATAACTTGCAGCGCAACAAAAAATGTGTTTTTGACAGCAGTCCTTTTAACATGGGGGTTCCACAATACACCATAAAGGCTTTTACTGTTCAGCCATGCTGACACTCCTTTTCCCAAAGGCGCTCTTTCTGTTTTAAACTAGACAAGCCTGCCTTTATCTTGTCATAAACCAAACCATATATCTAAAGTATTTTATACTTTGCTGTGGATATTTCAAATTAAATACCTGAAATGCAAGGACCCCTCCACAGCTACTTCATATTGTACAAGATTTACAATCACATCTTTTGTCTGAAATTTGTTTAAAAAAAACGTTTTCTCCATTTTTGCCCAACACGTAACGCAATCATTTTTAGCCTATCTGTGCATTTATTTGTAACGCTTGCTTTGAAATTTTATTAACATGTCTACATCTCCAGCATTTCTTACCATTATATGATAAACTATCTTTCTTTAGAACGCTAGCAGTAAATGTGGTGGGCGACATGCATTACTTCAAGGAATACTAGGCCTTTCAAAACTGCATAAATGTCAGTTTTAGAAGTTTGATATTTGTGGAGAACAACTGTAAATATCCCCTGTTCATATATGAAATATATACAGGTGGTCCCCGACTTACGGCGCCATCGACTTACGGCATTTCGGACTTACGGCACCGCCCCCAGTGACGTCATCACACCTCATGTTGACTTTTTTTATGCAGCATTTTATGTTTGTTATTTTTGAGGATATTGTGTTAGCTAACTGCTTGAAATACAGCTAAATGGCGTTCTAAGTACACTGTTGTTGTGTTACATTGAAAAAAAAAAGAAAAACGTGTTTAAAACGACGTTTACGGCCGCCACGTGGGTTGAGCTCCGACTTACGGCAAATAAAGTTACGAACGCGCCGTAGGAACGGATCTCGTTCATAAGGGATCTCGTTCGTAACTCGAGGACTGCCTGTACACTTCATTGGTATTTGGTACCATTGCCCTTAAACTGTTTGACTTGGGTCAAGCGTTTTGGATCTTCTTCCACAAGCTTCTCACAATATCCTGATGCTGCTCAATAACCCAGGCAGAAAAATCTAAAAAACTTAAGTCTGGTCCTCTGGACATTAAAAAAATAAATACAGTAAATGCTAGAAACGATTAGTCTTTTATCCAAAAGACTTCCTCAGTCTGAGGTGCTGTATTCAGCTCAGTCTTAGAAGGTGCTGTTTATAAGACTGAGCGGAATACAGCACCTCAGACTGAGGAAGTCTTTTGGATGAAAGACTAAATGTTTCTACAGTTTATTTTGTATTTTGAATGTACAGAGGACCAGACTTAACTTTTTTAGGCTTCTCACATAGTTGGCAGGACTTTTGGCCCATTCCTGACAGAACTGGTGGAACTGAGCCATGTTTGGAGGCTGCTGTGCTCGCACATGCCTTTTCAGCTTTGCCCATAAATTTTCGATAGGACTGGGATCAGGGCTTTGTGATGGCCGCTCCAAAACATTGACTTTGTTCCCTTTGAGCCACTTTGTAACCAGTTTGGCCATAAGCTTCGGGTCCTTGTCCATTTGGAAGACCCATTTTCGCCCAAGCTTTAATTTCCTCTATGATATCTTGAGATGTTGCTTCAGTATTTCCACATAATGTTCTTTCATCATGATGTCATCTATTTTGTGACATGCACCAATCCCTCCTGCAGAAACTCTCCTCACAACATAATGCTGCCACCCCCATGTTTCACAGTTGGATGGTGTTCTCAAGCTTGCAAGCTTCCCCCTTTTATCTCCAAACGTAACGATGGTCATTATGGCCAAACAGTTGAATTTTAGTTTTGTCAGACCACAAGACATGTCTCCAGAAATTAAGATATTTGTCCCTGTGTGCATTTGCAAACTTTAATCTGTCTTTTTTAATTTATTATTATTATTATTTTTAAGTAATGGCTCCTTCCTGGCAGAGTGGCCTCTCAGCCCATGTCGATACAGTTTCACTCTGACCAGCTTCAGCCAGCATCTTCACCAGGTCTTTTTACTTTTGTTCTTGGGTTGATCTGCACATTTTGGACCAAAGCACGTTCATCTCTGGGTCACAGAACTCGTCTCCTTCCTGAGCGGTATGATGGCTGGACATTCCCATCTTGTTTGTACTTGTGTATAGCTGTTTGTACAGATGAACGAGGCCTTCCGGCATCTGGAAATCACACCCAAGGATGAGCCAGACTTGTGCAAGTCCACATTTCTCTTCCTGATATGTTGGCTGGTTTCTTTCTACTTTCCCAGGATGTTACACAATGAAGCAGTGTGTTTCAGGTGTTCCTGAAATTACATCCACAGGTGTGTCTAACTCAGATGTTATCAATAAAACGATCAGAAACTTCCAAAGACATGACATCAAATGTCCCAAATTGTTTAAAGGCATAGCAATAGTGTATTTAAACTTTTGACTTTGAAGAAAGTAATAAAAATTGCATAAAAAATTATCTCATTATTCTGGCATTTTGAATAATATATATAAGAAACAAATTGTTAATCCTAAATTACCTAAAACAGAAAAAGTTTATTCTGATTTCACGTCAGTGTGGAAAAAAAAATACATATGTGTCTTTTTAAAAATGTATATAAACTTCTGGCTTCAGCTGCATGTTCCAACCCTCACCTATGGTCATGAGATCTGGATCACAAACAAAAGATCAAGATTCTGGATCCAAGCAGTTGAACTGAGCTTCTTCGCAGGGTGGCCGGGCTCTGCCTTGGAGGTAGAGTAAGGAGCTTGGTCATCTGGGTGGAGGTTGGAGTAGAACTGCTGCTCCTCTGCATCAAAAGGAGTGTTGAAGTGCTTCAGACATTTGATTAGGATGCCTCCTGAACATTTAATTGTGGAGGTTTTCCATGCACTGAGAAGAGACCCCGGTGCAGACCCAGGTTCACTGGAGAGATACCTTCTCTGGCCTGGGAACACCTTGGAGTCTCCCAGGAGCCGCTGGAGAGTGTCTCAGAGGAGAGAGAGGTCTGGGTTTCATCACTAAATCTGTTCCCTCCATGACCTGACCGCAGATAAGTACAGTAGAAGAAAATGGAGATGTTACCAGAACAAGTGATCATCCTGTTCTGCAGAAGACTGTGAACTGATTAATGCAGTATATATATATATATATATACGGTATATATATTTTTGTGGATCACAAAGGAAATCAAGCCAAATGTAAATGATGAGAAACAAATTATATAGTTTGAAGTTTTTATACACTTCAAATTTCAAACCGGGTCATTCCACTAAGGTATTTTCTTTAGACCTCAGTGTTTAAAATGTCAACATTTTAATATTCTGTGGCTTTTAGCGACCACATTCATTCTTGATATCAGTGTAGTAATTAAATGGTCACCGTGCTGTAAGTGGGTGGTCAGTGACATAAGCAGTAATGGCCCACTGGTTACAGTTTTCTTCCCACCAAATGTCTCACTTCAGAGCCTGTCAAATAAACAGGATCTCTGTTGCTTTGTTTGCTTTTCTTGGTTTCACAGCTCCACTAGGAGATTTAAAAAAGTGTGACTTCACCCTGCTAAAAGGGAAAACAATGTGCTAATTACGGTGGACCAGCAGTGCTGAAAGTCCAGACAAGTTCTCCACAGGTGTAACATGCTGTGTCAAGCTAACATGTCAGGTCATGTCACGTCAAAAAGCTTCTGTCGACCCCTCGGCACGGTGTCCCATCGTCTTTCTTCCATCCGTCCATCCATAATCTTCTGCTTATTCTGAAGTCAGGTCTCGGGGGCAGCATTTTGAGCAGAGAGGTCCAGACTTCTCTTTCCACAGTCACCTCTTCCAGCTCTTCTGGAGGGACTCCAAGGTGTTACCAGGACACCGTCTCTCCAGTGTGTCCTGGGTCTTCCCGGGGCCTCTTCCCAGTTGGAGATGTTCGAAGCGCCTCCCCAGGGTGCATCCTTACTAGACGCCCAAACCACCTCAACTGGCTCCTCTTGATGTGGCGGAGCAATACTGCAGTGCACCAATCTGTCTGTCAATCACACGCTCCACTCTTCCCTCACTCGTGAACAAAACCCAGAGATACTTGAACTCCTCCACCTGAGGCAGAACCTCACCCTCGACCTGACCATGGTGTCCCATCGTCTCTTGTCTCATGTGATATACAGGAAGTCATTTCTTTCAGCTGCTTCCTTCTTCAGGGGTCATCACAGTGAGCAAACTCGCATGAACGATTTGGCAACTTCCTTTATGCCAGATGCCCTTAATGACGCAACCTGGGCTCGAACCCACAACCTCAGGGTTACAAGACTGGCACTGACCACCAAGGCGATATTTGGAATTTAATTTTGACACATTATTAAATTTCAATTCAAGTAAATTGTTAATAGAACTGCATTTTCATCACCCTAGCTTCAAGGTCACAGTTAAAACAAGGATTTTGTTATAACTTCTGATCCATTTGAGATTTTAAAAGAAAACTTGATACAGATTTGTTCTACCACTACACAGTGTGTTGCATCAAATGTTACACAAGGTCATTGTCTGGACCATTGCTATACGGCTGTATTTCTGTATAATAATTAATCGATGGGAGTAAAATGTGCCGTACTCTTGTTTACATTCGGCAGAGATGAAGACAGTTGAGACGGAGTCAGAGTTGGTCACAGTTTCTTGGGTTATGGCCTCATCTGTTGATCTGTCTGTGCGATCAGCTTTAAACTTGAGTTGGTCCTGGTTGTATCAATTTTAAAAAGTAGATTTTTCCATTTTTGGATGGCGGCCGTTTGTTTTGGGACATTGGAAATCTAAAGAAGCTGGTGTCCCAGCAGCTCCCAGTTCTTGGCAGATCTGTGCTCCAGTTGTCCGTTTGGTGAAGCACAAGTAACACACACACACACACACACACACACACACACACACACACACACACACACACACACACACACACACACACAC
>JARVLU010001073.1:2812125-2822847 GCA_031762415.1 Simpsonichthys santanae | reverse complement strand
CACACACACACACACACACACACACACACACACACACACACACACACACACACACACACACACGTGCTTCACAGCGGCTGTTTAAAGCTCTTTAAGTTTTGAAAATTCTTCCACACAGCACACATGCTGACAGTTTTCAGCTGTTATTGTGGCACAGCTGATGTAAAACAGCCAAATTTAATTTAGCTGTACTCCGCTGTAAATCTAACAATAACTTGATCCGAACTGTGTTCTAATACTTAAGGACACAGCTAGTGATTGTTAATGTTATCCTTCACAGCACAGTACTGTTATACACTTTACCTGCCTGTTACTATGTGAGGAAACATCTTTTGATTGATGCAGTTTGAACTCTACTTTAAATCAGCTAAGGTGCTGTTAAAAGCATGTCAGTGTTGCTGATGGACTGAAACTGTCTGCAGTTAGCAGCTAATGAAACGTGTTAATTATACGTGTGTGACTTGCACAAAGCACCAAGTCTGTCAGTGTCTGACATGGTTTTTATAATGCATGTCTTTCCAGATACTAAGCTGCACCAGCACTCCTTTATTAGCCCGATCGTTGTGCTTTATGGGTCGTCTGTTGACAACCGAATGGTGTTACAGTACACCCCAAGACCACCTACCAGAGGGGCAGACGCTGTGAAGCCTGAAGTCTTCCTTTCAGGTCTTCATTCAAACCTGTGGTATGTCCACTCCAGGATTAAGAGATTCTTGTCTACCCTAGGCTCAGGTGTGTGCAGGGACAGTGGCTCCTGTTTAACAAAGTACAAAAATCATTAAATTCTCCAGCGTAGAGCAGCAAGTTTCACATTTAATCGCTACAAAGTGTGATTTTATCAGCTCAAAAAAATGACATTTACACCTGCAAATGTAAAACCAGAGTAAAGAACATCATGCTGGACCCAACCCATCCAGCTCATAAACTACACACCCTTCCCTCAGGTTTGAATATTGTGCAGCCTCAACGCTCGAACAAAAAGGCTGAGGAGCACGTCTTCCCCGAGGCCAAGGCTCATAAACTCAGTTTATTAGGCTGGACTTTGTTTTACAATGTACAGCACTGTTTCTGTTTTAGCTCCATGTGTATTTTTCATTGAACAAAATATAACTCAAACCCATTTTACAATCCTCATTAGCACAGGTAACAATAACAGGAGCATTCTTACATCTTTATTTTCCTACTTTGTTCTTGCAAACTACACGCATAGCCAATTGCTGCTTTTTAAAAAGTTCTTGAAGTGGCCAGCATCAGCCAGTAAATCTGTCCACGTCTGGTCTGAGGAACCAGTTTTGTTTCACAGACCAGACCAGAGAAACTACTGTTTCAATCCAGGACAATTCATGAACAAGTTCTGTACTTGTGATGCACCGACTCCCTGTAGGTCGGGTGGTTCTCCAAAGATTTGTAATAAATTTGATGAAGTCTACACCTGACGTCTGTGAATCAGTTTTTTGTTTTTCCACGATGGTGTCATCCTTTTACTATTTTTAAATTTATATTTATGGAAAGCATAAGGCTGACAGGAAAACAAGATTATAAAACAACCCCAACAAACTCTTGTCTGATGGTTTGGTGGTGGAAACAGTCATAAATTTGTCCAATTTAAATATTGGTGTGCAAATATACAGAAGTGAAGCTAAAATAACACTAACAGCAGTGGTTTACCATTTCCTGTTATTGACTGTGTAGTATTCCTGTAGTGACTGAAACTAGGTGGAGTACTGAAGTTACATGGAGATAATAAAAAGTACTTTATAATTTGTTTATTCAGCGTTACTTCTACTCTCATCTACATCCACTTTGATGCTTATTCTTCATGTGTAAAGTCTGTCTGGACTTCACCAGCTGAAGATGGTGCCCAACGGGACAAACTATGTAAATCCTGATCTTCTGTAAACAGTCTGCAGCTGATGTCCAATGTTCTCCGTGGTAGTAAAACACGGTTTACACTGCAGTTAGCTCTGAGAGGAGACACGGTGACATAAATTACATCGGGCTTATGTGTAATGGTATGTGCTTTATAAACAAACAAAAAAAAAAAACATAAATGTTGAATTTCAACAAGGCCATTGCAGTTCAGTGGTTTTCCTTTATGCCCTTCATCCTGGTAAAGTTTTCTTATTTTAATTGTTCCATTTTAATATATAAAACCGTAAAAGTTATTTTTCAAACATCTGCCCTCGAAGGACAAATTTGCCTTTTGTCACAGGTTTCTGTTAACAGTGTTTACAGTACGATAATGTTAAAATATTGTTCACTCATGCAGGAAGTACATTTTACTACTTGTGCTTGTTTTGTCTCATGACTTTAGAAACTCATTTACATCCAGCTGTGAATTAAACTCATTCTGTGACCCCTAACATCTCACACTGTACAGTAATCACAGTCTGCTGTCAGTTCAGATCAGGACAAACTGATTAAATTATATTTATCACTTGAAAAACTGTTGGTTAGTTAAATAACACAAAATAAAGAAAACAATTTCTAAACTGAAACAAATTTCAAATAGTTTTTTTTTTTTGTTGTTTATTTTGTCTTGAAGTTAACTTTAACTTTTTCCCTCTAAAATGTGTTTAGCTTTAAACGTTGATGGTATTTTTCCACCTGAATAAAGTCGTATTGTTTGGTACGGAGCAGCAGCTGGACCTGCACCAGGTCTGAACTCCTCCGGGGTTTGACATCAGTGCAGCTGGAGGGAAGTTTAAAATAAAATTAAAAAAACTCTTAAGGTTGATTAAATTAAAGTAACTCTCCACTGGAGGATGGTTTGTGTAGAATATTAAACTTCTGATGCAGCGAGTGTCGTCTTCAATCAATAATTGATGATGTCCCATTTTTTTCCTCATTAAAACTGGAATATTTTCACAAACAAATGCTTTGATCCTGTTTCTGTTGCATTTAGAACAATCTGTCCATCCATCCATCCATCCATCCATCCATCCATCCATCCATCCATCCATCCATCCCACTTTCTTTACTCGCTTCTCTTTTGAGAAGCAGTAGTTCTGACTGTGTTTAACCTGAACTGTTTTAAAAGGCACGATGAACGCTCTCGATGTGGTAGATCGTCTTGACCTCAGACGTTAAAGCAGCAACAGATTCTTCTCATTTACTGGACGCTCTATTTACATGTTTCTGTCTAATTCCAACGTTTTTTTATGGTGTTGCTTTTTATCTTTACATTTTATATTACAGTTTATATTCAATACTTCCTCTATCAAATTAAATTAACATTATAAAACCATCAATGGTCATGCTAAATAATTCAGGTACAAAATCCGACAAAGTAAAGTCACGTCCTCTGGATGGTTAAACGTTTCATCCTTCATCCAAAGGACTTCATCAGCCTGAGGAGCCACAACACATTCATAAGTAGCACATTCACATAGTGGACCAACCAGTTTGATGGTGATAAGATGGTTTCTGGAGTCCGCCCTCTCCCCCATCGACTCCTTTGAGGCAGCCATGGCCAAATTTCTTTTCACCTGCCGCCTCCATGCCATTGTTTTAGACTAAAGTCATTGTGATAAATGAGGACGTTGTAGACATCTTGTTCAAACCTAATAATAAAAAATAGAAATAAATAATAATAAAATTGTAGCCCTAGTTATTACAAAATCTACTCAAGTTCTTAAATAATTTTGTCGTTTGCTGTCAGGCTGCTTCGATATGATTCAATCTGTGGGACGTGTGAGCGTTTTAACTAGCAGCTTGTTCTTCTGCTCAGTGAGTTGGTAACAAAAGAGAATGTGTCTGCATTAATTACTTAGAAGTTAGAAGATAATTCAGGCAATAATAGAGATACTCAACTTTCATTTATCCTAAACTACGTGTTACATTTGTCTGCTACTGTAAGGTGCAGGATAATTCTAGTCATTACTTTGTGCCAGCAGAATAGGTAGAACAGTGAGATTCACGGGTCTCACGATGTCCTCACAGACTTCATAACTGCTCATCCAGCCAGAAACAAACATAGTTTTCACTCCATTAGAGGATTCATGCTGAATCCCTTTGGAATCTGTCAGCATTTGCTCTTATCTATAGTCTTTCTATACTCCCTTTGTCCACCTCTCATTGTCAGGCTGGTTTTTTCCAGTCACTCAATACTCAAAAGCACAAAAGTAATTTCTTCTGTTCAGCTGAGTGCGACAGGTTTGCTGATGGTATTATATTTTTATGATAAAACTCTTAAGAAAGCCTCTTGCCAGATGCTGAAAGGTAAACCTGTGGTTGTATTTGAACACAGCCAGAATAAAAGTAAATTTCACTTGTTTTTAATGAAGTGGTTTGTGTTTTAACGTGTTTCTTACACACTGTGTTCTTCAGGGTTTCTCTGTTTTATAGCACTCTGAAGTTTGCTGATCATCTTTGACAGAACAGGTACTTGCACGTCGTGCTGTTCTCGACTCATCAAATTAAATGCTCTTTTCAGGTCACATCAAACAACATTTGCACTGTGGATTGTTGATGCCTCACCAGTAAAACTGCGTCAGCTTGTTGCTGGTTTGGACTCGCTGCCAGTGTCTAGAAGTTCTTACAAGGCCTGGACTTTGCTGAAACGATTAAAAAAGACCGATCAAACTTCTGATGAATTATCTCTGCTTTGAAGCTTGTGTCAGTGTCGAGCTGTAAGAAACAAAACCTTTGTTCCAGTTCAAGGGGGAGAAAACTTACGACTAAACTTCAGGAAACAGATGAATAGATAGTGATGTTTGTGTTTGAGAGACCGTGCACTCTTTGAAACAACTATCTGATGAAACTGTAACTGGACGGTTTGATTGTGCTGATATTTTGTTTTAAAGACCAAATACGGGCTTCAGCCACCTGACCAAAAATAAAACGCTGCTTGAGAAAATCTTTCCTACTCGTGATGTGTGTGGGCAGAGAAGGGTGTGCGCCGTATTGTTTTCTTTTCGATGGGAGGAAATCCTGTAGTAGGCTTTAAATAACAGCCTGGTAAAGAACCACAGTCTGCAAGTGGTGACCAGGATTCAGTGTCAGACAGGGACAAAACATCTCCATTCTTCATCATAAAGATCATCTGCAGTCATGCGTCCAGATTTAAGTTGCTCTTACATCTCGAAGCAGCAGACGGTGCAAAGCAATGAGTTCATCTGATTTGCTCCAACACTGATTCTGTTATTTCTGCTCTCCCCTGCACATTCCCAGTTAATTTTCCTGTTCTTCTACCAAAAAGAAGTGGACGCATGATACAAGGCAGTACAGCAGATCCCTGTGCGCCTCGAACAGGAACTGCTGAGCAGTGTTTATGTCCTGAGATCACAGCAGGAACAGTAAGCAGAGATGTCAAATTTATAATTGTGAACATTGTCAGCAGAAAAAGGTTTAGTGTCCTGGAAAGGGCAAGAAGAACATTTTCCATGTGCTCAGCGCCGTGTTGGGAGTTGCAGTCTGAACATCTGAGTCTGATTACACATGAATGTGAAAGGGATTGAGCACTTCATTAAACTGCCTCAAGACTATTCACATGAAAGATTTTTACTAAAATGCAACCTGATCTATTTTTATCCCAACATCATGGATTATTCCTTTTATCTGAACCATTCCTGATATTAGCTCGCGCTCAATAAGATTGTCAAAATGCACAAAACGGGTTTCAACGATTCACAATGTGAGATGGTGTTGCTGTGCTATAAAAGAAGTCGGAAAGTGTTCGCTGTAGATGGCTGGGTTTGAGTGGGCGATACTCTCCTGAGGGATATTCCCTGTTCTGTGTCCATAATAAGCAGCGACAGCTACCTTAAGTCACCCAGCAGAGCTGCTGCTGTGATTCTGCACAGACAAATTCAGCAGGAACAAAAAGAGACCATAGACAAAGACCTTACATGCAAAGCACTACATCACAGCAGGCAGCCCGTTTCATTGTTCTGGAAACGATGCGCTTCAACTCGCCTGTTTTGTTCAGACACATTTGTTTTGTCCTCGGTCTTATGGGGAAAGACGCATTGTAATGTGAGCAGAAAATGTTGTCCTTAAAATGTCTTATCTTGTAAGAGGACGGACACTAGCTGGGTAGGGTGAGTTTAAAAACAGTGAGTCCTGAACAGTGTTTTTCTTTTACAGTTGATACAAATGACGGTAAAACTGAGTTGAATCTGAGCAGGACTTTATGGAGGCTTCAAAACTTTATGGTGGCGCTGCAGATTTGATCCAAACGTGTGCTTGTAGAGGGAAAGTGGAAGTGGTTCCAGTCAGGAGGACATCTTTGTGAATCACAGCCTCTCTATAATAACCTGTCATTTCTGCTCCTGCTGGTTGGTGCAACCTCCCGTCTCTGTGGCATCATGCTCTTTAACAGTTATTACTTTAGAAGACTGCCCAACGTTAAGTCTTTTAATGTCCTTCTTTTCTTTATCTTATGTTCTGATGGCAGCTGCTCTATTCTGAAAGGCGATGATAATAAATTTATTGCAGTACATTCTTGTTTTGATAGATTGACTTTAGTTAACAGTTTTTTGAAAATACAGAGTTACTATTGAGCACTGTAAGAACATGAAACTGAGTTGTTTAGACTAAAACATGCAGAACACTAGATAAAAGTCAAAAGGTTCAAAATATTATCTAATAAATAAAAGTAGAGAAAGACAGGCAAAAGGCTGGCTAAAAGTAGCACAAGACAAAAAACTGAGCTAGCATGCTAAAGCAAATTTTATTTAAATTGAATCTGTTTTTGAAGGAAATAAGAGATTTAAATGTGTTCTTGAGTTAAATGTTTAGAAAAAGTATAAAAGTTGTAAAAAGCAAATGTCAAAGAAACACATTACTGAATGTTTTGAGCTGAATGACTAAAAAAAGCAAAAGTACAAGTAGTTTGGATAAAACATGCTGAAATACGGAAACGGGAAACAATTCTGAGCTCAGACTCGTTCAAAATAATATTGTCAGGCTGTAAAATAGATAAACGCCAGATTATATGTTCGTATTGGTCTTGGTGTGTTGAGATACTAACGCAGTAGATTTAGGATAATAGGTTATATTGTCCAATATATCAAAGTTAATATTGGCACTTGACAGGTATTACACTCCTTGTAGGCATCGCTCCAGGACAACACATTTATTTCACAACAGCAATGTAACTTGGAGTTATCCAGGAAGTGCATTCATCATACAGAAATGTAACAAAACATTTAAATTAATCTGTGTTGCTGTTTGAAAGGTTTTTTTTTATTGGCAGGCATAAAATTAAATCCAATTCAGCCTTTATTTAAACAGATAAATCACACTGAGCCTCGAAGACTCTTTTACAAGTGAGACCTGTTCAGGCAGATAAAAAAGTTGTGAAAGTAACAACATGCAGGATTTGGAGGCAAAAAGAAGTAATAATAATTTAATGGCCGCACTCAAAGAGGTGTTGCTATTTTAGGCATTTTTGGGTCACCGTATGACCATATTACTGTTCACCCTAATTATAATTCTTATTTATACAGTGTCTTTGTTTCGTTACAGGATGGAAGACAGCGTAAAGAAAGAAAGAAGACTGTGTCGTTCAGCAGCATGCCCACAGAGAAGAAGATCAGCCGTGCCAGTGATTGCATCAGCGCAATGGTTGACGGGACAGAGTTGAAAAAAGTCCGATCCAATTCACGAATTTATCACCGCTACTTTCTCCTCGATGCTGACATGCAGTCTTTACGGTGGGAGCCAACAAAGAAGGAATCTGAAAAAGCAAAAATTGACGTCAAGACCATCAAAGAAGTTCGGACTGGCAAAAATACAGACACTTTTCGAACTAATGGCACCTATGATCAGATATCGGAGGACTGCGCTTTTTCCATCATCTTTGGAGAGAATTATGAGTCCCTGGACTTGGTGGCAAACACGGCAGATGTGGCCAACATTTGGACAACGGGGCTGAGGTACCTGATCTCCTACGGGAAACATACTTTAAATATGATTGAGAGCAGTCAGAACAACTTGCGCTCATCTTGGCTAAGCGATCTCTTTGATGAGGAAGACGTGAACAACAGCAAACAAATAGCAATATGTGCTGCTGTGCAGCTTATTAAGAAGCTAAACCCTGGACTTAAAAATATAAAAATAGAATTAAAGTTCAAGGAGCTTCACAAAGCTACGGACAAAATCGGTTCTGATGTGACAAAAGAGGAGTTTATTGAAGTCTTTCACGATGTTTGCACCAGACCAGAAATTTATTTTCTTTTTGTTCAGTTCTCCAGTAACAAAGAATTTCTTGATAGTAAGGACTTGATGATATTTCTGGAGGCGGAGCAGGGAATGGCACAAGTAAGTGAAGACACAAGCTTAGACGTCATTCAGAAGTATGAACCATCCAAAGAGGGTCAGCTCAAGGGTTGGCTTTCTCTTGATGGGTTCTCCAACTATCTCATGTCTCCAGAGTGCCACATATTTGACCCTGAACAAAAATCAGTTTGCCAAGACATGAACCAGCCTGTGACTCACTACTACATCAACGCATCCCACAACACGTACCTGATAGAAGATCAGTTTCGAGGTCCTTCTGATGTGACGGGGTACATCCGTGCCCTTAAGATGGGTTGTCGTTGTGTAGAGCTGGATGTCTGGGACGGCTCTGATAATGAACCTGTTATTTATACTGGTCACACAATGACCTCCCAGATAGTGTTTCGCAGTGTCATTGACGTCATCAACAAGTATGCTTTTGTTGCCTCAGAGTTTCCACTGATACTGTGTTTGGAAAACCATTGCTCCATAAAGCAGCAGAAAGTCATGTTTCAGCACCTGAAGAAGATTCTTGGAGACAAGATCCACATGGATCCTCCCAAACCTGAGGACTGTTACCTCCCTTCCCCCTTTGAACTGAAGGGAAAGATCCTCCTGAAGGGGAAGAAACTGGACACAACCTGCACCGCCTCAGAAGGGGAGGTGACGGATGAGGACGAAGGGGCAGAGATGTCTCAAAAGATAAGCATGGAGTCTACAGAACAGCAGACCACCACACACAAAAAATTCCATCTGCTTAAGGACCTTTCTGATCTGGTGACATTGTGTAAGTCTGTGGTTTTCAGAGACTTTCCAACATCGTTCAGTAAGCAGAAGCCCTGGGAGCTCTGCTCATTCAATGAAGTATTTGCCACTCGCTGCGCCTGTGACTTCCCAGGTGACTTTGTTAACTACAACAAGAAGTTCCTTGCAAGAGTTTATCCAAGTCCAATGCGGATTGACTCTAGCAACATGAATCCACAAGACTTCTGGAAGTGCGGTTGCCAGATTGTAGCAATGAACTACCAAACTCCCGGCCTGATGATGGACTTAAACATTGGTTGGTTCCGTCAGAATGGCAACTGTGGCTATGTTCTTCGTCCAGCCATTATGAGGGAGCAGGTCTCGTATTTCAGTGCCAACACAAAGGATTCAGTGCCTGGCGTTTCGCCACAGCTCTTGCATGTCAAAATAATTAGTGGGCAAAATTTCCCAAAACCCAAAGGCTCAGGTGCCAAAGGAGACGTACTGGACCCCTACGTGTACGTGGAAATACATGGTATTCCTGCCGACTGCGCTGAACAAAGGACTAAAACAGTCCACCAAAATGGGGACAATCCCCTGTTTGACGAGAGCTTTGAGTTTCAGATAAACCTCCCTGAGCTTGCAATGGTGCGCTTTGTGGTGCTAGATGACGACTACATCGGCGATGAGTTTATTGGCCAGTACACAATCCCCTTTGAGTGTCTGCAGCCAGGTTTCCGTCATGTACCGCTGCAGTCTCTGACAGGAGAAGTTCTGCCACACACTTTGTTGTTTGTCCATGTAGCTATAACCAATCGAAGAGGAGGTGGAAAACCACACAAAAGAGGACTGTCTGTACGAAAAGGCAAAAAAAGTAGAGAGTACGCCAGCATGAGACTTCTACAGATTAAGGCTGTTGATGAGGTCTTTAAAACAGCCCTGCTGCCACTGAGGGAAGCAACTGACCTCAGAGAAAACATGCAGGTAAGACACTTACTTCACATGTGGTTATTTGACCTACTGTTGTTCTCTTGGGCTCAGATAGGATCAGTAATGTCACAAATACAGACGTTACAGATATAAAAGTAAAAACTTGAACACTGTTTAGGCCCACTTGAACCTCAACCTGATTCAGTACATCAACTCGATTCCAGTTTTTCCTTGAAGTTGACCCTTTTCTTACTTATTGGGTTGTTTTTGGCAAAAACAGTGACATCCTCAACATATCGTTTAAGTTTTTTCTAACTCGACATAAAACTAAAAGGTCACTTGGTGTTTGTAGGATTTAGAGATCAGCCTGCATGCTGCAGCATGTTTGTATTACAGATAGGTAGACTGTAAAGAGAAATGATGTACTCATGAGATTTTATAGGTTACTTTGTAAAATATATAGCTTCAAATATAACAATTACTAACTATTAATCTTTTTTAATATACTTAACAATAATAATATTCTTGTCAACATTTATCAGCGAGGGTTGATTCCACCTCATCTGGTAAAGTGCAGAATATTCAGGGAGTGGCCTGCCTACTTCACTTTTCCCCATTTTCCACACTCTAAATCAGAAATATTAAAAATATAATTAAAGGAGCGTCCACTCCATCCTGCTTGGACTCTCTTTTTCACTTCTTTCCCACATTCCCCATTTTCCTGGATAGTGGACCCCAAGTACTTGAGGTCCTGCACCTTTGTGACCTCTGATCCTTGTAGCCTCACTGTTCCACTGGCCTCCCTCTCATTCACACACATGTACT
>JARVLU010001073.1:2746294-2759413 GCA_031762415.1 Simpsonichthys santanae | reverse complement strand
AAAACGGCCGTTCGAAGTTGTTTTACATCGAAAAAAAATGTGTTTAAAAAGACGTTACCGATCGCCGTTTTAGTTTCGGTTTCGATATGCGGCCGTACACGCGGGAATACGGCGCCATGTGCGTTCGGCTCCGACCTACGGCAGAATCGACCAACGAACGGTCCTTAGGTCGGGAACCCGTTCATATCTCGGGGACTTACCTGTATATGAAACATAAAAAAAAACAAGTTATTTAAATCTTGTTTTAAATATTCATTACTTTTTAAAAATTGTCTTAGAAAAATATAAATTGCAAAAATTTTTAATAAACCTTTGAAAAAAGAAAAAGTTGTTGAAGCTTCTGTCATTAAAGTTATGCTGAGTTTAAAAAACGGTAAAAAAAAAAAAAAAAACCTAGACTTCTAATCTATGACTGAAGATGTTTTGCTTCAAGAAACAGGACTATTGGATTATAAACTAAAACATCAGCTATAAATTGGCAGCTAGTTTTCATGTTGCATGAAGGCAGGCTGGTAGTGTGTCATACATTGATAAAATAAATAAAAACTACTTCCTGGCACCAGAATATTTGACTTCTTTGTTTCCCAAATATCACTAAAAATCAAGTAATACTTTTACATCAGATCACTTTCATTCAACCTTCGAGGACTCATTTAAAAGAGAGACCTGTTTATGATGGGAATAAGTATTTAGTACAAAAGTTCATCTCAGTACTTTGTAACATAACAACAACATGTTGACATTGACAGAGGTCAAACATTACCTGTAAGTCTTCACCAGGTGTGCACACATTGTAGCTGGTAATTTTATTCAATTCATTCAATTCAATTCAATAATCACAATTCATGTTTGTAATGTAAGACTTCAGCAATTACATAAATTTAAAATTTACTCTATAATAGCATATTGGTACGTAAGTAGTTCTCCTTTATTTCTGCATATCAAAGCCTTGAAACAAACGTTCAGTGCTGCAGTGTGAGGACTGGAGGACTGATTTCTGCAACAGGAACCATTTTTAGTCCAAATCCTCGTTCTGTCTCACAGCAGCACAGCCTGAAGACTCAAATCTAAACGACAGGAGTAAAAAAAATAAAAAAAGAGTTAGGAGCTCCTGACAGCAGCGTGGATGGACACGTCGAGGCCTTAATGTGCGCTGAAGAGCAGGGCTGAAAAAATATGAGACGCCAAAATTAAAACAGCAAGATGGATTCAGTAATGAAATGAAAAATCAGGAGTTGAGCAACATCTGTGTCGACAACATAAATCATTTCAACGAGAGACGCTATAAAACCTGTGTAATCAGGAGTCAGACAGCCTGACAGACACGACTCAGGGCAGAGAGGACACGCTGACAGACACTAAACCTCACGCTTTATTTTATATGAACTGTAATTTATAAAAGACTCTGCAGATTGTGTCTGAAGGAAATCTAACTGAAGTGTTCACTTAATTTAATTTCAGTGTTCAAAGACGACGAGGTGAAGACCTTCCACAGGAAACTGATGGTGTGCGAGGCTCGGCCAGCAGTGAGCGATCGTCTCGCAGGTGGATGAAGATCTGCACGCAGAGTCACGTATGCCGCTTCAACCAAACCAAATCAAACGTGAACACAAAGGTCACCGTGTTGTCGGCCTTGTTTCCGTTTGTTGCAGGTGCAACAAAAACACGCGTGATTACAACACAAACCACAAACTGTCAAATCACGGCTCTGAGCTGCACGTAGCGTGGAAAACTTTCACAGCAAAAGCACCAGTCCTGGTACGGGACGCGACTTTAGAATATAAACTGCTTCGAATCAGGATCCAGGTCGTCTCAGCCATGAAACAAACTCATTCAAGACAATTGATATGTTTTATTGATCCCTGAAAGAACTGATCAATGTCTGAATCTGGTGAAAAGTGCTTTAAAAAGTGACTTGTCCAATAAAACACAAAAGTTAAAAAAAAAATAAAAAAAAAACTGTAAAAAAAGTATATTTTAAAGAATTTTATGTTGAACTAAAGATTTAGATTAAAATAAATAAATAAATAAAATAACTTGAAATCCAACTAAGATCTTGTATCTGTTGAATATGGTGAAGTTGGAGCGTTTCTGAACAAATAACTGAATTATCGCTCAACAATGTGAAAAGTTGTAATCTGTTACAATCATACACATTTTTTATTTATTTTTGTGAAACTTTCACAAAATGTTTGTTAATGAATATTCACTAAGACACATTAATTTTTATTAAATAACTTTATTCTCCCCAATGACAGTCTTTTATGGAGGAAGTTGTCATTTTATCACGTCAACATTCTGCTGGTTAAAAAAAAAGAAGTGTTGATGCTCAAACTAGTAGATTTATGAGATTAGGAGGTAAATTTTAAGTTTTTAACACTTTCAGGAAAATGAAGAAGCTTCAAAATTCAAAATTACACCGTGGATTTCTCTCAAACAGGAAGTAAAGAACTTTATGGATAAAAAAAAAATGAATTCTGGGTAATTTATCACTTTTTACTTTTAGCCACCCCTTTGCTACTTTTAGGCTTTTTGCTATGTTTGGGGTTTAGCTAGCTTTATTGCTCTTAGCTTTTATCTAGTATTTTACCACTTTTAACTTTACTTGCCACTCTGCCCATTTCAGCTACTATTCTGCAGTTTTAGCTACTATTCTGCAGTTTTAGCAACTATTCTCTGCAATTTTAGCAAGACTTTGGTATTTTTAGCTAGATTTGTTACTTTAGACAAAGAATAGCTAAAATGGTACAATGTTAAGCAGGCAGTGTTAGCTAAATAGAAAAAGTGCCTCTATGTTTAGCCTTTATCAAAGAGGCTAAAAGTAACTATAAAAGCTAAACATAGCAAAAGGCTAGCTAAAAGTTAAACATAGTAACGTGGAAGCTAAAAGTAGCACGCTGGAAGTTATTCTGCGTCTTTGAGTTGCTACTGCTAATTTTAACTATTTTTTTCAAAACTTTTAGCTATATAGCCTTTAGCTAATTTGAACTAGTGTTTCATTGTTTAGCTTCTTTTAGCTTAAACAACTGTCTTACGGCAGCACGGTGGCTCAGTTGGTAGAGCTGTTGTCTCTCAGCGAGAAGGTCGCTGGTTCAAATCCTGCCTATGGACCTTTCTGGGTGGAGTTTGCATGTTCTCTCTGTGCAGCATGGGTTTTCTCTGGTTTCCTCCCACAGACCAGAAACATGCATGATAGACTGATTAACTCTAATTTGTCCCTAGATGAGAGAGAGAGAGAATGGTTGTTTGTCTTTGTCTCCAGGTGTCCCTGTGATGGACTGGAGACCTGTCCAGGTGTCCCCCACCTCTCACACAGTGACTGCTGGATATGCACCCCAGTGACCCCCCGACCCAGAAAGGAAGCAGCAGCTAAAGATGATGGATGGATGGATGGATGGATGGAGCTCTGTCTTGCCTTCAGTGAAGAGATTTAACGCTCAGCGCTGTGTTTTAGCAGAAAACGCTAACTCTGAGGCCTCGGTGTCATTGTGCTGCCACACCTGGACATGAAGAACGTCTCATCCTTTCTTTCTTTATTTTTCAAGATGAGGAGTGAATCTTTGAAGTGCGTACAGGAAAACCCACCAACTCTGTGTTGAAGCAGTGGGCGGCTTCAGAGGCGAAACAAAGAAAGAGCGGCGATCATCAATAACGCATTCGTCGCTGCCCAGAGCGACACGAGGAGTTCCAGCTCCTTCCTGAACTCAGCGGGGACACGTTCTCACGTGGCGCCGCTCAACTCTTCAACAAGACTTACAACTAAAATCTGCTCGACCAAACGTTTGTCATGAAAAGTTGTTTGTCTCAAACTTTCCCCCCAAAGCTCCTCCTGAACATTTAGAACCGCCGTGAAAAAAATGAGTCACACGCTGGAGGAGATGTGAACGGCATGTTCTGTGAGCAGACACGATCCCTGCTCTAATTATTCAATAATCTAATGACACGATTGGTCATGGTGAGCAAAACCACGTGCTCACACCAGATGGTGGCTTCTGCGACACACGCGCACACACACACGCACACACACCTCCTCTGCACATGGTTCGAGTCAGTCACAGGTTCCGTGTGCGAGTCTTGACTTGCCGAAGGTGATTTGATGAATTAATCTCTGGAATCTCTGCTGGATTAAAAGATCCTAATCGGGCCGCTCATGTTCGACAGAACCGTGTTCTGCCGTCTGAGATTACCCAGAGACTCGTTTGTTTCATCTTTTTGTGCGATTAGTCGTTCCGCAGCAGCATGTGCGCCTCACGTCGGGTCTCGTTTCGCTCTGCAGACTGAACCGGTCCTGTCAGAACCCTCTGCAACATTTATCAGCTGCAGGAGCTGCGGCTTCGGGGACTGAGCCGTGTCCTCGGGGCGGCTCCGGGGCGGAGGGCCGCGGTGTCAGGACCGGTTTGTGCAGAAGTCTCTGGGAAAGGTGTGCGTTAATAACCCGCACGGCACCGGTTCTTTTTGGGCCCGAAGGCTTCACGCAGGAGATTTAGTCGTGTTCAGAAATCCTCGGCTCTTTTGAGCGTCAGCGCCTGAAACAGCAGAAAGTTGGACTGAATCATCTAAACCACAAACATGGCACCAAACAGAAACGAGCAGAATCAGGAGGACCATGTTGGACTTTCATCGTGTTTGCCGGTTCAACAAAGCCTAAAACTTTACTCAAATATAATCAACACTTATTATTTTATTATTTAGGCTTCACTTCCTGTGTCAGAGTAAGAGATGTTTTACTCAAAACACACAAATCATTCAACTCTTCAACCACAGGAATAATAAGAAAAAACTTTAATGATTAAAAAAAAGACATCTGACACGTGGCCACTGTTGCTCTTTAATAGGCTGGCCTTTGTACTTAATATTTATTCCGGCTTTTTTAAATTTTATTTATTTTGCTTAGAAGTGTCAGTTTCAGGTTGTGTTAGAGCACCATCTTGACCAGACGCCCCTCAAAAAGAGAATCTGTTGTCAGAATGTCCACAACGAGCCACCAGGGTGTGGAGGAGGTGGAATGGAGCAATGGTGTTATCAGGCAGTTGCAGGAGCATCTAAGTCAAAGGTGTGGGAAGATCAGGCAGACACAAAGACACTGAGGATTAACGTCAGGCCGGGCGGGCACATCGTTCAGACGCTCATTGTTTGACATCCGGTCATAAACACCAGAAAAATGTCTGCTTTCATTTCGTGCAGCAGCTAGCTGTAGCACTTCCTCTGCAGCTGGGGCACTTCCTGCAGGAACATTTCTGCTTCACTAAGCATGAAATATGAGACAGACCATGGCGTAAGGTTTATAAAAACATGTTTGCATCAACAGCTGCAAAACCTTTGAGACTGGAGAAAGGATGTGGGAAGCAGGGGTGCAGAGGGTGCTGCAGCACCATGATGTAACTAAATACACGACTAAAGAACTTGTTTACACTGACTGCAGACCTGCATTTCAGGATTGCATTGTATTTTATGTGATCTGTGCAGAAAAATGAGTCATAATAAAGAAGCTTTAAATATTGAGTAATTATTATTTTTAATTTCTCCATGTTAAAAACTTCAAAATGATCCGTACTTTGTTCAGACTTGGTGATTTGTCACCTGGCTACAAGCTAGCTTTAGCTGCTATACATGCTTTGTGTAAATTTGTTGTCCCAAAGTTGTTTTAAGAAAGCATTTATTGAGAATCAAAAAGTTTATTTTTCTTTATGTTTAATGTTTCTTTGCTACAGAGGGGACATTGTTGGGTGAAACTCATGGACACGTGTTCGGTTCTCGTTGGATACGAGGGGCGGCGTGGAAAAGGCAACAAGAGGACGAGGTCCTGTCCGAACGTTTTCTGTTCAAGTTGTGCCAACGAGGTGTTTGGAAGTCAAAAGTTCTTTAACAGTTGTTAAACTTTATACGTTACTGTGAGAACGTCAACAGTTCGACAGTGGCGACCAATGGCGCAATGGTTTTGTGAAGAAAGTTATAATCTGTGAAGAAAAGAATAAATCCAGTCTTGACAGAAGAGTGGCGATTGTTGTGTCTACTGGTGAGAGCGAAACCAGAGCACCGGGTTGAAAACTCAATCTGGAATTCAAGACGTTTATCTAAAACTGGGAATCCTCAAGCTTTATGAATATGCCAGACACTATATGAAGGGATTTCCTGGCACTACGACTGCTAGAAGAGAAAAAGAGTAAATTTCAAAGAAAATTAAAGGGATTATTTCTGAAGACAAACTGCCGCATTTTCCGCCATATTACGTAACTCTGGATTATAAGCTGCATCAGTCAAAAACAGCATCATGAAGAGGAAAAAACATAAATAAGCCGCTTCAGCGTATAAGTTGCATTTATTATGCATTTATTTAATGGTCAAAACAGCTTTCGCAGCACAGCATCATCTATACATTGCGGCTGGAGCCACTAGCTCTCCAGCGTTCTTCCGCCTGCACCAGCTGAGTGAAGTGAGCGTGCACGGGAGGACTCGCTGTTGCTTTTCTTAGAGATTTAACAAGATTAACACTTAAAAACAATTATTTATTTGCTTGACATTGTAGCAAAGGTGTGTCTCAGTTTAACTTTTACTTAATATATGCACATTAATGGTCAAAACAGCTTCATTTCGTCCATCCATCGAGGCCGGAGCCGCTAGCTCTTCAGCGTTCCTCCGCCTGCACCAGCTGAGTGACGCGAACGTGCACAGGAGAGCTCGTTGTTGATGTTCTTAGAAATTTAAAGTATCAGTCAAAAACTGCATTATAAATATGGAGGAAAAAATGTATAAGTCGCAGGACTGACAAGTCTAAAAAAAAAAAAAAAAAAAAAAAAAAAAAAAAAAAACTGACTTATACAACAGAAAATACAGTAGTCAGAAATCTTTGATTTAAAGTTAGATTTAAGAGATTATCTGATAACTTAGTTACTGGGATCACGAGCTAAGGTCTTTATAAACTCATGTTTATTCTTAGTTACATTAAAAATCCATGTTTTCACTTTATTTTGCTCATTATTTTTACAGCGTGGGTCACATGACTGGAAATCTACCGGAGTAGTTTAGGAGAGCAGTTTTTAATGTTGGATTTTATTCTTTGAAAGAGGTCGTCCTTCAAGCTCCAATTGGCGATGATAAGTTACTAAGTAAATAAACATTGCTGATTAAAAAGTCACAATAAAAAAATGTAACGTTAGCTGTTAGCTCGTCGGTTAGGTCAAAAATAGCCTCTGTTTTACCAACTGCTATTCAAATCTGAATAATTCTTAAATTTTAACACAAAATCTAAGAAAAAGTTTTCATTAAAAATCTTAAGAAAACATCCAGTAAATGAAAACTGCATTTGAAATAGTCTATAACTCTTTTTTGTTTGTTTTACAGTTTAAAGCATTTCAAAACTAATAAACATTTGTTTGTATTTTCTGTTTAGAAAAAGGTTTTAGACTCCTACTAAGGACATTATACACACAGTTTAATAATAATAACAAGAAAAAAAAAAAAAACAACTAAAGCACTAAGACATGCTTGATGGTCTGCATTAATTGGAAATTCGGGAAGGATCGGAAAGTTTGTTGCCATAAAAGCCCAAATAAATAATTGGTAGGTGAATCTCCGGGAGAACGCGTTC
Organism: Simpsonichthys santanae; assembly: GCA_031762415.1. Lineage (NCBI taxonomy): Eukaryota > Metazoa > Chordata > Actinopteri > Cyprinodontiformes > Rivulidae > Simpsonichthys > Simpsonichthys santanae. The sequence goes on along the minus strand of JARVLU010001073.1, from coordinate 2,751,825 downwards.
TCTGTCTGCCTGATTGTAAATCTTAAAATAATGACATGCTTACGCATAAATGACTAAACAAGGGGCCATTAAGGCACGCATGACTTCTCCTGATGTCTGTGCAGCAGATGTTAATAATTTTTTTCCTAATGGAGGAGGAGAAACGGTGGAGATATCAAAGAAAATGTCAAATAAGGGTCAGCAATGTAAACACGGCGAGGAGGATCGTTTTAAAGATTCAGAGCAGAGCACGGCGGTTGTCACGTTTTGGGACCGGATGCTAACTTTGTAGATGTTATCACTGCTTACTTGTTTAATCTTGTTTTCAGATGGGAGATATTCAAGCTCAGATTGGTTCTGCCTGCAGCGACACCAGATTATCGTCCTAATAGATTAATTCTGGGATGTTACGGAGCCCATTGACGCCCATTTTGATAACCGAGGCTTGTGTTTGTCTTATCGGCTGAAGAGTTGTTTAACAGCCTCCTCTTCGTCTTCAGAACTCCTCTATTGTTCTAATAAAACTGTTTTTCTGTTGTTTTTGTCTTCTGGTTGCTGCCATTAACGGAGCGTCTCTTAAAGCGAGGGATAATTGATGAGAAACAACTTTTTTAAATTTAGTGGGAAAGTTTTGGCATTGTTTTTTTATTCTGGGAGGATCATTATTGCCGTATTAATCAGCGCGATATTGTCGCCTCGGATGTTATGCCTTGTTTATATTGCCTTTCATTCTGACATTTTATGATTGCTGTAGTAATTAGAGTAGGTAGATTATTGGAGCATGTTATGAGACTTGCTGCTTTATCGCCTGATGTAAACGCAGAATATTTATACTGTGTCTGTGAACAACTCGGCTTTTTATTGACGAAGAAAATAAAAAAACTTTGAGCAACATTTTCTGCGGAGAAAAAAAAAAAAAAAACTCTAAAAAGTGACATTTTGTAAAGTCAAACACCGGGAAAGGAGGTCCAATTTTTACAGCAGCTTTACTTAACCCTTTTATAGTTTATTAATTAGTTTTGGCAACAGTTTCCTGCAAGATCAATAAAGTTCTATCTTACCTTACATTAAAGTCAATAAAAATGATATTTTCAGATAAAACCAAAAAAGTAAAGAACTTTTTTTAATGTTCTCATAACTTCACAGTAACTTCACTACACGTTCGTGTTCCCGAGGGTACAAATCTGCCACATTAGAACACATTATAAATACAAAGTTTAATCCCTTATTATTTCATAAAATAATGTGTCCTTCTCGGTTATGTTTTTCTTGTTACCTCTATCACTATAATTTCAATTTCCACATTAACTCACAAGGTGGTACTCTGCTTTGATTTGTAGGAGCCTCTGTAAAAATCCATCGAGGAGTAGATCAACTCATCTCAGAGGAGTTACAGTAGTCCCTCGCTACTTCGCGGTTCGGTTATCGTGGACTTGCTTTATCGCGGTTTTTCAAAATAAGAGTGGACCTGAAACACAATTGGCTGATTGATGGATGAGCTGCACGATGAGCATAACATTTTTATTTAAAATAAATTATTTTAAATTATTTAGCACCTGTTGCACCTTTGTGCATCCCACACTGCAGGACAAACTTCTTGTTGCAGCTGATCAGCTGATCTCCGTGCGGAGCGGAGAAGTGGGCGTGGCCAAGAGCGCTTGCAGATGGCTGAGAGCAGCTGAGGCAGGGAGCTGAAATCATGACATCCTGTGTCTTTTAGAGCATTTAGAAACATTGTTTAGAATAAAGTTGTGAAAGCTCAATCATCCAGGTGATAACATCTGGACCAGTTTCTTTAAGTGAAGAAACGTTTTCCAAAAATTAATCAATTATTTTTTCTATTCTTCCTTTTCAGGTGGCGGGCATCGCTGGTATCCAGTAGCCACTGTGCGAGAAGCGGGGGACACCCTGGACAGGTCTCCAGTCCATCACAAGGACACATAGAGACAAACAACCATTCAGTCTCTCACCTAGGGACAATTTAGAGTTACCATCAGTCTAACATGCATGTTTTTGGTCTGTGGGAGGAAACTGGAGAACCTGGAGAAAACCCACGCAGCACGGAGAGAACATGTAAACTCCACGCTGAAAGGACCCTGGGCAGGATTCGATCTGGCAACCTGCTTGCTGAGACGTGGCAGCTCTCCACTGTACCACCCTGGTTCAAAAATCATTTTGGAATTTTTATTTTTTTTTAACTTCAGTAAAATAAATATTTTGTTGATTTTTAAAAACATTTAAATGAGGAGTTATTTTAAACAAAACTCAAAGAGTATAATTAAAAATAAAAAAACTTAAATATGTCATTTTTATTTCAAGCTGAGGAAACTAAAAGACTGGATACTTTTTCTTTTTTGGCAGAAAACATTTATAAATAGTATTTTAAGCCATTAAATAAGTGCGTTCCCCCCCCCCAGCAACATGAATGGTCATAAAGTTAACGGTCAATAAAAAGTTCAATAAATTCTTAAATTCAAACCAAACTTGACAAAGTGTTAGTTTCCCTTCAGATAACAAGAGGAGTCTGAGCAACATATGTGCTGCGGTCGGTTCTTCACGTGTTCACGTGTGGTTTTTCTTTTCAAACTGAGGAAAAAAGCAAATAAAAGCAGATAAATCTGTGATTGTAAAACGATTAATGACTGCGGTTCATTAGCGTTGAATTACTGATGAAAAGACATTAAGCTAACTCGAGTTTCTCTAAACGCCTCGTCAATGGGAACACTCCACCAGCCAGAGAAGGATGCTTTTAACACGAAAAAAAAAAAAAAAAAAAAACACAGGTAAAACTTGATTTCGCTCTAATTACTAATTGATTCCAGTCACCTCGACGTGTTTGTTCGTCTTTTGTATCCAGACGTTTTAGAAAACTGTCGTCGAGTGTTCGCTCAAGGAGAAACGTGGGGTTCAGTAACCTTCCTGTTTGTTCAGACAAACGCTGGGATTTTCTAATAAAACTAGAACAATTTAAATGTTTCACGCTAACAACAATCAATAAATTGAAATGTTTCTCTGCGCGTGGCTCCGGCTGACTGACTCTTTTATTTGTTCTTCATTTAGACAGAATTTAAAAGGTTATCAAGTGTAAAATAAGAAAACAGGAGCAACACTTTGGAATAAATACACAAACCTTTAGAAACTTGTTTGCCATCGAAGACAAACAGGTGTTTGTTTGCTTGGACTGTTAGCAAAATATCTAATGAACCAATGGGCAGATCTAGATTCTAGAGGCTGCAAATATACGGCTTATGTTTTGAGTTAATAATGTTCAAGATGGCCGCCACAGCTGACTGAACTGCCTGTAACCATGCCAGCTTTACTAATACTGCGTTTGTATTATATTTATGATAAACCAGCGTTGATCGTTTACCGTCCTTCTTTTAAATATAGTTTTTAAATTTGGTCATTATGTGTTTTTATGCTTTTATTATTGTAGTTTTATGTTCAGCTTTGTTGTTGCCTCTTCTCAGTTGACCGACCTGGTACAATAAGTCATTATTATTAATGTCATTATTATTATCAAATCGTGTTTAAATTTGGTGTGGCAGTGGCTGAGAGTCATCCTCAACACACACTGTGAGTGCTAACAGATACAATGATGTACGGCAACTAAAATACACATAATCTTTAAAGTTTCTCAGATAAGATGATTTAAGCTTAAACATGGCTAAGAGTTTATTAATTTAATTTAGTTTTAAATGTAATTTAAATTTGTTTTGCATAAAAAAAGAAGCCAATAAAATAACTTCCATGTCATTTGTCAGAATAAATGTGTTTTGGCTTAAAATGTTTTCTTGTCTTACAGGAAGGAGTACAGTTATGAAGAAAAGCAAGTTTCTATTGTAAGTTTCTCGCATGACTGAAAATAATATGAGTTTAAGTTGTGAGGGAGAAAAATCCTCTTTAAATTAGTTTTTAAAAAAAAAGAGTTCAAGGTCTGTGTGGTTGGATGCTTTTCATAATTAACTAAAAAGGAGAAAAAGTTCCTTTAGCAAAAAAAAAAAAAAAAAAGACGTTCCTGAAGAATCAGATTTTTAGAATAAAAGCCGTGTTTGTGTTAATTTGTGGTGTTTGTGTCCAACGACCGTCTGCCAACAGAGCGGCTCCTCGGCGCCAGAGACAAACAGGAACATGCGCTGCGTCGGCACAACTGGCTGCTGCAGCAACAGCTCCTCTGGAATAAACTAAAATAAAAAGCAATCAAAAAAAAAAACTATAAAAAACAATAAAATGAAAAAACTGAAGGGAGCTGAAGCTTCGATTTGAGACATTTTAAAACGGCGGCGGCGGTGGAAGGTGCGGCGAGCGGGGCTGGCCTTAAAATGCTCCAGGAAGTTGTTCCCTGGAAGATATCAGCTGCGTATTAGACACTGATCTGTTTAATTACCGTCTGAGTCAGACGCCATCTGTAGGAGCACCCCATCGCCTCCCTGCACCATCCCAACGACTTAAAGAATCACGCATTGTACTCCAAGGACGCGCCTAATTGAGTTCTGAGCACAAAGTGCACTGCGGCGTTCTTCCACTGCAGCCCGGCCGAGCAGCCGCTTCTCTCCCGTCTTTGTTGTGATATAAATTAATTGAAAACTGCTCGTGTTTGTCGGTTAAACACACGCAAAACAAACAAATACAGGTTTGCAGCTAAGAAGTTCAGCAACAAAGGTAAAAAAACATGCAACGGCGTTTGAGGCGAGCGGATTTTGACGAGGCGAGAGGGGCTAAACGTGTCGAGCTGGTTTGTGACGGACTTGGCGAGAAGCAGTGACTCGAAAAGACTTGCAGCAGAATCCTGCCAGTTCACAGCGACACGCTGCAGAACCTGATGCTCCTCAGTCACCCATTAATCCCGGCACATGTCGGATCCCGGCCAGGTAATTACCATTTAAAAATATTTCATCCCATTCTTCACCCAGAAAAATAAGACAAATGGAAACAAAGGGAACACGGTTGTGACAAAGAGGTGCTCTGGAAGCGTTCTCCTGTTCTCTGGTGGAAACGCTGGCTTTGTTCGCTCGCAGCGCGACGTGTCTGCAACCAAATCTGCAGTCGCTTCATATTTAAATGCAGCTGTCACGCTCCACTTTTTACACCCAGTTTGGAAACTTCTGCCTGGTTTTTCTGTTTGTTTGTTTTCCAGGGAGGAACAAAAAACAACAACATGTTTGTTGGTTCATCACCAGGTGGATTTTGAGTAAATCATCTTAACAAGGACGTACAGTACGCATAAATATTAATAAATTACAAGTTTTTCATTGTATTGTTGTTTTTGCAAAGCACGATGGCTCAGTTGGAAGAGCTGCTGCCTCTCAGTGAGAAGGTTGCTGGATCGAATCCCGATCAGAGGCCTTTCTGGTTGAAGTTTGCATGTTCTCTCTGTGCTGTGTGGGTTTTCTCCAGGTACTCCAGTTTCTTCCCACAGACCAAGAACATGCACATTAGACTGATGGTAACTCTAAATTGTCCCTAGGTGTGAATGAGAGTGAATGGTTGTTTGTCTCTATGTGTCCCTGTGATGGACTGGAGACCTGTCCAGGTGTCCCTGTGATGGACTG